>PVKZ01000739.1:274213-627357 GCA_004027375.1 Macroglossus sobrinus
GAGAGAGAGAGAGAGAGAGAGAGAGAGAGAGAGAGAGAGAGAGAGAAATTGAGAGAGAGAAAAGAATAACCTCTACACCTTCTTGGATCCTTAGGATAAATAGATGAGCAAACCAATAACATCTGTAGAATTGAAAAAAAAATTATAAATCTGATAAATGGAGATTTGACTTGCATGACCACACAGGAAAGTCTTGGCCCTTTATACAATTATCATCTCTAATTAAATTTCTAAACCCAGAGCCTCTTGAATGAAAAGGATGTCTATAATAAGCAGAAGGACAAAACAAAAAAGCCTGAGATAGCATCTCCTGTTACTTCTGTAAATATCCTTTCTACCTTCCTCTAAAGAGAACTGGAGCCATATACCTATCCCCATCCATCCAGGGTTTGTTTATTGGCTTTGTGCTAGAGTGGGACTATTGATGAAGTGGAGAGAGAAAGAGAGAGAGAGAGTTGTAGTCTCTGTTAGGGTGTGCATTCTGAACTGGCACCAAATATATTTTACTAATTTTCATATAGAAATGACATATGAGTTCAGGAATCAAAGGATAAAAAGAGAAGTAGCAACCTTAACTATAACAACAATGATTCACTAACAAAATTTTTGCTTCTCAAAAGTAGAGTTCTCTGAGACACGTCCAGAGGTACATGAGGTACAACTATTTTCATAATGATATTAAGACATCTTTTTCACTGTGTTGACATTTGCACTAATGGTGTCTAAAACTGCTAGTTTCTTAGCATGAATCAGAGCAGAGGTACCAAATTGTACTATTAGTCATTATGTCATTCACTACCTTGTACTCATAACAAGAAAAAAATGCCAATTTTTTCACTTAAGAATGCTCTTGATGAAGCCATAAAAATGTTAATATTATTAACCCGTGACCTGTGAGTACATGTCTTTTTAATACTCTATTGTGATGAAATAGGATGGATGCATAAAGCACTTTAGCTACATATCAAAGGACAATGATTTGAGAAAAAGCGTTTGTGTTTGACTTGTGAACTGAACTAGCCATACTTTTCACAGAGTACTATTTTTATTTTTTTTAAAATGACTGACAAACTTGGCTATTCTGATTACAATTTGGAAGATGTTTATTTGAAGATGAACAAAGTGAGTTAGCTTGTCACTTCAAGAAAAGCAATGTGTATATGCAACCAATGATAAGATTTGAGCTTTCAGGAGAAATTCAAATCTTTAAAAATTTGTATTTACCACTGTTGAGCCTGACGGTTTTCTGAAACTTCCTGATAAGATCCATGGTAATATTAACAAATGTAAATTTTTTATTTTGTATAATAAAATAAGTTAACCTTTAGAAGACCTGAATAACTCAAAGAACCAATATTTTTCAAATGACCAATGCAGAACATTACAAAATTATAAAAGATTCATTAAAAATATAAGACACACCAATGGATTTTAGTGCAAGTACTGAAAGTTTACTGATATAGTATCAGATTCCACTTTGCAACTAACCTGGAAAAACCTACAACTTGTCAAATTTTAGTGGGTATCAAAAAGATATCCACATTTATATGAAAAGACTGTTAAAATACTCTCTTTTTCCAAACTATGTATTTCTGTGAGGCTAGGCTTTCTACATATACAACATGTCACAATAGTGACTGTAGAAATTCAGTTGCCTTCTGTTAAACCATACATGGAAAAGATTTGTGAAAATAAAAAACAATAACACTTTTCTCCTTTACAATTATTTTTCATTAACATTATTTTTAATAAAGTAACAAATAAATATGTCAAAATTATCTTCAGTTTAATTTCTAATATAGTTAACATCAATCACTACAATGCATGAAAAAATGTTTTTTGGAAACCTCAATACTTTTTAAAAGTGAAAAAAGCACTGAGACCAAAAGTTTGATTACTCTTGTTCTTTTTCTCCTCCTTCTCCTTCCCCTTCTCCTTCTTCTTCACCATAATTAAATGCTGCCTGATAATTCCTAACAGTTTGTGACAAGAATAAGGATTTAAAAGATAACTATAAATTCTTATATAAATTGAATTGTAACTTCAAGAAGCTAATAATCTCATTTATTTTATAAAATCATTGTTATAGTTACTGCATTTTCAAAACTAATATTTTTATTGAAAATCTTTTGAGAGGTATGTTGTAAGTTCCTTGGAATTTATTTCCTAGAAAGTCATCTCCTTGTTAGCTATGAGTACATTATACTAAATATGTCCTGTCTTTATTTAGGCTTCAAAATGGAGTGTCATCAGAGCCCACTAACTTAACTAAACACACTTAGCTTCCTGAATCTCTCCTCATAAGTCAATTCTTCAGTTATTTTTATCAACATATCAATATTATTTCTCATTCTGGATCTCCACCAATGTTTCTTTTCTAAGAGTTCACAAAACAGCAAATTGAATTCCAGGTATGATCGCTCCAAAACCTTATGGATAGAAGTGATATGTTCCTTGTTCTCCTCATGCAAACCCCATGCAAACTGGATTTCTCAACCATCACTGCCAGACCTTATCTAATTCTTTTTTGCCCTGAGTCTCCTTGAGATTTCTATAATATACATTGGCTTCTAGATTGTTCTTTCCTATTGAGTTTCTAACTTGGAGATCAATTTCCCACATTTCATTGAAGTATCTGTAAAAATAATCTTATTGACACCCACAGTTCTATAAGATGATAACAGGGGCTATGATGAAAAGTAAGTGTAGTATGGACAAAATTATCACTCAGTCGCCATACAGGTATATTTAGTTTTACAGATGTTGCATTTTTTTATGAGTTGAAGATAAGACCCTCCACCAGCAAAAAGATTATCACGTCTTATTGCAATACTCTCTTTATTGTGGTAGTCTGGAACTGAACCCACAATACCTCTGAGGTATGCCTGTAATTATATGTGTATGCCTGAACACGTGTGTAAGAGTTGTGAAAGATAACTATTTTAGTCATGTCGATTTAGCCATCAAAAAAAAAATAACATATAATACGATTTAAATATCTAATTTTCCTTATCTTTGGGCTTTTTTAGTCTTTCCAGCATTTCATATTTTCCTTCATTGTTAATTGCTAGTGTGCTTTTTTTTTTAGCAAATCAGAAAAAAAGTATATTTTAGAAATCATCCTGCTAAAGGAAAAAAAATCACATATGTTATGTGAAATTTTTTTTCACATAGTAGATACTCAGAACATACCTTTGTATATTTAGCACTTTTTCATCTAATCAGTAGGATTTTAAAATTCTCAGCATTTTGGGAGAAGCAATAACTATTAAGCAGAAATGAGCCAAATTCAAAAACTATAGGAGAATTAATTGGAAAAAGATATGCAGTTATAGTTCTTTTCTGAAGACACCATTAAAAAAATAATACAGGAGAAACATTAATGTAAGTGTAATCAGTTTTACTCTGATTATTTTTGAGATGCATTTTTTTAAATGCTTGTCTGAGAAAAAATAAACTGGAAATTAGAATGGCAAGATTACAATGAAGCATTGTATTTGGTGTTGATGTCCTCCTCAGCAAAGAGAAATTATCCAACCATAATTGATACCTCTTTCTGTTTTCCAACATAGATCAGCTAAATGCCTTGGACTCTCATTAGGATCTGTGCACTATTCCAAGTTCCATAAAAACTAAAGTTATTTTTAAAAGCTAATGTTTATGACTTTGTAAAGTTAATGTTGTTATTAATTAAGAGCTAAAGAAAATAAGAAAATATAAATTCTATGTATTCTAAATTCTTTTGAAAAGAACTAGGGCACTTATGATTAAAGATATTCTGATTTTAAGTATTTATTATTCATATTGAAAATTCTGGAAAATATGCTTTTATTTCTAAGTGACTATCTTTTAAAAGTTGAAAAAGTCCATTCCCTTAAAAAAAAATGATGGCTATCATTTAGTGAAGATTATTTATTTTGTAATTTTTCCATTTGTAAAAAAAATAATAATTTTTCTAACCTTAATTTTTGAGCCAAGTCTCAATGAGTATAGGGAAAACCCTCAAATAAGCATTATTTAGTTCCCAATAACTTTTAAAATAATAATAATTTTATAGAACTTTGGATATTTTGCTTAGTTGAACAAATTGAAGATTTTAAAGTTTATTGTAAAAATTCCATTTAAAAAATCCCTAGAGTAAAATCATTTATTTCTTCACTAGATTTGTTGCTATAGTATCAAATTTCTAATGACATTTTTCAACATAATGATCAAAAATCACCTTATTATCTTTACACAATATTTCCATCAACTTCTCCCACCCCAAATAAGTGTTGTCTTAATGTAGTCAATCCACAAAGTTTTCTCTAACAATATTTTGTTTTTCTTTGATCTGAGTCCTATTGTCAAAGCCCCACAATTCAAAATATATTTAATGAGCATCTCAAGTGTGCAAAGCTCTGGGTTTAGCTCTATTAAATCCCTGAATCCTATTGTAAAATCCTGTTTTGCCTGCATCAACGATTCCATTTCGGAGGGTAAATAACTGCAATAACCTTCTAACTGGTCCCCATACTTCAATTTATCCCTCTTTTAATGCCACCTGAAATTACAGCCAGATGAATTGTACAATAGAAATTTAATAACTCGGCTGGAAAAAAACACAAAAGCTCCACTTTTCTAAAGTGGGTTCACATATTGTTTTTAGCTATAGAACTCTTTGTTTAAACAAAATGTTTGAAAAATCTCAAAAACACCAAACAGATGCAGGCAAGAGTTACTTGGGTTAGGAATGAGAAGGGAGAGCAAAAACCACAGATTCAAAGGGTGGTGTTTAGACTTCTTGCCTTGCATTAAGGGTTTTCCACAAAATAAACTCTGTGTTCTTTAATCACTATCTTCCTCACACTGTCTCCATTGCTGAGATCATGCAGGTATTTTGATCATCTTCTCTCAGATACACTCTAAACAATGCTACCTCTGTTACCTTTATTTATCCTCCCTGAACTACACCTTCCTCCCACCACTTAGGCCATATAATTAATTTCTCACCATTTTTCAAGGTCTAGTAAAAGTCTGCCTGCTTTCACAACTTCCCTAATGCCATAAGAAGTAGTGAAAATTCCCTGCTGTGTTTGTCACATGTACTGCTGTTTAGCATTATAAGGTAGCTATGGTAGGGTATGTTTTATATGGTCTAAGGTGGATTTCCAGAGATTTCCTCATTAATTTATAAACATCTTCTCAGTTAGATGACTTCTTATGATCCAGATTCTTATGATCCAGATTCTCTGTGTTTGAAGATCTGTCAACCACCACCAGTCTCAAGGATCTAGTCTTTTAGTTATCTATTGCTATGTATCTAATTACCACAAACTAGCAGCTTAAAACAACCCACACTTATTATTTCATAATTCCTATTGGTCAGATTAGCTGAGTTCTCTGCTCAGGACCTCACAAGTCTGCTATAAAGATATTGGCCAGGGCTTCAGGCTCATCTGAAGCTTAACTAAGAAAGAATCTGCTTCCAAGCTCCCGTGGTCATTTGTAGTATTTGGTTCATTGCAAGTTGTTGGACCAAGGGCCCCCACTTCTTGCCAGCTCTCAGCCAGAGGTCACCCAAGTTTTCTGCCATGTTACCTCTACTTAGGCAGCTCACAATATGGCAGCTTGCTTCATCAAAGCCAGCAAGGGTGAGAGAGTCTTCTTGCCAGACAGGCATTACAATCTTATGTAACATAATCATGTACATCCCGTCACCTTTGCCATAGTTTATCTACATGGCTATGAGCAAGGGGGAGGAAATCACACAAAGGCCTGTTTACCAGGAAGCAAGGATCATGGGAGCCACAAGTCTGCTGAAATTACTATATCAGTGAAAGGATAGATTATATAAAGTGAAGAAAACTTTCAAATTGGTTCCAAACACCTGAAGAATCTGCAGACACATTAGTAAAATATATACACATGTTGCAGTACACCTAATAGTTTTATCAATAAGTAGTGTCAGGACATAGAAGGAAATTTTTTAGTATGTACACCAAATATCTAGCCAAAATCAGAAGGGCTAATCTGACTTTGCTCCGTTCAAAGGACTTTTCTAGGAGACTGGTTAAGGAAAGGATATAAAGCTTTGGCAATGTTGGAATGCCATGAGTTTTATTTCATCTTTGAAAATGCTATATAATCACTTAACAGGTGGAAAAACAGACTTCAAAAAGTGAGGTTATATATTCAAGGTAACACGAACAGAAGGAGAGTTGCCTGTTAGTTTATCCCATTCATTGCAATTTTATGTACAACATTTTCCGTACTCATATGATAAATATCACCTTCACCCACTTCATGTCAGCCTGAATCCTCTTCTGGATTATAAAATTGCCCCTTTGCAGGTAAGAGTAGAGTGAGCCAAGCAGCCTTGAGCAACATCAAAACCACCAATTTTCTGGAAAGGCTGTACCATTGCTGCTCTGTGCCAAGCCACTCTGTGTTGGCCAGAGTCCCTGCCCTCCATCCTAAAGATTCTGACAAAGATCTCCCTGTAGTGGTCCACATTATCCCAGCTGCTAATCAGCACAGTGTCTATCTAAAGGAGAAACACTGTAGTTGTTTGTTAAGCACTGCTTATGTCAAGACCTTAAACCTAAAGCAAGAGTTATGAGAGAAAGAGCTATAATATTTTCACAGTGACTGCAAGACAGTAGACACTCAGTGAATATATCGATTAATTAATTATTTAAGTCATTGTCAACTTTGTCAAATATAAGTTTTTCAAAAGTTGCTTTTACTAATAGCATTCTTCTTTCACCCTCATCAAAAAGCTAGGTGGCCTCCTTAGGAACACAGATCAGAAGCAAAACAAAACAAAGCAATGCAAACTTTTTTTAACTGTGCCCATAGCATGAAACTAAAATAAACTAAAATGTATTTAAATATAACCTAGGTGCCAGCTCCCTGGATATCCCCAAGTTCTTGCAACCATTCAGTCATCCTTCTGTTTATTTGAATATTTCTTCTGCCCAGAATTGGAAATTTAGAGCTCATCTCTCTATTTCTCTAGGGTTTCAGGCTAAGAGAGTGGACTATATGGATTCTAATAACCTCTGGCTCCCACCTACTGCTTTGTCACAATCTCTCAATTCAATGCATGTTGTAACATTTTTATGTTCCATTGTCCTTTTGAGAATTTCCTTGGTCCAAATCCTAGAGTGCCAACAAAATTCGAAAAAGGCTTTACTGCCAGTTTAGGGCAAAAGAGAACAGCATAGCAACATAAAAACCAAACATGTATGTATCCTTAAATACCTTATTACTGTGGGGTGTTTGAGCTTTGTAAAATATGTTATGTTATATAATTTGAGGTTTGCTTTTCTTCGTCATGTTTCTAAAATGTATCCATACGGTTAGGCTTCAACAATAATGATAATGTTCTGGTTCTTAGGCTGAATGCTGAGTGAGAGTGTTTGTTTCATATGTGTCAAACATTACATTTTAAAAATATCTTAACTAAATATTAGCCAACTGGTTCTTTTAAAGTTCTGATTGCTGGTAACACCTCCAGGAACCTCTCCTGATTATTTACTGCCATAGCTCAGCTGAAGACCAAGTGACTTGACTCCAACTCCCATCCTTCCTCCCTCCTCTCAGTTGCTTTCTTTCAAATGCAGCTCTTAATTCTTTGATTCCTGTTAATGATTTTTCTACATGTATTATTCGACATTAATTTGTAATAAACAACCTCAGTCCCCATTATCACAGTGGCTTAATACAATATTCTTGTTCATATAAAAACCAGAGCTGACGTTCTTAGGCTGGAGATCTGCTAAGAAGCTCTTCGAACTGGTCAGCTCAGGATTCGGGCTCTTTTCATCATGCTTCATCATTTCAAAGCCCTTCCCTTCCTGCTGTGAGGTTGGGGTGAAAGCTCACAGTGGGACTTTTTATGACCAGGCCTGAAAGTGGCATGCATTACTTCCACTCATTTTCCATTCAAAGAGCTCAGGGACACAGTCAACCTATA
Organism: Macroglossus sobrinus; assembly: GCA_004027375.1. Lineage (NCBI taxonomy): Eukaryota > Metazoa > Chordata > Mammalia > Chiroptera > Pteropodidae > Macroglossus > Macroglossus sobrinus. The sequence continues at coordinate 282,174 of PVKZ01000739.1, forward strand.
CATAGGGGGCTGCTGGGAAATGTCTTCCTGTGTGTCCAGGAGAAAAATTTGTTTTCTAAACTCATAGTATTGTCTCTAGTCTCCTTTTACTTCTCCAGCCTGCCCAGGTTATTATAGAAGCTGGAGAGGCAGAAAGTAGAAAGGTTTGGTTGTTTTTTTTATATCTTTTATACACAAACAGAATATCAGACTTTTTTTCTGAATAAAACCAGAACTCTACATTAATGAATGCTACAACCCTATAACAGGGACAGGGGTATTTTAAGATAATAACATAAATTTCCTTGGCAACAATTTTTTATATTTTGATTTAATTTTTATTAAATTTATTGAGGTGGCATTGGTTAATAAAATTTTATAGATTTCAAGTGTATACTTCTTTAATACATCATCTGTATATTGCACTGTGTGTTCACCATCCAAAGTTAAATCTCCTTCCATCATCATGTAGTCGACCCCCTTTACCCTTTTTTACCTCTCCCCTCCCCCACCACATTTCCCTCTGGTAACCACCGTACTGTTGTCTGTGTCTATCAGTTTTTGCTCATTTGTCTCATTCATTTGATGCTTTCAATTTTATTTCCTACATCTGAATGGAATCATATAGTTCTCATCTTTTCCATCTGACTTAGCATGATTTGTTACTGACATTCTTTGTCATAAGAAAAGAGAAAATCAGAATAAAAAAGTGAACTTAAGGTTCTGAACCCACTTTTTTGTTTCAGTTTGTCTCAGAATCAGTTGCCTTGAAACCAAAAGAGGAGGTTTTAAAAGAGAAAAGAGCATCTTAAATTACAAAAAGCTTGGTTACACATATAAAGAGTAACAGACAGGAAGACTAATATCATGGAGTTTATGCCACAAGCCTTCGAGTAAAGAAAATTTAATCATGAAGGTGCAAAAGTTTCCCCAACCCAACAGAAGATTACATGTCAGGCAGTGGGTGGGAAAGGAAAAATCAAAGGTGACTTACTGGAGTTTAAATATTGGTAGCTACTCAAGAAATGTCTAGTGCTCCATCTCTTTAGGCTAAAAAATTGTTGGAAAGAATGACAGGAGGGAAGGAGGCATCTCTGGATATACTGATAGAAATCTGAGATGAGTTTGAAGAGATCTCAGAAAAGAAGAATTATTGCCTAGCTACAGTGTAACCACAAAAGTTCTAACTTGTATTCACTTACAACTTTATCCTTCTCTAAACAACACTTTTGATGGCCGATTGTGATTTAGGTTCTATGCTAGGTGTTATGTATGCAAAGATTAATAAATCTAAGTTCCATAACTCCTTTTATAGTCTTATAGTAGGGTGAGCATGTTAGCCAGGCTACAGGACCTGTTGTATATGAATATTTGTATTAGGTTATAAATATCCTCAACAGGGGCTTAAACAATGCAGTTATCTTTAACAATAGTCTGACTGTAGGCAGTCTAGAGCGGATATAGTAGCTCCACAATATAAGAAACATGGGACTCTTCTGTCTTGCAGCTCTGCCATTCCAGGGTGTTGCTCATCTCTGCATAGTTAAAAATTGCCCACTATACTCATGGTCCAATCAGTGGATGAAAAGGAGAAAGGGGTGAGAGAAGGGCATACCTTCTGCTTTAAAGAGCATGTCTCAGAAGTTGTACACATCATTCTGTGCACAAAACATTACTAAAAAAAAAAAAATCAGTCTCATGGTCACGCATACTGCAGCTATGCTGGGTAATTTAGTTCTCATTTGAGCAGCCATATGCCTGATTAAATTCTTTTACTAAATAAGGACAGAACAGACAGTGGGAGGCAACAGTAACATCTGCTTTAATCTACTCATCCTCTGTCTTCTTAAATATGCACAATATGTGATCCAACAAAGGAAAGAAACTAACTTCTAAAAGGAAAATAGAGGAAAGGATAAAGGGAAGAGACAGCATGCTGATCAAGTAGACCTTCAGGTAAGAACTGATGCTTGAACTGAGTCTCGTAAGGTAAGTAGAAGTACATGAAGATGACTGAGAAGAATAAAGGCCTTTAGAGAGAAGGAAAATAAAAACATGTTCAGTACCACAGGAGTGTGAACTTTGCTGTTGCATTTAGGAAATTATAAATAGTTGCATAAAGTCAAAGTACGTGGAGGAATAGATGGAGATGAGACTGGCTAGATAGGAAAAAAATCAGTTCATAAACAGCCATCTATGGCAAAAAAAATTGGCCATTGTTCTGCAGGTAAATGGGAAATGCTGATTAATTTTAAGTGGGAAAGTGACATAACCACATTTATAATTTAAAAGATTTTTTTGAGACAATGCAGAGAATAGATGAGCCTGGAAACAGAGATAAGATTTAGGAGGCAGCTACAATTTTACAAAAGCAAAATTGCCAGGGTATTACTCATGGCAATACCCATAAGAAATAAGAGCTTTAGGTGATGGAATTAACTTGGCAATTAATTGGCAGGAGAAGTGAAGGGACCGGAAGATTACTAGGTGACTGGGTAGATGTAGCTTAAGGTAGAAACTTCAAAATAAGATCATGGATATGTTGAGTTTGAAAATAGTAGAGATACCAAGAAACACCTGAGTGAAAGTGACCAATATTCACATAAAACAAGGATCTGGGATTCAGGAGGGAGGTCTAAAATGGAAATGTCTATTTGGAAATCATCAGTGTGATGTGGTAGTCAGAACATTTGACATCAATCAATGAGAATGCATAGCTTGAGAAAAGAAGACATACAAGAATGGGAGATCGGTTACTATGCAGTGCCAAGTAGTATCACCGACCCTATAAAGCATTTTTGGAAGTCAGATTTCAAGACTCTGAGCCACATAGGTAATTATTGTATTCAAATACATAAAAAAGCCACTGTAATCTGGAGCTAACAGTGAATAGGTAAGAATGGACTCTGTTGCTTTATGCTAGAGGAAGGACAGAACTTTAAAACCACGGTTATAATAGAGCGTGAATTAGAGGATATGAATGCAAATCCCAGATCTGTCTCCTACTGGCATCTTGACCTTGAGCACAGAAGAAATAGCTCCTTAAAAAGAAAGAAAAAGCATGGACAGAAATAAGCAATGATGGGAAATTGAAAGAAAACACTGCCTGTATTTCCATGCTCTTAATTCCTAGCCTTCCTTGGAATTCCTTCATTCCTACCTTTGAGTCCCATAAAATATTATTATAGTTTATTATAATAGTTTTCCCTTTTTACTTCCAGTCTAGAGTAAGTTTGATTTGTTTCTTGAAACAGTAAGATCTTAATACACAGATAAAACATCCTTTTAAACAGAGAAATGTTATTTTCTCCTACATGGGATATGTGATTTTTTTAGTTCAAGGCTGAACTTTTGGATTCAAGGTAAGAGAAAAAAAAATGTGAGGAGGAAATGGGGTAGGAAAAAATAACCCTATCTATAACAGTGTTGGTTAGTTACCATCCCATATACATTCCTCTCTTTCCTCAATAAAAATATGCATGCTTTAATTTATAATTGGTAAATTAAAACAACAACAACAACAACAACATTTTGCAGTCTTCCCTGAAGCCAGGCATCACATGTGACAAAGTTCTAGATGAGATGTAAGTGGAAGATGATATGGAACTTCCTAGAATGAATTAGTGCTAAAAGAACACTAATTCATTTAGAAAATATCTGTTTGTCCTTTCTTCCTTTATTCTTCCTGCATTCTGATCAGCTAACTTGAGAGCTGGAATTCCAGCAGGCATTTTAGAACAAGAGATGACCTTGAAAATGAAAGTCGTTTGCAGAATGGTAGGCTAAAATGGCAGAAAGAGCCCATAGAGCCACCTTGATGACCATAGAGCCACCTTGAGAGCCCTAATCTCTATTCTGTTTCTTTCATATGGAAGAGAAATAAACTTTTATTTTATTTAAGACATTTGGGATTTGCCATCAAATGCTACTTGTAGCAGACACTTTAAAAACTCAATATGGCTTTGTATTATACATACAACTTTAATTCTTAATATTACTATTGCATTTATCACAGTATTTTCTTAGATTAAAAAATTATATATTTGTGGACTCTTTTGTTTTACATTTATTTGTAGAAGTCAGAATTATGTGGTGGAAGGAAAAAACAGCCAGAAAATTAAGAAATAAAACTTTGGGACATTTTTTTTTTATAGCTTTAAAAGGAGGGATTGGAACTAAATGATTCCTAAGGTCCCTTTCAACTGCAAAAATTTATCTTATCCTGTATGTCCTGTTTTCATCGTAGTTATTGAAAAGCTCAAATATATACCTATTACTTAACAAACATATACCATTATGCCAGGCACTTTGCAAATATTATCACAACAGACCAATCAGGTAGGCATCACCCATTTTACAGATAAGAAAACTGAGACATATACAGGTTAAATAATTTACCCACGTCACACAGCTTATACTTGGCAGAACCAGGATTCAAATCTAGAACGTCTGACTAGGTCCCTGATTTTAACCACTATCCCATCCTGCCTCTGTAAACAGGGTAGTAAATTAGCTCCACTTAACCAAAAAAATTACAGTCATCCCAGGACAAATGACTCAAAGAACAGGACCTGTCAATTTTATATATGAAATATATCTAACTGTGATTTTTCCCAGCCCTTCAAACTCAGTATTGATGGGAGGCTCATAGTGCAGCAGCAACTTCAGAAGGGTCCATGTGCTGTGCTGTGGACCAGATGGATGCAGCTTCCCCAAAAAACAAGACTGAAGAAATTATCTCAGAATAGCCTGGGGAAGGAGGGTGTTCACACTTTCTCATTTTTATTTAAATAACTAGATAAATGAATAAAAACGCCATTGCCTATCCTTCTTTCAAGCTGGGTGCACCATTGATTTTGTCATTGCTGGGCCACTGGTATGCTACAGCCACTGAACCTCCTCGCTTCCCTGGCATGTGAATATTGGGTTTCACATAGAAACGTGAAAAATGACTTTAAGCTAATTTCTACATGAAATACAATATATTTGCCAGATTAGCTGGACCTTCATATTATTCATAAATCAATTATGTTTATCCAGAGCCAAGAAAGTACAAAAATATTCTTTCCTCATTTTGAAATCCAATCTGATATTCACAGTAATTATGCTGCCCTTCATATGAATCATTGTTTCATACTGTAGTTGTTAGTACTGTGGCTGATTCATTTTCTGCCTTATAGTATTCGCTTGTGGTAGGATTTGGGGAGTTATTGAAGTAAATCCTTTTATTCACTAGATTTTTTTTTTATCTCATCTTCAGTCTCTTTGTTCAGATTTTACACCAAAGTTTTCTGAAAGCTGTAGCAAGGAGGAGAAGAACAAACTGCTAAATCCTACTAAAGCCAGCAAAGCCATACAAATGGATGGTGAAGCCTCTCTTCTCACTACTTCTCCTTGATCTTGCCTTTCCTTCCAGAGTCACAACACACCTGTCTTCTTGTTTGCCCCTTTCATCCTCTGGAACACAGTTATGTTAATATTCTGTGCTGAAACACTTTAAAAATATCAGTCTTTACTTCTGGGCTTTATTCAAATACACACAAATAAACATAAGTTGTTTTATAGGTATCATATATATCTTTATTTTGGAAGAGCCAGATTTAAATACAGATGTCTGCTGTCCTGGTACCTCCAATATCACATTATTCCATGCACATTAAGAAGGTGTCATGGGATCAGCTCTGGTTTAGACCCTTTGGAAGTTATGGTTTGGGGATTATGCCTTGCTGCCCTTTCCACATGAAATGCTCCACTGAATGAGTGGAAACACATGGACCCAGCAGAAGGAAGACCATCTGACTCAGACTGCCAACCCCCAGGTGGAATGTAAGAAGATGGAAAAGCAAGAGTCTTTTGGACACTGTCATTGCAGTAAGAAAATATAATAATGAAAGAGAGGATTTGCCAATGCAGATATTAGTGAGGGTCATTTCAGTGAGAAATTCTTTTCCACGGCCATAGTCACAGTATATTTTATTTCAACACTCATGATAGCTTTACTTGAAAAGGGATCGTTTATCTTATACCCCATTTAAGGACTATCCTTTGCCTGAGAAACTGACTACTAAAGCTTATCCTCTCTTTGCATTTGAAATATTGGGCTTTTCATTTTAAAATGTTAGGCATGAAATTCCATCTTGATCATGAGAGTCCCTTTCATTAAATGTTTACAACATGCAGTATACTGTGCTAAGAGCTTTATTGTCACCATCCTATTTGAACCTTAAAATAACTTTTTGTGGTAACTATTATCAACCTGTCTTTATAGATAAAGAGTTGAAACATCATATAAATATTAAAGGCAAGATCCGTATCAAATCCTAGGCTTTCAGGACTTCAAATCCATGCTTTTGACTACCTTATTATCCTATATCACCTTTGTCCTCAGGTATGCATTGCCCAAAAGCCATGCCCAATTTTTGTCCCATATCTTTCCATTAGCCAGTATATCTTGCTGTTATCAGTTGGTTTTTAGAACTTCCTTTTTATTTTCCATGTTCTATGTTCACAGGATTGTTGTTTATTTTTTTTAATGGAGTTGGAATAAATATAGAACTGTGACATTATTCACAAGCAGAATTTGTTTTGAATGGTTTCAACCATTTTCTTTATAAACACATTTTTTCTATCACCACATAAAAAGACCCAAAACTAACTTCATTTTTATACTGGCTGAAAATGATTCTGAACTTTTGAAAATGACTGGTTTTATAAGATACGGAATGACACACCTCTGCATAACAGAGCAGCTGGTCTTAAAATGGGCGGGCAATTCAGCCAGCAACTGCCCCACCTTTGGCTTCTTATATGGAGCTGCCATGACATCTAGTGGCCAAAGATTAGAGAAGATATTCCTTATCTATAAAGCAAGTAGGGGTTCTAATTTAGAAGCATATGTACAAGCATAGCTACTGAAAATTTAAATTTATATAGCTTTAAATTAATACTTTATAGTTTACAACTCACTTTTCTATCAATTATTGGTGTGTGAACTTGAATGCAATGTTTTTTCTGTTTTGTTTAGATTGTTAAAATATTTATTCTAATTGTTTCATCAAAGTCATGGTTTATTCTGAGTATAGGAATTAAACATAGAATTTCATTTTTTGCGTTTTATTTCTACAAGAGTAATAGTTCTTTATATGAAACTTACATTTTAAATGAGAGTATAAGTAGACAAGTAATGAATTTGTATTCTCTCAACTAAATTATAGTTAAATAATAATTAATATACAAGCAAATTTTCTATGCCTTTTGCTGACAATTGAATATGATTTTTGCTAAATTTTAAAAAATATTTAATGCTATTAGAGAATGAAATAGAAGACCAGAAATTGACTTTAAAGAAAACTAAAAATAAAAACAAACAGCTTGTGGTCATTTTCAACAAATGTTTAATTTCAAAGGACTATTTTCTAGTAATTAAGTTTTCTGTCATTGAAGCTAAAAGAAATCACCATATATAAATGACCAGAAAGATTTTTTAAGTATTTTTTTCTAATGTGATTTCTCAGCCTAAGAAACTCCAAAAGCAGAGTCTGACAGAAACTCTGATGCATGAGTGGTTTTGTAAAGAATACAATTTCTGGAGCAAGAACGAGGAACAGGAAGGGCCAGGAGGAACAGCAACGGATACAGAGGGAGGGGCAGGTGATGCAGATGTACAGTATGCAGTTGGCCACTCCTGTGTACAACTGAGTCTAGATCTGTGAAACCTGAAAAGACTTACTGAATATTCTATATCTCTAAACCATCCACTGGAAGGATAAAAGGGTGGAGTATTTATCTGTCAACTCATGTCCACATTGATCAAGTTTTGCCACATGGCTCACAAACTCTCCCACATTTCCAGGATGTTCATGCGTGTTCAAGCAACTCAGGCTGCAGGTGTCAAGAGAAGGCTCATATGGGCTGAGCTAAGGAACTTCCAGTTACACAAAGCAGGTCAATATCTGTGCAGACATGTTCTCTGCAACCATGCCTGGAAAGAATGATGAGGCTGAGTAGATTTGCGATGGTACAAATAAATGTCCAATAAATGTATATATGGTATCTATTTTATATTCATAATATATAGGTCATTGAAGTTCATTAATATGGATGCTTTTATATTTTTATGGATATTATTAAATATAGTGATTGGTTAATGTAATCATCACTCTGGCCAATACAAAGAGATCTTGAATCAGGAGTAAAATCCATTCATCCTGATTAACAATTATTTTAGCAGCATTAATCCAAAGAATGTTCATAGTAAGAAATACGTAGAAATATTTTAAACTTGTAAAAATTCAACATTTAAAACCAATTTTTTTTTGCATACTAAATCCTGATATGATGGGAATAACAAGCTTCTGGAAAGAAACTCTGTTAAGCTTTTATAAGAGTCTCAAAAGCAGATATTTTCCAGAAAGAAGAGAAACATAAAAACAAATTAGAGTGAGAAAGAGGAGAAAATTAAAATTCTACTTCAAATTAGGAAAAGATTTTCCAAAAGATAATTTTGTATTTTGCTTGCTAAACAAAATTGGAAGTGCTACTGTAGTTTATATGCTTCATAGTGCTTAAACTAATCATTTTATCATTCTCAAAATGTAAAGCTTTTGTTGAATCCTTAGTGCTATCAAATTCAATTCAAGATAAGTCAAAGACTTAAATGTAAAAAATAAAAATCATTAGATTCCTAAAGACAGCATAGTAAATTTTTTAATCTTTAGGATGAAGAAGTCTTTTTTAGTCAAAAATCTTAAATGATGAGTAAATTTTATTACTTAAATGGTAAAACCGTATATGATGCAAAGGAATACCAAACAAAAACACAAAATACTTGCAGCATGTATGACAGACAGATAAGTCGTTAATATCTATAACATTGAAAGAGCTATATCAAATTATTAACTAAAAAATGAACACCATAACAAAGTATACCAAAGAACTCGAATATATAATTTTTTTAAAAAGTTAAATATTAAGAAACATGAAAATATATAACAATGGCAAACATTATTGAGAGTGAGTGTACCAGGAATTGTTGTAGGAACTCTATGAGTATTAGTTCAGTTAATCCTCACAACAATCCTACGGGTTATTGTTATTATTATCGCCATTTTGCAGATGAGTAACACAAGACATTGAGAAGAGAAATAATTGGCACAAGGTCAAAAAGCTGTTAAGCAGTAAAGCTAGAATTTAAACTCACATAGTCAGACTTCAGAGCCTGGAATCCTAACCAAATGTACACCCTCATTATTAATAAGAAATGCAAATGAAAACAATTATTTACTACTTTCTGCCTAGTCATTTGATAATGATCTTAAAGACTATCAGTGCTTGTGGACACTCATATATTGTTGGTAGGACTGTCAAATGATACAGTCTTTCTGGAAGGCAGTCTAGCAATATGCAAAGATATTAAATGTCTTCCCTGTTTCACAGACACTTTTTCTTTTATAGCACATCCCAAGGGGATAAAGAATCAAATGAATGCCCACCAAATGTTGTTATTCATAGCATTGTTAATAATGGGAGGGAGAAGGAAATGAAATAATAATGTTCATCAGCAGAATAGTGGTTAAATAATTAAAGTGTATCTATACAATGAACAAATATACAGCCTTAAAAATGGGTGGTCTATTCATTGACATGGAGAGGTCTGAAGACCACTGAGTATAAATTCTAATTAGTAAGCAGGATATGAACAGTGCTTTTCTACTTTTTGCTGTCATAGATCATGAGAGCTTCTATATAGCCCACAATTAATGTGTCTCAGTGAGTCACCGATTCTCAGTTGGATAGGTGAGGGGAAGCATAGTTCCTAATTATGAACCACTGTTGTACAATATAAAGATATACATAGATGTACATAAATAAGGATACATGTAAATATATAATGCATATGTACACATACATGTACAACTCTGTATGTGCTTATTTGCCATAAAATATTGGGATGGATCTTTACAAAAATTTGAAATATTTTTTGCCTGAATAATAATATTGAGAGTTATTTATAATTTACATCTTTATATTTTCTATTTTGTTTGAATTTTTTATACAATTACATATTATCCAGCAAATCAGAATATAAAATAATTTTTCATCTGGAAAAAGAATGAATGTCTTTGATATGTTATTCTTAAGCCGTAAACACCTTGATCAAATTTCTCTTACTTCATCTGTTACATTACTGCCGTGCTTATGGTCCATTCAACAAAGACCAATAGATGTACAACTCATGCTTCCTTTATAGATGGCACTCTTAAATATTAAGACAGAAGGAAGACATGTTAACCTGCTTTAATTTCAAAGATCCAACTGCCTCCTCCCACAAGAAGTAACTCCTCACATTCCTTAAGGCTTTAGCAGATCCCTATTCCCTGGAAGAGAAGCAGAGTGCACCAAACTTCAGGAGCCAGTGCCTCCCTTATACATTAAGAAGTCAGTAACTCACTTCTACCAGGATTAGATCATCGATTCCAACATGATCTTAACAGAAGTGTTTAATGCCAGCTCCCTCCCTACTAAACCTCTTAGTATAGTATGTTCTTAGGACATATCCTCCCAAGAGAGCAGCAGGGTAGATGCAAGCTAGGAAGGTTAAATCAACTCATCTTGGTCAGTACTTCAGCTATATAGCTACTTAAAAAATGTCTATGTTGCAAAATGGGAAATCTCATACGCTGGTATGTATAATTCCCGTACACTGAAACATCCACTGATTTCTACTGGATTTAATAAGAGCCGTGAAAATCCTGATGTGGGATTCAGAATCAGAAATCAGTTACCATATAAAACCCAAGCATGCTGTAATAATCTCAATGAAAATCCAGAGCAGGGAATTCTTAAAAATCATCCAGTTTATACACACACACACACACACACACACACACACACACACACACACACACATGCATGGATAAAATTAAAATGGCAAATAAGTGTGAAAGGAAATACCCCTAAAATTAAGGGCAGCCTTCTTTTCAGGAAACTATACGTAATTCAACAGGGTTTAGTAAGGATAGAAATGTTAATTATACTAGAAAGTTATTTATCCTCATTTAGACAAAAGTTCAATTACAATATAACTATTTATTAAACATATTTGTATTCTACATATAAAAAAATCATTTAGCCTTTAGAACAAATAATCCAGAAATAGATGTAACTAAAGAGATTTAATTCTGAATCCAGGTCAGAATTTAGGCGTGACCTCGTGATGTACAACTATTCTGGGTAACAGAAATTATTAATAACAAATTTACAGGTAAAAAAAAAATCTAGGCCAGTAAGTGTTAACTGACTTGCTCAAAGTCAAACAGTAAGTAACTGGAAGAACTAGGATAGTGTCCAGGTCTTAAATTTTAAATTTTAAATCTGATTTTTTTTCTGCATCATGCTTCTTCCTTGACATTACAGATAAGTTTATTGTTCAGGGCGACCAAGAAAGAGTCAGTTATTTATTTAATTTTAAAATATATAAAAATGAAATGTATAATTTCTTCGAGACAAATAATATTAGTAGGCTGGAAATATATTTTACTACATATGAAGTTGTTAATGCCTTTTGCATGAGTTTAATTACTAAAGTAGTAAAAAAAAAGTGTCGTTATGAGTTAATTCATCTACGTAAACCCTGAGGATAGCAAAGCAGCTACCGTGCTCAGGCTCCACATGGGAGCATTAGTTGACAATGAAGAGTGATATGGGACAACCAGTCTTACTTCAGGAAACTGGTCTCAAGTTAACTAAAGATGGAATGTGTGAGTCAAATACAAGCTTTCTAACAAGTCTGTCCTTTGAGGGAGATGGAAGTGTGTGGTGTCTATTAAAATCATTAGAACTATGGCGGAAAAGGAGACCACTCAGCAAACACAAAAAAAATGATGCTTGGAAAAGAAGTGAGGACCTCTCACTTCAAGGTTCAGCCAATGTCCTATACATGGGAGATGCAGCAGGACATCAGAACTAAGCCACAGCAAAAAGATTGGCTCAGGTCTCTGCAGAGGAGCAGTTACAATGGTACTGAGAAGAGTTATGATCCATCTCAAGATCTGCTGAGGAAAGAAAGAGACTTGAACAAATAAGGATTCTAAAAATTAAGCTGCTGGTACTCATAACCAAAAATTAGAATGAAGGTTATGTTGATGTAACAACCAGGTCTAAAATTATAGTATTACAGGTTGACACATGTCTGTAATCCACATGGCCCATAAACCCCATTTCTCCCATCTTGTTATTCCACTATTCCCTAGGGAATCTTCTACCTAACTTCTCATATATCTTTGGTAAAGATTTAAACCCATGGACACTGGAAAAGACTGGGATATGTAGTCTTTGGTTTATCTAAATTCCAAGTTAGTTGAAACTCAGAAGGTATTATTTGGGGGCTGTGTCTGAACCAAAGCCCAGAACAACAGGAAGCACCCCTCACATAACAGAACCTACCCCTGGACATAAAGTACATTACTACAGTGTATCCTATAAGTGCCTTAATTTTAATAATTGGCTTTTACACATCTACAATAATCTGTGGGAAAAGCATAGATTATCTTGATAACTGAATATTTTTTCTACAAGGAAGAGGACCTAATTATACAAAATTTCTGGTTGAAAAAGTTTCAATATGGCATACAGCTGCCTTACTAAGTTCAACCATTAGAATACTGATTTGTATTAAATTCATTCAAATAGATTTTGTGCATAGACTATCTTAGAGACAAAAAATGAATATGTATAGACCTTTTAAGCAGGATCTTTTTAGAGTTTCAAAATTTTAATACTTAAGAAGTATTACCTTTTTAACCAGTTAATTACATTTACATTAAAATTACATTTTAATGTAATGATTCTAATCAACGTGATTAAATAATTTTGAGATTATGATGAAAAAAAAAAACAAATTTGAACAAACAGGGATTGTAATACTTAGAGCCAAACATAGTTTCAAGTGAAAGTTTCTCAATTTGTTTTCTCCAGAAAAGTCAATGTATGATAACAAAAGAAAGTCCATCTAAACTCATCAAGAAAACATAAAGCATACAAAATAGAAAACAATCCTTAGAAGAGAAGTCAGTGAAGTATCTGAATATAATACTGAGAATCTGTTCCAATTAGCATCTATGTAAGATTTTTCTTTAAAAAAATTTGAGAGTTTTATTTTTCTGAAAGGTGTCTCTACACACAAAACAGACCAGTTTGGTGAATTACATGTACCTCTATTCATCCACCAAAAAAGATAATCAGCCCAGCAGCAAAACGGGCTCAAAACACACAGTGTCAGCAAATCCTTGATCTTAAATTTAAGGAGAGAAGAAGCAGACTCGAAGACGGTTGTTAAAGAATTCTGGCAGAATCTCTTCAGAGAGAAGTTAATAGATGTAATAAATGACCCAGGGCACTGGTAGGAACACTTTATATAAATAAACTTAAGAAGAAGTTATACAAAAACTTGGACCAAAACAAATGAGAACCTGTAAGTTACCAATGCAAACTTGGAATGGCACAGCCTAGTCAAAGCTGTCTGACCTGTGGCTCCCCTATTCTTTTGTCAGTTATGGGAGCATCTTCTTAAGCTGTCATTTTTACAGATGCAAGCAGAATAATTTTATAAAGAGATACTTTGTCTTATTACACACTGCCCCCAGTACATAGTCCAGACTTCTCTCTTAGTTTGAAGGAAAAGTCAATGAATATTGGAGCAGACGTTTACATTAGAGTTTTTATTTAAATTATCATTACCATGGGTTCTTAAATTACCTAATGATTAGCTTGCTTTGCAAACCTAAAACAGAACTTTTTAAGATAAACTTTAACTCACTACAAATCATAAAATTATTTCCATATAAAGTCTGTTTATTAAATATGTTAACCTGTGATATGGTCCCTTTATATTTATGGAAAGACAAAGAATTGCCTGGCAAGAATACCTGCAAAAGCAATATACATCATTTAAAAAAAAAACACTTTTATACTATGAAAAATAGAGAGTATGCAAGGAATATCTGAACTACCCAAGGCTGGGAATTCAGTTGCTAAGTCTAACGTGAGCCAAGATGATCTCATTTTATGTGGAGCCATCCTTAAAGCAAAGATTACAGCTCTTAACTTTATCTATGAGACTTTCATTATTTTGGCTAATTCTAAAAGGAAACATTTCAGACTTCTTCATCTCCTGATACAAGGAATTTAATGACTGATTGGGGGTTCAACAGCACATAGCTCTTTCCCCATTTTTGATGCAAAAAAATTCCTGAAAAAGATATGGTTACAAATTACCATAGCCCCCACCAAAAGATCATAAGGTTAATGTTTTAGCATCTCTGGAACATACCCGTTAATTGTAGAGATTTTATCCATAGACACAACCATAACCCTCCCTGAAAGGAACTATGTATATCTCGCCTAGCTTTGTAACACCTCATAACTGGCACATTAAGCCATTAGGAAAATTATTAGCGACAAATGTCCTGTTTCTGTCAAACAAAGATTCCCTGAAATAAAATTGCACTGCTGCATCAACAACCAGACATTATTTTTTTTCCCTATGACAATGTCAGCAAGAATTAATGATAGTAGGAACTCTGTGAAGCTTCAGAGCTCCAAGGGGACTATCTGGCAGATTCTAGACAGACTCCTATCTGAATAAATAGCTGTAACCTCTATTAACTCTTCAGTTACTATTCAGGCAAACCATATATAGATATTTCTCTATAATATTATTGATGCATGTCAGAGGGTTACCAGTTTCAAAAAATTATCACTTCAGAATATTTTGTGGCAAGTCTTTAGACTGTGGACCTCTGGGGATTAGGCATTGATTTTTTTTCTTTATCTTCACAACCACACCTGAAAGTGAAATTATTTCTAAACTCATATTACTCACCAAGCCAAATATCCATGAACACACACAATACAGATAGCAAGTAGTGTAGTCATCCAGAATGTTTTCTTATAGATTTATCATCTTAAGTTATTAATTTAATTGCAGCATGGAATATTATACTTCTCTGATTACATCATAAGTTTGTGATAAAATATCAAGCACTTATAAGTCTCTAAAGAACATTTATCTTTTTAGATACAAAAACTACCCAACATGTGATATATCTAAAATATCTTCCATTTGTATCATGCAAGTTACATAAGAGATAAAGACAACATTATCTATGACTGCTTTGAGGCAGTGACTGGTTTCTTCATTGTCCATGAGGAACAAAGGGAAAAATATTTATAACAGGCTTCTATCTGGATTTTACAGAGCCCGAAGTCTGTGTTACTCTGAACAAAACAGATCTTGGAAGTGGTTAGATTTTTCTCATTGCCTTCATTTTTTGACAGGTGTGGCATAATACTGCCAAGTAAAATATGTATTTAAATGAGTAATGCACAAAAAATCATCAATTACATGGTTTGTATTTTACAAACTCAAATCCATTTGATATGTATGTGCTCTCCTCATCAAGATCTTAAAAGGAGAATAAAATGCAATTTAAAGTTTAATTAAATTAACATTTTTTCACTTGCAATATAATTTAATCCTCAGAAATAATCATATGATAAATATTTTCCAGGACCTTGACTAAAACTCAGATGTTGAGTGATTTGCCCAAGATTATAAACCTGGTAACTGATGGAATCTGCTTTTCGAACCTAGAATTTGAGACACAACATATAACGTTCTTTCCACTATGCCAGGTTACATCTTTACACAACACTCAATACTCTTTTTCTCACTGAAGAACTATACTGAGAAAATTTCTACATATGACTCATCATACACTCTAAGAGGTACCTGTGTGGATTTCCAACTTATGAGGTTCATTCAAAGATAAGAAAGCAGCCAGAACATCAATAAATTCCCAAGTGTCCCTCAACAGATAACATTACAGAGTCATTCATTTTAACCTTGGCAAAGGTGCATTAACTTTTGCTCTGGTTTCCTTTCCTGGATTTCATTAAGATGGTACATATGTAAATCAAAAAATACAAGAAGAATGAAAGTTGGTAAAAGATAAAAAAAACTTGGTGGATAAAGGAGATCAGTATTTATTTTATAGATACAGTACTCTTTATAAAACAAATTGCCTGTGACACATTTTACATAATTTGTGTAAATTAAATTTTGTTTTAAGTTTCTCGAAGGCATTGATTACTCAAAGGAACATTTTAGTGTAATTTTTCTAAGCAAATGTTAATCTTGAGCATAGCTGTCTATAGGCAACATAGCACAACGCCTTACAGCAGGGACTTCAGAGACAGACTTCCGGGATCTAATTCTGACTCCTCTATTAACAGCCATGTAGCCTTAAGCAAGTTACTTAACTTCTCCATTTCTGCATTTGTAAAAGAAGGAGCTGGTAAGAATAATATCCTCCTCAGGAGTTACTATGAGAGTTGTGTGTGTGTGTGTGTGTGTGTGTGTGTGTGTGTGTGTGTAGTTGGGTTTTGTATGTAGCAGAGCAGCTCCCTCACTGCAATCTATTGAAGATTGTGTCAGCCCTTGACACAAGGGTTTATAAGAAAAAAATGTTTTAAATACATATATATATTTATATATATAAAGTACTTGGAACCTTAGTAAGTACTAATCATGTTAGCTAAAATCATTATCACATTGCTTAAAACAATGTATATCTCTGTTATAAATTGCTGCTTATGTAGGAACTGAATAAACATTGATGATGATGATGATGATGATGATGATGATGATGATGATGATGATGATATAAAGTTATTATAACCATATTAACTACATTTTGGACCTCTATAGTATATAGTGTATAGATTTGTAAACCAAATCTCTTTAATTAAAAACAGTTAAGCCAGTTTTCAGATACATGGGAAAAAGGTATTGAGGAATGCATAAGTAGAACTATGAACTGAAATAAAGAGGTAGATAGATGATTGATAGATGATAGATAGATGATAGATAGATGATAGATAGATGATAGATAGATAGATGATAGATGATAGATATTATATACTTACAGAGATAGATATATAAACAATAGGTGCACAAACACACAGAGATGACAATGTGAAATGACAGTTTGCCTTACTGAGCATATCAAATATTGTCAATGCCTTAAAAATTATTCCTGCCCAAACGCCAAAAAGTCTCAAGTTCTTTCTATTGAAAGACTCATCCTATTGAATAAACTTTCCTCAATTCATTTTTTTTAACAAAATTGTTCCTGAGAGGGGTTAGTCACACATAAGTTAATTCAGTCAGATATAAGTGACTGATCAGATTCTCTTTTCTAGGAAAATAGATGAGCATAGGACTAAAAAGTTTAATCCTGTTTAGTACTCTGCTTGGCAAAAGAACAGGCATAGAAAGGAATAAAACTAGTAGGAGAGACACGAAAGTGTAGAACCAACCCTTGCTTGATTTTTTTCTATTTCTTATTCATTAGACTGCACTTGGTCAACTTTTTCTGTAAAGGGTCAGATAGTAGATATTTTAAGCTCTGCAGTCCTTACAGTCTCTGTCACAGCTACTCAACTCCACTGCTGTAGCTCAAAAACAGCCCTAGATAACACTGAAACAAACGAGAAGGCTTATGCTCTGGTAGAACTCTATTTACAAGTATAGGCTTGGGGCTGAATTTGGCCCTCAAGACATAGTGTGCTGTCCTCTGCTCTAAACCAGTAGCCACTTGAGATTTTTCTGATAAAATCCTTGCCATATCCCTGTGCCACGTAAAATTTAATTCGTAATAAACAAAAAGGTATTTCTGTAAAGAGAGTATAAAGAGCACATATATTAACATATTTAAGCCTTTACTTCAAGTGAAATGCAAAGTAAACCCAAAGCTCTGTTACACATATCTATGTATTGTCGACATAAGACCATCCGAACCTGTAGAGAATTTTTATAATTTATTTGAGCCAAACAGAGAATATGCCTGGAAACAAGATCACAACAGACTGAGACAAAAGCTTCCTTCAGAGAATAACAGTTTGCAGTTTCTTTTACACATTTGAGATTAAGGAGTGAATGTAGGGAAGATTACATGAAGGTAGGCGAAAACAAGATGAAGAATCAGATTAGAGGGTAGTTAAGACTACATGCTCTCTTGAGAGTGGTCAAGTTTTACAGGAAGGAGTTGCAAAGGGTGGTCATGCGTTAGAAGGAGGGGCAGTTCAAAGGTACATTAACCTGGATGCACAGAAACAACAGACAGGGCTTGCTGAAGGCAAAGATAAGTCTTTTACTAAAGAAGATATATGCATGGGGCATGACTGCCTGCCATGACCTGCTCACTTAGAAATTTATAATCAGATCACTCTGTTAGGTTACTTTCCATAGAACCCCCTTTTTATCCCTAATATAAACCTTATAAACTCTGTAACTAAGAGAACACAGAGGCCCCACGTTGCCTCAAATTGATGTTTTGAAGTCCATAGACACTTCTGTCTCAATGTTTTTCTGTTCTGGAAACAAAAATTACCACAAAAATGTAAACTACTAACACCCTTGTAGATACTGGGGCTACTTTATTTGTTCTTAACACTACCCAATTAAGTTGCCCTCTCCCTCAGAGTAGAAGTTTGATACAAATGGTAGGGATATCTAATCAACCAATGTCTGTTTTTAAATTAGAATGTATTCTCTTTCAGCTAGGGAATGTTATAGGGCAATATGTATATTTTGCTATTCAAATCTGTCCCAATTCACCTGATAAGGCGAGACTTTCTTGAAACTCATGATGCCCACATCCTTTTCTTAGAAGGGTGAAATGTATTTAGAACTAAATGAATCAGATGCTGAACCAATTGAGAAAATCGTGATTTTAAAGGAAGCTTCACCAAAGGAAACTAATCTTGAGACCAAACATTTGCTGCAGGATGCTCCTATGGAGCTATGGGCTCTTTTCAGTACAGATATTAAGAAGACCAGTCAGCCACTTCTATCAAAACAACTATTGACAGTACTTTGCCTCTACCTAATGTTCTCCAATATTCTTTAAGACCTGGTTCACTAGCTGTAATTAAGCTCATTATACAAGATTACTTTAAAAAGGGGCTTATAATTTCATGTACAAGCCATTCCAGTAAAGAAACCCAGTAGAAAAGGATTGAGATTTGTACAGGATTTCAGAGCTTCTAATAAAATAGTTATTACCAGACATCTTGTGATTCCAAACCCACATACTTTATTATCGGTCATTCCTGTGGATTGCCAGTATTTTTCAGTAATAGACTTATATAGTGCCTTTTTCAGCATTCCTATAGAAAATGACAGTCAATATCTTTTTGTCTTCACCTGGGAAGATCAACAATTTACTTGGACTGTAATGTCCCAGGGATACACAGAGAGTCCCACCTATTTCTCTTAGATAGTAAAAGTTGATTTAAATGATAATTTTCCCAGAGATTCCACTCTAATTCAATATGTGAATGATTTACTTTTATGCTCTAGGACATTACTAGACTCCCAAAGGAACACAATATACCTATTACAACAGCTATCCATAAAAGGACATAAGGTTGCAAGGACAATTTGATTTCCATTTTGTATGCCCCAAGTAAAATACCTTGGCCATCTTGTAATCTAAAGTTTAGCTACTAATTAATCCTGAAAGAATTAGAGGAATCTTATACATTCCTCTTCCAAGAATTAGGAAGCAGCTTAGAAGATTTGTAGGGATTGACTGGATTCTGTCACAACTCAGTTTCAAATTTTTTACTAATGGCTCAACCACTGTGTGCCTTATTAAAATCAGATTGGCCTGATCCAATCCAATGGAACCCTTATGAGAAATAAACTATAGAAGCTCTAAAGAAAGTATTATATAAAGTTCCTGCTTTGGGACACCCTAATTATACACTTCCTTTCTTCCTTTTCAAACATGAAAATAAAGAACATGTTTTAAAATACTTTCTAAACATGGATCTAAATTAAATGAAGTAACCTATGAGCCGATATTATTGAAAGGAGACATCTAACAATATTGCCAAGCTTAAGAAGATGCATAACTTTTAATATGTTTTTTATGGCTTATATAAATGTTATACTAGATGCCAAATACAGAAAAATAAGACAGAAGGCAAAACTCTGATCATGAAAGTTAGAAATAATTCAGAGTGTTTGCTATTGGTGGTGATAATGCTGGTGGTTTTGTTTTTGTTGCAAAGACCATAAAACCTGCCTTCCATTTCTCTGCCCTTCCCTTTTTGGGAAAATTTAGCCTCAACTCACATCTCATGATTATTGTTTTGCCCTATACCAATTGGTTCACCATTTCAACAAAATGATGATGATATTGAGGCTTCCTAGGAATGAGCCTTCCCAGTACTGTGAGACTACACTAGGCGACCTAAAGGTTGGTCATCGATGCATCCTTCAGATTGACTTATGACAAAAAGGAGGAACTGTGAATGAAAAGGAAGTAACTTCACAGGGTAATCTAATCATAAATTCTTAATAGAGCAAGTCATGATGGGTAGTCGTACCCCAGACATACAACTTCTTTAGCTAGAGGCTTATCGTCGCTTTCAGTAAGCTCTGTCTATTATTTCTGTTCATGTAAGTTAACACACCTTTGGAATGCCCCCTTTCAGACCCCTCCTTCTAATACATGATCACCCTTTGAAACTCCTTCCTCTAAAGCGTGACCACCCTTAAGAGAGCACATAGTCTTAATTAACTGTCCTGTAATCTTTCTTACATTTCCTCCTCAATCTCAAATGCATAAAAGAAACTGCAAACTGTTATTCTCTGAAGGAAGCATTTATCTCAATCTTTTGTGATCTTGCTTTTAGGTGTATCCTCTGTTTGGCTCAAACAAATTTTTATAAAAGTTTTCTACAGGTTAGAGGTTCTTATGTCGACAAAACAAACTTTAAAAATGTTAAAGAACCTAAAGTTGACTTGGCAAATGGTAGAATCTGTATTAAAACCCAGATTGGTCTGATTTCAAAGCCTATGCTGAAAAAAAAAATTAACTTATTTCCATTGATGGGAAAAGTGGTCTTCACCAGAGCCCATGAGGTAACACTGACAGCATAAACACTCAGTCCTAATAAGTAAGGCAGGGTCATTACAGCAGAGTGTTCATTCTGGAGGTTCTTGATAAACATTCTAAATAGTAGCAAGACTCTAATAGTTACTGTTGAGTATTTCAGGAAAACATAGAATATACATAATCAACCTATATTTTTGTTATTCTAAATATTTAAAACAATTCTTTTATTTTGGAAGTGCCAAACATAAGTTGACTGCTGTTTTTTCAGAGTAAGATGCATTAGCATTTAATTTAAAGCTAGATATTAATAAGTATGTGTCTTAGAAGTGGAAGAAAATTAATTTGAATTTTGCTAAACACCAGGGGAAAACACAATTGGTAAATCCAATTCAAAACATTTAGTGATCTCTTACTTAAATAACATTACATATGTTGTAGCCGCCAGCCCCCAATAGACACACGGATGAGCAGAAATCAATGACTTATAGGAAACACACTCTTTATTCAGCCAACTGGATCTGCCAGGGGTATGCAGACCCCAAATTAAGCAGCCCTGAAATTTAAAGGTACAAGGTTTTTAAGCCCTAAACCCATTCTGTCTGATCACAAAAGTCTATTTTTCTTCTATTTACTAACTGTCAACGTACAGGTCAGTTGTGCAAGTGGGGGTACAGAAGCAGAAAGCTTATTGTTAGAATCTTATGTTTCTATGGGTGACAGCCTATGTTTCCATGGGTGATAGCCAAGTGGTCATTTTTCAGCCCGCACATTCCCTACTGGCCTTAGCAGAAAATCAAATCCTTGATTCTTCATGTGGAATTTGCTCATAGCCTCTATTTTGTAATATTAAAAGTTTACTAAAAGTTTAATAGAATTAATAGAATTAATTCTCTTTCTTATATATGTAAACAAGAAATTGAGAAACATGGGCCAAAAGTTAACAAGAGGAGGAGGAGGATTAAAGGTCCAGCTACAGCAGATAGAAGGGTTATTAGCCATGGTGACCAATTGAATATCCTATGAAACAAGTTATTTGATTCTAGTCTTTGTTTTTTCCTGGCATCTAAATTTCTCTGTACTAGGAGTAAGCTTTCTCTAATTATTCCAGAGTTATTGGCATAGAAGCAACAGGTTTCACCTCTTCTGTTTTGGAGGACTACTTCTGCTAGTGAATTGACGAAGTTCTAGCCTGCTGAGGTCAGTTAAGTTTAGGGGAGTTCCTACTCTGACATACTAAGGGGGTTTGGGGATTAGGTACAACCAGTAATCTTGTCCCATGTTTGGGGTGGTCTTATTGTCATTAGCAAAGTTATTAATGTTCCTTCTGATTTTGGTTGTGGCTGATTGAAATCCTGTGCTAAAGAGGAAAAAAGGAAGAAACAGAGGGTTAGACTTATGTATGCTTGAGTCTTAGTCTTAAGGGCCCATCTTCCTGAGCTGTCCACTCTCGTGCTGCCTTCACATGGGAGTGATGAATCCATGATGGGATGCCGTCTACTTTAACTGCAGTGGGCATCATCAGGTAGACAGCGAAGAGTCCTTTCCATTTGGGTTCTAGATCCATGGAAGTGAACTTCCGGATCCACACAGAGTCCCTGGGCTGAAACTGATGGAGAAGTCCATCCCCCAGGGCTGAGTGGGCAGCATGAACCCAGGACTAAATCTTCTTCTGCATACTTTGAAGGGCCCGTAAAGACTTAGTTCTGCCTTTTTCTCATCTTCTATTCTAGATACTAAAGGTGGAGGTTTTCCAAAGAAAATTTCAAATGGGATGAATCCATTAACATATGGAGTACACCTGCCTCAAAGAAGAGCAAAGGAGAGAAATTCTATTCAGGTTCCACTAGTTTCTAATCCTAACTTGACTAACGTCTCTTTTAGGGCCCGATTCATTCACTCTACTTGGCTCGAACTTTTGGGGCCGGTAGGCGCAGTGGAGTTTCCATTGCAAATTTAGGTAGCTAGCCAATTGTTGTGATACCTTTGCTACAAAGGCTGGCCCATCATCCAACCCTAAAGTTCCAGGGAGACCAAATCGAGAAAGAATTTCTTGTAGTAGTTTCTTGGTAACTACTAAGGCAGTCTCTTTCCTGGTAGGAAAAGCCTCTACCCATCCTGAAAAGGTGTTTATAAAAACAGGTAAAGATTTGTAGCCCCCCACAGTTGGGGTTACCTCAGTGAAATTGACTTCCCAATGGTCCCCCAGATAAGTTCCTCTTTCCCTATGTCTATGTTCTTCTATCTTCCCCTTCTTTGGATTAAGCCAGGCATCATGAGGCAATCTCCTCTGTGGTTCTTCTCCCTTCTAACAAGTGAAAGTAGGGGTCTAAAGCTTGGAGCATCTTAGTCTACCCTAGGTGTGTGGTCTAGTGTAGTTGGTGGAGGAGAGTCTTTCCAAGGGTCCATGAGAGCCCAATTTTTCCATCTGGGGTCGTCCACCACCCTTGTTGGTTCCTAGTGGCTCCTTTATCTTGAAAATATATGTTCTCTTCCACTGTATAGATCAGAGATGGATGCAGTTCTGGGTAAGGGACAACTGTCAGTAGATGTGGTGGGGGCCCCACTGGCCTTGTGGCCGCTGTTCTTGCTTCTGCATTGACTCGTTGGTTTTCCTCAGCCTCAGGACTATTCCCTTTTTGATGCCCTTTACAAAGAACAATAGCAAGAGCCTTAGGCATCTATATGGCTTCAAGTAAGGCTAAGGTCTCCCCCTTGTTCTTGATGTCCTTCCCAGCTGAAATCAGAAGCCCTCTTTCCTTGTAGATGGTTCCATGTACATGTGCAGTGGCAAAGGCGGATTGGCTGTCAGTGTATATTGTAACTGCCTTATCCTTTCCCCATCTTAGTGTCTCAGTGAGGGCGATGAGTTCTGCCTTTTGAGCAGAAGTTCTATAGGGAAGAGCTTGTGACCAGATGGTGTCAGTTAGAGTTACGACCGCTGCCCCAGCATACCTCCTTCCTTCTTGCATGAAGCTGCTCCCGTCCGTGAACAGAACTTCATCAGCCTCAGGCAGAGGGGAGTCTTTGAGTTCTGGCCGGGAGGAACACACAGCACCAGTGAAATCTGTGGAGTCATGAATGGGGGTCTCGGGGTCTGGGTCTGGCAACAAATTGGCTGGATTGATGACACTAGCTTTGGATTTTAGCCATACATTTGGGGTCATCCAGTGCCTCCCTGGTGCTGAACACCTTCTGGGCTATCTCAAGATAGATGGACAGGTTCATCCCTGCAAAACCTTCTAATTTTTGCAGTTTACGCCAGATATCAGGGGCTGCCTGAGTAGCAAAGGCTATATTAATAACCCGCTGGTTCTCAAGGGCCTCAGGATCAATGGGGGTGTATACCTGGTATGTCTCATTCAAGAAACACTCCAGGGGATTCCTGAGGTCCCTGTATACTCCAGTTGCCTTAGAAAGGTTAGTTGGCTGATGAGCAGCCATCCTAATTCCCCCAATTAGAATCTAGTGGTACTGATCTAATGCCGTTCTCCCTGCCTGAGAATTGTGTCCCCAGTCTGGGTTGGGTGGAAGGAAATTCCTCCTCAATCATTCCCCTGCTTCCTAAACTCTCCTCCCTCCCACAGCTATCTTTTGTGTTTCAGTCCGAATGCTTCCGCGTTCTTCCTTGGTGAAGGGGGTAATTAAAAGCTGTTGGCAATCGTCCCAGGTGGACAGTGAGTCTGAAAGACACTAAGAGTCCCATTAATGCCTGGGCTTTCTCAGAGAAAGGCAGATTCTCTGCCTTCCAGTTGTACAGGTCACTAGTCGAGAAAGGCATGTAAACCATAAAGGGCCTGTCTGTGTGATGCCCCTGGGGTGGTGCTTCTAGCAAGGGGAGGATGGCCAGGGTGGTGGTATTGGCTGGTGCCCCACCCGGAGCCAGAGCAGGAGGCCCATAGAGGTTACCTGCTCATGTCCAAGGAGGTGAGGCTGTGCTATTTGGCCTCTATTGTTCTGGATAACAGGGTGGGGGAAGGTCACTGTCCTCTGGTGGAGATTGGAGGACTGTGGGACTGGGCTGTCTAGGAGATTCAGTTGCTGTATATTTCGGGGTCCCCACAACTAAGACTCATGCCCCTAAAGAAAGGGCACACTGGCAGAGCCAAGAAGGGGGGCGGTTCTGAACAAGGTTTAACCATTGATCAAAATAGGGATACTGATCAGGATGTCCCAGGTCTTCCGTGACAATCTTCTAAACATTTCTCACTAAACCCTTGTCAAAAGAACCCTCCTGAGGCCAGTTTACATCAAAAGCCAGCTACTTAACTTTACACAATGTTTTTAGCCTGCCTAAAGAAAACTTTATGTCATAGTCAGCTCCCTCTACAAACTCTTCTTTGAAATATTGCAGGAGACACCCCAAGGGTGTCTTCTGTGAACTCAGGCCTCCCCTCATCACTTGCATGGAAAACACAAGACAGACACTCAGACAAGAACAATTACTGGGGTGTAGGTGGACCCAGAGAAGTCCGCCACCTACAACCTAGACAAGACCAAAGACAATAGACAAAACCTAATAACAGGGCACTGGAGGTGGCGTCCCGTGGCCTGGCCATGGTCTGGGAGATATGACTGTGTCCAGTCTCTCCACGGACCCCCGATGACCAGTCAAAAGAAACAGAAAGGTACCTTTTATCCAGACGTCGAGGCCTAGGAGATTCCCATCGAGACCAGGAACAAAGAGTGTGTCTTAATGATTTTGCATTGACCCCATCACATCATTCAAGGGCCCTGGAATGTCTCAGGGTGGCCACCCCTTCGAATCCTCAACAGGGACAGCAACCGCTTCGGAGACTGGTTGGTTCTTAGATCCCAGGGCCACTCCCCAAGATCTTGCTCAGATTTCCAAATGTTGTAGCCACCAGCCCCCAATAGACACACGGACCACCAGAACTCAGTGAGTTACAGGAAACACACTCTGTATTCAGCCACCTGGGTCTGCCAGGAGTAAGCAAACCCCAAATTAAGCAGCCCAAAAAGTAAAGGTATAGGATTTTTAAGCCCTAAACCTCATTCTTCATTCTGTCTAAACACAAAAGTCTATTTTTCTTCTATTTACTAACTGTCAACCTACAGGTCAGTTGTGCAAGTGGGGGTACAGAAGCAGAAAGCTTACTGTTAGAATGTTATATTCCTGTGGCTGATAGCCTATGTTTCCATGAGAAATATCCAAGCAGTAATTTTCCAGCCAGCACACACATTCAAACAAATTAAATGTGTGAAGAAATTTCATAATGTAAATTTTAAAATAATAAGAAAAGGCAGATAGGGCTTCAAAAGAAAGAACTGCTTCTTGTAAAAGAGCCAGCTAAGATAATTCACACAGTGAAATATAGGACATCACAGTGTACATTTTATTTATAAGAGATTAGTTGGTTATATCCTGAGAATAAATACGTTGTACATCAGATTTTACCTAGGCCGCTGAGATTATGTTATGACATTGATTTCTTTATCTGTCATCATATCGGAACCTTAAAATGTACTGCCGAACTAGTTTAGACTATCTCAGATCTTTGAGTAGAGCTACTATAGCACTAATATTGCAAACGGATCACAACAAAAAAATTTGCAGTTTGTTATTACTGAAAAACAATTTCAATTTATATAATTTCTTCTTTGATATTCAGATAGTTTCCTATGATTAGATTAAGCACATTCTAAAACCATGATTGTGGGAATCCAGTGACGACAAAGTAGGTAATTTGGACAGACATTGAGGTAGAAAAGCTTTAAAAAATACAAACGACATATCTTCCAAAGTATGTCAAAATGTAGTAAAGAATTACCACGCCAAGACTGGAGTTGGGGTGGAGGGTTGAAGACCAAGGAGATGGACCTGGAATTTGCAACTACTGACTTTCTGGGGGGTTTGAAAAAGCAAGAACGGATCACTCAATGGCTAAGAAGCTGACAGTGGTGCTGACCGTCTGATAGAGCTAGAAGGGGTTGGAGTCTAGAGTTGCTCGCTGTCTTTTGGTTAGTACTTGCATGGCATACCTGGATTTAAACCCAAATTGATTAGTATTTACTTTAAATAAAAAACAAACTCAAAGAGAAAAGATTGTCAGAATTATTTTTTTCAAAAAGTTATGTGCTGGAACACACACAAAGCAAAAAGATACGGAAAGTTGAAAGTAAAAAAAAATGATAAATATTATGTCATACAACTCTAACAAAAAAAAACATAGTATAACTATATTAATATAAAATTCAGTAGGTTTGAAGGCAAAAAGCACATTTGATACAGATAAAAGTTCAATTCACTGGGATATAATAATAAATTTATTTGCAATTTACAGCATTGCCTCACAATATATAAAACAAAAATTGACAGCACTGCAAGGAGAACTAGACAAATCCACAATCACAATGGAAGAGTCCAACATATCTCTTTCAGGAAACTTTAGAATAAACATATAAAATGTCAGTTAGAACTTAGAAAATTTAAAGAATATAATTAACAAAATTGAACTAATTGACAGGCACAGAATTCTGCACTCAACAAGTGGAGAATATGCACCCTTTAAAGCACATAAACTCACTTATAAAAATTGACCCTTTTAAACCATAAAGCAAATTTTATTAAATTTTATTATACTGAAATCTACTGTGTGTTTTCTAACCAGTTAAGGTAAAATAAATTTTAAATATTCTTAGAAAAATCACCTACACTGGAAATTAACCAGCTTTCACTTTATTTTATTTTATTAAATTTGACAAGCTGAGTCTAAATGTATATGAAAATAATAAGGCCAAAATTATTCTAATATCAAGATTTATATAAAACCACACCAGTTAAAACAATGTGGGACTGGAACACGAATAGATAAATAGATCTATGGAACAAAATATAGAGCCAAGAAATATTCACTAGTCTATAGGCAATTGATTTATAACAAAGATGGCACTGCAAAAGAACAAGAAAAGGGTGACCTTTTCAACAATTTGTGCTGCAATGATTAGATGCTGATGTGGAGAAAAACTAAAAATTAACATTTACCTCATACCATGTACAAAAATATAAAAGACAAGTTATACTAGCTTCTAGAAGGCTGATACTAGAGAATATATTTGTGACTTTGGATCAGAGGAAGACTTGAAAAAGGGGTTCATAAATTGGACTACATTAAAGTTCAAAACCTCCATTTTCCAAAAGGTAACACAAAGAGAGTAAAAAAAGCAAGCCACAGACTGGGAAAAATAACCACAACACTGGAACCAGCAACAGACTCAGATCCACAGCAAGTGAGAAAAACTCAATGAAAATTAGTGAGAAAAACTCAATGTAGTAACATGGGCAAGAGACTTGAACAAGTGCTTCACATAAAAAGGGACATCTAAATGGCCCATAAATATGAAAGGTGTTCAATATCATAAGTAATAAGGAGAATGGAAATTAAAGCCATTATGAGATATGACCATATCTCATCACAATGGCCAAAATAAAGACATCTGATAATATCAGTATTTGAAAGTAAGTGGAATAGTTGGAAAGCTAGCACTGACAGCAAGAGTAATGTTAGAAATAACATGGAAAACAATTTATTACTGTATTTTAAATTTGAAGATACATATACTCTGTGACCCACCATTTCTACTCCTTGGTATATAACTAACAGTAAATGTGTGCATATGTGCTTCAAGAGACATATTTAAGAGTGTCCATGGCAATATTATTCATAATATCAAAAAATTGGAAAAAGCACAAGTGCCAATCAATAAGAAAGATAAATTATCATATAGTAGTGCAATGGAATTCTATGCAATGATGAAAATGAATGAACCACACCAGACAATAATATGAATAATTCTTAAAAACAAATCTATTGAGATAAAGTCAGATACAGAAGAGTTTATGTCAGCTTAATTTATATGAAGTTTTTTTTTTAATAGACAAAATTAAATTACAGGGATTATAAACAGGTGTGTGAGTACATCTATAAAGAAAAGCAAGAAAATGATTACAATATTAGTCTGGATATTAATTAACTTTAGGAGGGATAGGGGGACTATGACTGGGAAGGAGTGTGGAAGGAAGCTTCTGCAGAGGTGACAATGTACTATTTCTTGACCTGAATGGGCTTCACAGGTGCTCATTTCACAATAAATCGTTGAGCCATATTTTTATTTTGTGTACTACTTTGTATGTGTCTTACATTTCACATAAAAAGTATTTTTTTAAAAATGCCTTCTACATTAGAACTGATATTAAAATTCAAAATATTATCTTAATAACTATCTGGTATTGCAGTGATGTGTTTAAAAATGAGTAAAAGATTCTGAAATTGCAGAAAAATATTCCCCAACAACTAAGCCAAACTAATAATAGTAACAACAACAAATATAATATTAATAATGGCTGAAACATATAACCCTTAGCATGTGTCAGCCACTATTCTAAGCACTTATGTATATTAACTCATTCAATCTTATAAGTACTATAAAACATATAGAATTGATATATCTGAATATGGCACATTCATGCAATAGAATTCTCTCTTCTAATCTGAATCATAGGAAAACTATTTGTGAAGAAATACACAAAACAAGAAAAACATCTTTGGATAGAATAGCCATCACTGCTCCCAGGGCTCATCCTTTCCCAAAGTCACAGATCAGAACAAACAAAAACACTTGTCAAGTAGGTTAGCCCAATAGTCCAGAAGAGATTAGATATTTTTTAAAAGATTAAGTCTGTCCTTCAGCTAAGGATTGGGCCAATTAGAAATCATTGTAAATAAATGAGTGAATTTAGCAGACTTTTTTTAATTCAGGTTGTCTACCTAATCCACCCATTTTAGGACTTCTCTTGACTTAAAATCCTCCTCACTAGAAGACTGTGATATTATAATATATTCCTTTTTAATTTTTTAATGGCCCAATAGAATGTTGAAATAACGTCTTATATCAGCAAATATCCCAAATGAAGTTAAACTGACCTTGTAGACTAGTAATGAGAAATAGCCATCACATGCTGCATGGTTGGAAGGATGTGTTCGACCAAGTAGAACACCATTAAATATGTAAACACTACAGTGTCTTTGAGGTGTTAGGAAGAGCTTTTGATCCTTTTTAAATTCTGAGATTAAAAGCACACTGAAAATTGTGTTTTAGCTTTTACAATTTACATATCCAGTCTAATATGTGGTAAAATAAAATCAATTTGCTTAAGTACACAAAATGGCATGGCCAACTAACTTAGAGTTGGTTGAATATTTTACTTTTCAATACTCTGTTTAAGGTTTGTGTAGACATACTGCCTGTTTGAACTTTTGGCTCTCTCAGCATATAACTGCAGATGTAGAAAATCACTCTTTCTATTGATTTGATCAAAAAAGATCAGTGGAGACTTCTGTATAGTGATGTCACCTATGGAAGAGAATAATAGATAGCCATCAACACACGAAAAGGTTCTTCTGCTAACTTTGACTAAAAGTTAATTAGAGAACAGGTTTGTTTTATCTGGATTTACTGAAAAGTTTAAAACAAGATTATCAAGTTGCGGTGATGAAGGTACACACAAAATAAAATCACTTTCCCAGTATCTATTTTCTTAGTGATTAAGTTATTTACATTAGAAAATTTTTTTCTCTTTACAAAAAGTAACACAACTATTTCACAACATAAATATTACAGTGATATGGTAAACTATTTTTTAAGAATAAAAGTGCATTAAATTGTATCTCTTTCACAATCAGGATTCTGTATGGTATGAAGCAAATTTTTAATGTTAATAGACTTAATTTAAATAGGAAAGTTTAGTATACTATCTTGAGTGTACATTCATCAATTTAGCATGAAATTATCTATTGTAAACCCTATTACATATTTTTGATTAATCTTTTATTTTGAGATTTTGTAGATCACATGCAGTTTTAAGAAATAATGTAGAGAGATCTCATATACCACTTACACACTTTTCCCAATGGAAACATTTTGCAAAACTATAGTATAATGTCACAGCCAGAATAGTGTATTTATTATACTCAAGATACAAGTAATTTCCATCACCTGTATGGAATTCCCCAAGTTACCCTCTTATAGCCACACCCACATATCCACTGCCTTTTCTTTATCTTAAACTGGCAGCTACTCATATATTTATCTCTAAAATTTTGTCATTCAAGTAAGTATATAATTGGAATTATACAGTATGTATAATTGTTCACTCAAGGTAATTCTTTGAAGGTTCATCTAAGTTGTTGCCTGTATTGATCGTCCATTCTCCTTATTGTTGAACAGTGTGTAAGTAGCAGTTTGTTTAACCATTCACTCGTTGGAGGACCATTCACCCGTTGTCACTAGTTTTTGGCTATTATACCTAAAGATGCTACAAACATCATGTACAGGTTTTTTGTGTGAACGTAAGTGTTTATTTCTCTGAAATAAATGCCAGAAGTGCAATCACTGGGTCATACTGTAGCTGGATGTTCAGTTTTCTAGGTAATTGCCAAACTGTTTTCCTAAGTGGTTGTACCATTTTACATTTCCACCAGCAATGTATGAGTATCCCAGTTTCTTTGCATCCTGGCCAGTATCTAGTGAACCTTACTATAATTTTTAATGTCAACACATTGCTAGAATACAAATATTTGATGTATTTGCATAAGTAATTCCATTTCCTTATGAAATAATTTATTCAAGTACAGATAAATAAAAGAGGACTAATTAAATCGTTTAAGAATAAAACTGAAACCAATAAATTAGGTAACAACTACATATCCTATATTACTTCATATGGTTCTCTAATATAATTTTTTATGAGCCAAAGACTTATCCCCCATTAAAAAAAAAAAGCTTTTGACAAGCTCATCTTCATCAACCACATCTTAAGTTTATCACTTTATCCAACAGTTTTTTGTGTTTCTTTTTTTGGGTCAAAATCCAGTAAAAAAAAAAATTTAATCTATCAGTATAAATAAATGGCTAAAAACAGAGCTCTATCAGATGTATTTACTTCATTTCTTACTTTTGTTTTCTCTCTCTCTTTTTTTTTTTTAGATTTACTTTCGCTTTGCCTCAGATTATTTATCTAAGCCAGTTGTTACCTATCAAACACAACTGTCCACAGAAGTGTAGCTAATCATGTGAAAAGACTGGGGGGAAAAAGTCATAATCCATCTAGACTCAACTCACTACCTGAAGAAATCCATAGGATTATATGCCTATTTAGTTATTTGGGCAGTTAAATACAGGCTTAGGTATAATAAAAGTTTGCTAAAATGTCTTTTGTCCTTTTACTGGAATACACAGTCCCACATGCAAAACAGAGAAGCAGGAAGCAATCACAGGAAGAGGAAAGATAGCACTACAAAGTGAGAATAACCAGAACATGTTCTCTTGTGTTTTGAGTTAACCTCTGCTTTCCATACCTTGAGAAGCATCAAATTAAAAGAATGTGACTTGAGATGACAAAAAAATAGTAACCACATAGATTTACAGACATGCTCATAAGTCCATGTAGTTGCACAGCTCCAGGCAGAAGGTTTATGTTTCTTTAAGAGTGGAAAATTTTTAAGTTCTTCCAGAAGCACCATCTGTTTCTACGGGCTGGTCTCGGTTTGAATTATTTATTACAATAATCTCAGATTTATCAGGTTAACCTTTGGATTGCCTCCTAAAAATAACTATGAAATATTTAAAATTTTTTGAGTAATGTAGTAAAATATAAGAATTAATTTTACCAGTTTATTGAAAGGATTTCAAAGTCTTTATCTTAACAAATTGACCCCAAAAATAGTTTGTCTCAATAGGTTTAATCTCTACAGATATATAATGAATCCACAAGATGGCGCTAAGGTAATTAAAATTTTTAAAGGTTATGGGGGGAGGCAATTTCAAATAACTAAAAAAATTAAGTAGATACCATGGTTATCTAAGATATTTGACTCATTAGTCTGTTAAACAAAGTTCCCAAAATCGAAGCCAGGATTTTAAAAGCTGACAAACAGCTTTCTATGAATCTTTATGATCTGGTAAGTCTCAGTATCTTAAGAAAAATATAAGTGACTTCTTACAAGCAAAGTTAAAGATAAACTGCATGCTGTGAAAGGATTAAATATAGAAACATTGAGAAAAACACATTTGTAAAAGACAGCAAAGTTTTCCCTAGTGCAAAGTTACATTAATCTCCATGAGAGTTATTTTTAAGAAATGAGAGAGAAAATAACAATTTTTCACATATTTGTTGATGTAAGAAATGGCCAAACCTGTAAAGAATTTTCATAAGGGTTTATCTGAGCCAAACTGATGACAATTGCCAGGAAGCAAATGCTCTGGCAAAGGACAGCTTTGCAGTTGTGCATTTGAAATTAAGGAGGGAATGTTAGGAAGATTACTTGAAGGTGGGAGAAAGCAAGGAAGGCTTGGATTACAAGATAATTAACAAGATTCTGTACTCTCTGGAGGGCGGTCACACTTTAGAACTATCTTAGTCTAGATGCATAGAGACAGTGGTCGCAGCTTGCTTAAGGCAAGGATAAGCCTTTTACTAAGAAGTTGTATGCCTGGGATATGACTACCCACCATGACCTTCCAGTTAGAAATTTCTGACCAGAGCACCCTGTGAGGTTACTTTTCATCCAGGTATTTAAGGACTCCACTTACAGCTTCTTGGGTTTTGTAGACTGGGACAACAGAACTTCAGTTAAAAATAGACAAATTTAGAAAAATCAATTAAGAGCCTAATTGCCACACCAAACCGATTAGTCAATTTCCAGCTTCCTGAACTAAGTCACCAAGTTCATGGCCCGCAGACCATTAACACAGTCTAATTCAACTGTGTTTTCTCAAGATCTAGTTGCAAGTCTGCAAACTGGTTGGTTGTGTTAGAGAGCAGCGGGAGGTACAGGCTACAGGTCCTTCAGAGGGAAGGTATCAGCTTTTCTTTCTGTTCCTTTTGATTTTGTTGAAGCAATATTTCTTAGTTTAAGCTTTCCCCGCACTCATACCTAATTCTTTATTACTCTTTGGGACTAGCAAGAACTGAGAAGCAATTATTTCTCATTTTTCTTGGTTTGAAAGTGTCACTTTAGTGATTGTTAGACATTTGGAATAGCGTGGATAAAATTTTAAGTTTGTTAGCACAAAGTTATACACACAAAAAAAGAAAATGAAGTCTTTATGGCTTTCAAAAGCATAAAAAGCAACCCAGAAAAGAAGTTCAAGTCCCATAAGATCAATATTTTCCCTAATGGGAAACATTTCAGAGTATGAGTCATGTGTAACTTAGCTAGGAGCTTTAAATCTTTAAATCTTAATCCTTTGAATCTTCATGGATGAGTACCCTTAAATGGAAAGCATCCATACCTAACTCCTAAATGGCCTCTTTCAGATTAAAGTATAACATCAATTATGCATGGCCATATTGAAATTCTGTATTACAGAGCAACATTTTCAAAATTTATTTCTTAATTACCAAATTAATAATCAATGGAAGGAAAAACATATCTCCCTCTCTGGGTTTGATTTCAATTTGATGACTATTTGGTAATATTTATAGCCACAGGGAAGAGGGAATCATTGAAATGTAGTCTTTCCACCTCTATTTTTTTGTTCAATAAACACTATCAAATCCCTAGGATATGTTGATAAGAAATGAACCCAGACAGGAAACAGAAGCCCAGAGTCTACTGTCCAGACATCTGTGGGTGAAGAACAACCCTGCAAAGAGGATTGACTCAGGAAGACAGAGAAATCTTGACATGGGCAAGAACTCAAGTGCAAAAAAACATGACAGACACTGATTTCGAGTCACTGCATATTCAAGGATGAATATCCTGAAAGACTTCATAACCCAGTTGAGAAATAGACTCTTATAAAATAATCACAATGGCTACTATAATTGTACAGCTCATCACCCCACAAAGAAGTAGGTCTGAGATGCAGTGGATATAAGACCCTAACTCGTGTCCACTACACTCAGGCAAGAACTGTTTAGAACTCTCTCCTGAGCATTGGCAGAATACGAAGAACATTGGACAGAGCCCTAACAAAGATGTAAATCCAACTAATATTGTAACCTAGCAAATGTAAAATCTATATCTGTGTTTCATTTTCAACATTCCCAATCCTTCCTGGCTCTAAATTATAGACGCTCAAAAGGTGAGAATCTGTTGGAGCAGCAGCAGTCTAAGAAGGAAGTTTGGAAGAGAGGAAATTTAGCTTCTGTTCTCCTAACTCTCTATTGAAGCTGCACTTTTCAGCTTTACAATGAGTTAAAGGTCCAAAGATTTTTCTGGACTTATATCACCTTTCCCATTTCTTATGTCATTTTTCCTCCATCTCCCTCACCATACCCAACTAGATACCAAACCCTGTAGTTACCACTACAGCATTTCTCACTTCCATTCCTTCTTTTCCATTGACACTATATATATCGATCTGAGTTGCCCCCCAAATTACATGCACACTTAAAGGATTAACTGATAAAGGGACTATTTACAGAAGTGTAAGAAATGGTAAAGTTCCCAGGACTTACGACCACTGGAAGCTATCACCACCTCGGGGCCTGAAGGAGCAAGATGAGGAAGTTGTGTCACTGAAATCCAGAGAGAGCTGCACCTCTGAGAAAGGGCCACCCAATAGAGAACATGGCTTCAAGGAGAAGAA
The DNA here is from genome assembly GCA_004027375.1 of Macroglossus sobrinus. Lineage (NCBI taxonomy): Eukaryota > Metazoa > Chordata > Mammalia > Chiroptera > Pteropodidae > Macroglossus > Macroglossus sobrinus. The sequence goes on from PVKZ01000739.1 coordinate 317,735, forward strand.
CGGCAACAACGAGCAACACCGCGGCCCAGTGGTATAGAGGATTTGCAGTAAGAAATAAACTCTCCAGCCTCTTTCTCCTTCTACCCTCCAATCTTCTGCTTTTGTCTCCAATTGTCCAAACTCAGTTGAAACCCAGACACAACAGAGCCCAGATGACTAGTCCACAGAGCTCATAAGGGCAGAAAAGAGACCTCGAGGGCCTAGAAACAGCAGCACATGATAGTTAGAAAACTCAAAGCCCAAAACCTCAATTATGGCTATTGTCTAACTCTTCCCTCTCATCCACAGTCAATCCTCCAGCTCAGGTATTGGTTCCGTAAACATTGTTTGAATTCTTTTTTAGTTTGAGCTGCACATCAGAAAGGCATTCTCTAGCTACCTCCTAATCCCCCTCTATCCCTAGCTGTTTCGTTGTTTCCTTAGCAGTTACATCTCTCTAAAATTATGTTTACTTTTTATGTTCACCTGTTTATCATCTACTTCCTCAAATAGAACTCAGCTCCCTGAGAGCATTGGACTGTGCCTGGTACAGAACGGTCATTCAGTCGTTAATGAACGAATGAGTACGCGTGAATGACCACTGTATGCTGCCGAATGAACCAGCCACAGAACCTGAATGCAAGGAAGTAGAAATTCATTCATCATTTCAATGCCCAGCATCCAATCTCCTTCATCTGTGGGGGGAGTTCCCCAACTTTGTATCAATTCTCACATTTTATTACAAGAGCAAAGGGGAGAAGTCATCTGTTTCTCTGACCAATGACAGCCAAGGCGTGGGCATAGGACCTATACCCAGGCAATCAAAGTCTTCCACTTTGAATCTTGGAGGAATAACAAACAGAAACATATTCTAATTATATCACTTCTTGTCTCAGAATCTATCACTGATGTAGTTTAAGGTAGTTCCTGTGAAGTCTAAATTTTCTGGGCTGATATTTCAGATTTTCCAAATCCTTCTTGTAAAGTTCAATGTCAGGTTTGCCCAACAAAAAAAACCCATGTTCTGCCCATATATCCCACTGTCTTTTCAACAAATGTTATCTGTGGCATCTAATAAATGCATCAGTCAAAAAAGAATTAGTGAGTTGAGCAGATGTATTTCTATTTTACCCTACAGTCCACAGAATTGATAGTCTAGTCATAGTCACAAAGTGTAACTTTTAAGTTTTTTAAACACTCCTTTCAAATAAGAATTTATTCTCGTTCATTGCAAAAGTGTCATCACAACTTTTACCAGTAAGAAGCTATTTCTTTTTATTTCTTATAAGGAAAGCAACTAGAAAAATCAACAACAGTCTATGAGTCATGTATTTGTCTAAACTGTTTCATGAAATTGATTTTGGTAATTTATAAAAAGTCTTCAAATCACAAAATAATAAACAGTGTATATAAATGTTCAAATGTTTTATTTGAACTATTTTATTAAAAATTCACCACTAATTTTATAAAAGGAGAAGAAATACAGCCTAGACAGAGAATTTAAAAGAGTCTTTAGAGAATGATAACAATCATTTCTAAACCAAAGCCACAGAATTTACCCTTCAATTCAGTCAGGTGAATATAAAAATATATATTATTATTGGCTGGTCAGTCCTTAAGTGCACACCTGATCTGAGACACCATTCTTACAAACAGAGAACAATGAGGCTACACAGTAAAGGAATACTGAGAGGGAAAGGCTATATTTAGGTGGGTTATATCTTATATTAATGATGGTATAAATAAAATAGAAATTATAACTCACCATTCATAGGTCTTATAGTCTTATATTAATTAGCCTTTGGTTAAGAGCCTGATTCTAGGTTCAATATTAGCATTTAAAAAATTTAATAATTTAGTAGATGATTTTAGAGATTTTTCATGAAAAAATTTTTATTGGTAGAAAATGATTACAGAGTACTAAAAGTTAGATTATGGACAAAAAGAGATAAATGAAAGATGATAGGTAGATATTCAGGTAAATTAAAATAACACTAATTTTCCCAGATGTACTTACCAGTATAAAACACTAGTTAAACTTGGGAAATATTTTAATACACACTTTCTGCAATTTATCTCAAGGCAACAGGAAACCACCGAATGATCCCCAGTATGAGAAGAGTTTAAGTCATGTCTCTACTTATCAAGGTTATATAAAGCACATGCCAGCAGCATTAATATGCCTACACCAGTAATTACTGGTATTGGTTTGCAACACTCCAGGATTTCTCCACTTATCTTGAAGGTTGTCATAAAATTGTCAAAACAAAATTAACACTCTTAATTTTAAAAAAATATGTCTTAAGACTCTGCAAAAGAACTTAATAAATATAGCCAAAAACTAATAAAATACTGCACTCCAAAACTGCAGAAAGTCAACTACTTTACCTATTATAGCTAAGCAAATTGATGGCTGAGTCAAGGAAATTACTTCTTAAATTTATGGAGAGATTATTTGCCTGGTGCTATACCTCCACCCAGTGGCAGTTAATGCTAACTAGACTAGCAGGACTCCAGACAGATAAGAGCAAAGAAAGAACTGATGCTCACAATGGGTAAGGGGCCTCTGAAATGGTCAACCACACTAGAACTGCCTTATAGCAACATGTGTTGTTTCAAAGAATTCAGAGTCTCAATGCTGCAAGAACTTTTAGAATGAGGAAACTGAAGAATCCAGTGGAAAGTGAAAAGCTACGTCAGCTGTCCAGATATTTCACTCTACATAAATTATAACCCAAGGACTGACTTTTCCACTGTATATTCTTGGGTAACATATGTATAATCTAAGATTAGAATCTGAGCATTTTGCCTTCATAGTTTTTTGACCTCTGATTTCCATGACACTTCTTGTGAAGTGTTACTTTCTTTGGCATGTAAATTCAATGACAGAGTATCTGTCTGTTTCATAGCTGTATCCCAACCTCAAAATAATGTCTGTCCCTTATTATGTTCTCAATACATATTTATTGAGTTAATAAAGAAATGTGATTCCTCCTCTAATACTTTAGAGATACAATCTTTTCTGTTCATAAATACCTTTAAGAGTCTGATAAAAGCAATAAATTCTTGCTCCTGAAATATGCATATATAATTATGCATACAGTTTCATGGGTTTCTTGGACTCAAACACTCATATTTATGGACCATATTTTAAGAAATTCTATTCTAGCCAATCAGATGGTATATTATGTCTTTTTTTCTTTTTGCTCAACAGTTGTAAGAAAAATCTTGTAGTTTTTCATCTTAAATACCGAATTTAATTTTAAACACAATGTTCTAGAAAGAATATTAAGACCAACTTCATAATTAGGAAATTTAGATGATCAATTGCTAACATTATTTTTGTCTGCATTGCTTCAGCTATTATTGTCTCAGATCATATTCTGGAAAGAACTGAATATATTGATGGTAAAATTAAAACTAATAGGAAAAATCTATTCTGTTTGAAAGTCATACTAAACATCAAAAAATATATGAGAAGAACAGAGAAAAAAGATCTGAGAACAGAAAACATTCAGTCTACTGTTGTTCCCCTTCTGTTCTTCACAAGGGTCATAATGATCAGCAGTCTAAAAGAATGAGATTCATTGGGTCCAAAGACCCTAAAAGAGGCACTCCTGGGATCTCACCTGCATTCTGCCTGAAAGGACAATGCAGTGCCCCAAATTTCCCTATGAGGCAATAATTCCTTTGCTCAAAATGAGTTTGACAGTAGGACAGTGTCTGAGCTCTGGGCTCTGAAATCTTTACTGCACCAGTAAAGATTTTCTGTGACTTAGGTTTTGCAAGCTTTCCTTACCTACATTTTTATACTAGAGCATAAGAATTTTTTAATTGTTTTCTCCAAGGGCATTTTTATGAGCAGATCTGGTGTTGGTTTGCAAGCTCGTGGTTTGCAACTTTGGGAGTTCCTCAGGTGAGATGACACTGGCTCCCATACATGGAGCAGGGAGATAGCAAAGAAAGAAGCAGACCATGCCAGATTGGTAAGTGATGGATTTAATAAAAAAAAAAATGTAATATACATGAGGCTCATTTGGGGTAGCCACAAGACCAGTAGACCTCTGATTTAATAAAAAATATAAATACATAAGGCTTGTTTGGGGCAGCCACAAGACCAGTAGACCTCTGACCCTAAGGCCAGAATCTTCAAAGTTTACATAAAGATTTATAGAGAGGTTTGGTCATGTATATGGTCCAGATGGTCTCAACAACACATTGTTCTCTCAAGGCTGCATCCTTGAAGTGGGGAGGAGCGAGGAGCCTCCAATTGCTCAGGTCCAGCTCTCTGATCAGCAGGTAGTCATGTCTTCTCATTGATCTCCTCCAATATTTGGCCATAACCCATGACAGCCATCTACTTTAATTTAATTGAACCATTAATTACAGACAATTCCTACGTCCTGAACTCTTTACTAAACATTGTGGGAATGAAAAAATTTTTTTAAGAGCCCAGCGATTCCACACTACTAATATACCTGAGAGAATTAAAAACATATGCTAACACAAAAATTTGTTTATAGCAGTATTAATCATAACAGCCAAAAAAAGTAGAAATAACTCAGATATCCATCAACTGATGAATGCTAAATAAAATGTGGTATATTCGTACAATGCAATACTTATTCAGTTGTAAAAAGGAATAAAGTATTGACACATGCTAACAAGATGACTGAATCTTAAAAATATTATACTAAGTGAAAGAAACCAAACACAGAAAACCATATACTGTTTGATTAACATTTATATGAAATGTCCAGAATGGGCAAATCCACAGAGACAGAAAGTAAAGTAGTGTTTGCCAGATGGTGTGGGAATGGAGAAATTGAGACTAACTGCTAAGAAGTACAGAATTTGAGGGTGGGATGGGAAAGTTCTAAAATTAGTGATGATGGTTACACAACATAGTATTTATACTAAACCAACTGAAGTGTACACTTTAAAATGGTGACTATTATGCTGTGTGAAGTATATATCAACAATAAAAAGACAACTGTTTTAAAAAATCAAGACAGAGAACTCTAAGATTCCACCAAAAACCAATCAGAACTGATCAATGAATTCAGTAAAGTAGTAGGTTACAAAATAAATATTCAGAAGTCAGTGGTATTTTTATACACCAATGATAAACTTTCAGAAAGAGAAATTGAGAAAATCCTATTTACAATTGTGCTGAAAACTATAAAATACCTGAGAATCAAATTAACCAAGAAGGTAAAAGATCTGTTCTCAGAAAATTGTAAGTCATTGTAAAAAGAAATGGAAGAAGATACATATAAATGGAAGCATATATCGTGTTCATAGGTAGGAAAAATAAACATCATAAAAATGGCCATACTACCCAAAGCAATCTATAGATTCAATGCAATCCCTAACAAAATATCAATGACATTTTTCAGAGAGCTAGAACAAATAATCCTAAAATTTATATGGAGTCATAAAAAACCTGGAACAGCCATGGAAATCTTGAGAAAGAACAAAGTTGGAGGTATCACACTACTTGATATCAAACTATACTACAAGGCTATAGTAATCAAAACAGCATGGTACTGGCATAAAAACAGTTACATTAGTCAATAGAACAGAATAGAGAGAGCCCAGAAATAAATCCACACCTATACACTCACAAAGGGGCTAAAAATATACATGGGGTAAAGACAGTCTCTTCATAAATGGTGTTGGCAAAATTGGACAGATGAATGCAAAAAAAAAAAAAGAAAGAAGAAGCTGGATCACCGTCTTACACTGTATACAAAAATAAACTCAAAATGGATTAAAGACTTAAATGTAAGACCTGAAACCATAGAACTTCTAGAAGAAAACATAGGCTGTAAACTCTCTGATATTGCTAATAGGAATTTCTTTTCAGATATAGCTCGGGCAAGAGAAACAAAAGAAAAAATTAACAAATAGGACTATATCAAACTAAAAAGCTTTTGTACAGCAAAGGAAACCATCAACAAAACAAAAAGACAACCCACTGGGAGAAAATATTCGCTAATAATACATCTGATAAGGGGTTAATATTCCAAAATATGCAAAGAACTTACACGACTCAACAATCACAAAAAAAATAAACAATCCAATTTAAAAAATGGGCAGAAGACCTGAACAGATTCTTCTCCAAAGAGGAAATACAGATGGCTAACAGACATATGAAAAGATGCTCAAGGCCACTAATCATCAGAGAAATGCAAATTAAAACCACGATGAAATATCACCTCAGACCTATTAGAATGGCTATCATCAATAAATCAAAAGTAACAAGTGTTGGTGAGAATGTGGAGAATAGGGAACCCTCACACACTGTTAGTGGGATTGCAAATTTGTACAACCACTGTGGAAACACAGTATGAAGATTCCTCAAAAATTAAAAATGGATATACCTTTTGACCCAGCAATTGCACTTCTGGATATTTATCCAAAGAAAACTAAAACAATAATTCATAAAGATCTATGCACCCCTATGTTCATGGCAGCACAATTTACAATAGTCAAGATATGGAAACAGCATAAATGCTCATCAAAAGACTATTGGATAAAGAAATTATGGTTCATATATACAATGGAATATTACTCAGCCATTAAAAAACTGAAATCCTACTATTTGTAATGACATGGATGGACCTAGAGGTTATTATGCTGAGTGAAATAAGTTAGACAGAGAAAGATAAATACCACATGATTTCACTTATATGCAGAATCTAAGGAACAAAAGGAACAAACTAATCAAAAACAGACTTACAAATATAGCGGACAATTTGGTGACAGACGGAGGGGTGGGGGTTGGGGAGTTGGGAGAATGGGGTAAAGTGTTAAAAAAGTACAAATTAGTAATTGATAGAAGGTCACAGGGATGGGAGCATGGCAGAGGGAATGCTGTTAGCATTAATATGATGGCTAGGTGAAGGGTTAGGGGAGGGAGGGTGCAAATGGGGGGATCATTTTATGAACTATATAGATGCCTAACCAATGTACTGTATACTCGAAACTAATTTAAATAAATAAATGTTTTAAAAAGTCAAGGCAGTATCTCTGGAAAGGTTCGTAATTGGGAAGGGGCACACAGGGACTTTGGGGGAGCTAGAAGCATTTTATTTCTTGATTTGTGTGGTGTTTACACAGTGTTTGCTTTAAAATATCGTACTAAGTCATGTATTTATGTTTTATGCACAATTCTGAATGTATGTTATATTTCACCATAGAATTTTTTTAAGAGAAAGTATGAGATGGTACCTTGATATCTATATAATATTGTTTCCAAAAGGAAACTAAAGTAACAAAATTAACAAGCAATCACATTTTTTTGGAAATGAAATAATTATATTTAAGACAATGAATTTTTATACATACTATATGTATTAGTATCTTTACATATTCTCATAGATCATATAGGTCTCTTAAGAGATGTGCATTGTTGGGGAAAGAATTATTTAAAACTGAAGCAAAATCTGAGAAATCAAGGTCTTATACAAATAAAAAACACTGACCTTAAAAATTTACAAATGATCAAAAGGGATTATATTCTTCCATAAAAAGTAAAAACGACAAATTGGTTTATAACTAAAACAGGGAACTAGAGTTTCCTTTGAAAAACAGTTAAAAATAATCTGTACTATATTCAATTTGTATTCTTTGCCATCCATACTAATACACATAAAAGATAAAAACTCAACTTATAAATGAATTCATAGCTGAAGTATAATTTTAACTAGTGGTCTACAAACAATTCTCCCTCTGATGGAGCTAGTATTGTTATCACTGCCTGATATTCCCTCTACATACTAGTATAACACAGAAAGGAAAGCACACATGGCACAATAACCATATCAATCTATTGTTTATAGAAGAAAATATATTCATAACAATATATTTTCTGCCCCTCCTACTCCTATTCACCAAACGAACTCAAAATCATTTTGGAAACTTTGTACTGTAAAGATAGTTTAATAAAAACATTAGATTCTAAATCTAATAACGGAAAGTAAAAATTGTTGTTTACCAAAAAAGTATGCAAAAACGTATAATTCATGTCTTCATATATAAAACATATATAAAACATTTTTTTTCCAAATGTTTAAAAGATATAAGTTAACCATTTGTGTAAGCAATTAAAATACTGGTGGAACTCCTAATAAAAGTAATAAATCTATTTGTTTCCTCAATACTAATTTTACTACTTATATTAATTTTGCCAATCATAGCAACCACATATAATATTTACAAAAACAAGACATCCACATAGCTATAATTTCACATGCCTTTGTTACTACAGTAATCCCAAGAATAACATTTATCCACTTTGCACTTGCTAGTTGCTTTACTCAGAATACATATATGAAGGCACGTTTTTTTCTTTACAGCTTAAAAAATTTCTTTTTAGTGCTTTACATTATTTTTGGATATTTGGAGTTAATAAGAAGAAAATAATTTTCATTATCCTTAGCTTAGAAAAAGCTTATAGCTATATGTCCCTAGGCAAACCCACTATGCAAAAAAGGAATCCATTCAAGATATTAAAAAATATCAAAGACATGATTTATATTTTGAGATCATTGCAATAACTGTCTTCCTAAACCAGATTAGAAGTCAACACATAATAAATGCAAAGGTCAAGTATATTAAAATAAAACAGTATCTGATTTAAATTACTGCTCAATTAGTAAGTATAATTATTATTCTCTGGTTAGAGACGGTAAGATAACAATGTTAGCTCCATCAGAGAGAGAATTGTTGATTAGCCACCAGCTAAAATTATACTTCAGCTATTAATTCTTTCATAATTTGAGTTTTTACCTTTAATGTATGGTATGGGTGGCTTTGAGTTCATCCTAACTGGACTATGTTGAGCTTCTCGAATGTCTTTCATCACAAATTTTGGGGGGCTCTAGCCATGACCTTCAAATATTCTGTCTGTTAACCCCTCTGGCCTGGGCATGGTATGGCCCTTGCCCCTCCTCTGGGGATGGTGTTGTGAAGGCGTCTCATTGTGCCCTTGCGTACTGGTGCTCCTTTAATTTCAAGAATGGAAAGTACCACTTCCTCCTAGCTAGGCCTGTTTATTTAATTGGTGTGATGATATTTTTATATGTGGATTCATATATGGATTCACTTATGGATCTATATAGGCTAAGATTTATGTGATGGTCTGCTATGTACATTTTTCTAGGGAACAGGTTAATAGTTTTTTTTTGATCACTCAAAAGATCTAATGACTTCACTTCTCCCCAATCAAGTATTTCTAAGCAAAATTAAGAAGTAGATATAGTCATTTTTGGAACTATCTCCCTTGATAATACCTAGCCTTGTGTATTAACAATAATTATTATTGACCTAAAAATTATCTGCTTATGTGCCATGAACAATTTCATAACAAGCCTAGGAGATAGTACTATTAATCATATTTTACAGATGAGGAAACTGAGGCACAGTAACTTGCCCAAGGTCACACAACTAGAATGTAGTGGGGCTGGGAATCCTAGTATACTGGCTTCAAAGGGACCCATAAAATGAGGCCCTGTTCATGAATAATAGTTTACTCCTTTGTAACAGTAGCTAGTGTCAGGTGGGGATTAAATAGCTAAACTAGGCTAGTTCATAGTTGCAAGCCTGACACAGATTACAGTGGGCCTTTAATAAATACAAGCTCTCCGTGCTTAACCATTGCTGTAGTCCAGAGGCTTTGCTATCTTTCATTGCAGAGATATTGGTGTTATACAGTGCAAGTACTAACAGCAGCAGGTGATAACGGACTTGAAAGTCTAGGGAAGAGGCTGGAAACATTGCTCTTTCTACCAAACTCCTTAGGGTCTCATGTTTTTCTCTTAAAGATTTATGCAAATGTTATTCTATTCCACAATCCTAGCGCTTATCTATTGATATAAAACTTTTTACTCCAAAAGCTTTGGAGATCATTGTTTTTCTATGAAGATGCACCTTGTTTATGGGTTGGCTTCACACACACCTCTGCTTTTTAAGGAACTGAGCAGCGCAGATTTGGGAATTTGGAGGTCTAGATTCCTGGTCTGGTTTAGTTTTGGAATAAAGCTGAGCCCCTTAGCTTTGTTGAGCCTCTTATTTTTCATTTGTAAAATAGAGTAGGTGGTGATGACTAGCGGATTTTATCTTTTTTCGCTCTGAAATTATACAACATAAAGATTGTCATTTGGCCTAGTCATTTTCAAACCGTGAATTTCCACTTCATAGTAAGTAGGGGAGAGGGCGAGGAGTCAGTGGGTCAAATATTTAAAAAATTAAAATCAGGGTAAATACTGTTTAGTGAAACTCCTGTTTCAGAGTAGATATTTAAACAGATGTGAAACGTACATCTAAAGTAAAGCATTCGAAAGCTACTGTGAGCATTGCACCCTACAAACGTGAAACCGGGAGGAACTTGGGTAGCCCGCCTTTCGGAGGAATCCAATCTTGAAACCTCCACTCGAGCGCCCCCACCCAAAGCCGAAGGCGCAGCTCCGAGCGCGGGCTACGCTCCCGTCCCTCCTCGCGATGGCTGCGGCCCGCCGGCATCCGCGCTGCACGGGTGCCCACGTCGCACTTCCCGCCTCGGGCTGGGGAGCTGTGCGCTTCTTGACGTCATCACCAGGCGCCGCTGCCTCCACCTCCTTCTACTTGGAGGGAGAAGTTGTTGGCGCGAATGGATCCCGAGCTCCGGTAACGGATTCCCAGCGTGCTCGCCCGCGCCTGAAGACTTAAGCTGCGATGGTGAGTCCCTGGCGGAGGCTCTGCGGCTCCGGGGCTTGGAGAGTTTGCAGGCTGGGTGTGGATGGGGCACTCCTGGTATGGAGGGGTGGGGGAGGACGGCTGTGCGTGGCTCCGAACGGGAGCCAAAGCGAAGAAGGGACCACGAACCGGGCACTGATCGCGCAGCGGATTTTTGGACCGCTGGTTCTGGCTCTCGGCGGCAGCCAGTGCGCAGGGTATTTGGTGCTGCGCGGAAGTTTCACTTTTTTCCGCTCTTTGGGGGAAGGGAGGAAGAAAGAAGAAAGAGTCATGAAGATGATTTTGGGGCAGTAAAGTTTTCCTCTTCAGCGTTGCCTCGAACCTCGGTTTAAGTCCTGGCTAAAGCGTTTGAGTCCTGTTCAAGTCATAAGGGAGAAGGATGTAACAAACTTCCCTTTCTTATAAATAAGTTATCTCAGGCCTTCAACTTTTGTCATTAACAGCTCCACATGCACATCACATAGCTGTTTTGAGACCGAGGGCATGGGGAGGATGTTTTATTTTCTTTAGATGGAGACCTAGGGCATGGGGAGGATGTTTTATTTTCTTTAGATGAGCTCACCGAAGTCAAAGGGTTAACGCGGCGCGGAACAGAGGGGCGGGAACCACTGGGAGTAGAAACAGATGTAATATTTGACAGCTGTCATCGCTCATCATTTGATGTTAAAATCTTAAAAATAACCCCTCAGTGCATAATTCTACATAAAGCATTTACATTAAGAGGGAAATTATGCAGCCATCAAACACATTCTTGTTGGTATGACGATACAGGTCTATGTTTGAAATATTTAAAGGACGATTTCTGATGTTCCATTAAGACAGGATCTACTTAATAATTAGGCATTATTCTTTTCATTCTTCAGCTTATTTTTCACAATGCCAGCATTCTGGGAGACAGGGTAGGAATTTTTATGCCAAATTGGGAAACTTTGCAATTCTTTGTGTTCTCAAAGAGGATGAAAAAATGATGGTCGCTACTTTGTTACCATGTATCTTCACATTAGTATGTGAATTGTTTATTGTACGTACCTTTTTTCGTTTAAACTTCATAGCCATCCAGTTTTACAGATGGTAAAGGAGGCTTTCAGAGTTTAAACCATTTCTCATACAACTAAAATGGTTGAACTAGAATTAGAACTTAGATTTTTCTGACCACGATATTATCCCACCTCCATGAAATGATCATAATTACATTTTGAACTTCAGGTACTATGAGATTTGGAGGCTTGAAGGCGAGGGGATGTTTTAGTCTTGCTCTGCCAATTTTGTGGTTTGAGGCAAGTAAAAAGCTTAACTTAAACCTTGGTAAGCCTCCATTTTCTTACCTCTGAAAGGGGAGAAAATACAGCTGCCTTGAATGATTGTCTTGAGGATTAAACAAGATAACATATATGAAGCTTACATTTTGGTGCCTGGTATGTGGTAGGCATTATACAACCACATGCTACTAATGATCTAATTTTCATAGGAAGGACTCTTGATGGAACATTAGAGTTTAGGGGCATCATAGATGCCTCTAATATTCAGTTACTACAAACAACATCTTATATAGTCAACTTTCATTTGATCATTTTCACCTCATCACTTAGGTATTTTAAATTCGGGGTCTTTCTTAGTTCATGATGCAGATGAAAAACAAAGCCTTTTTAAGAAAAGCAATAAGAGTAAAATTGGTCAGTTTTGCTGTTTGTCAATAGGAAATAGCAGTTAATGTTTATTAATTAAGAATTTTAGATTATATTCGTATTTAATTTAATCTCTCAGTCTCTAGTACAAAAATTGGCAAAATCTTAAGACTAAAATTCTGTTCCACAAATGTTTATTGAACATTTGTGCACAAGATGTAGTTCAGTAATCCTTAACTTTTTGGGTCACACTTCCCTTTGATAATGTGCTGAATGGTATGCAAATTTTCTGCCCACAGAAATGCATTTGGGCTCATATATATCGTTTTAGGGGATTTACCTATTTTCTGAAGCCCTTCCATATATGCAAGATTAACAACTTTTACCCTGGGAGCTGCATTTTTTCCAAATATTTTCCAATTAAAAGTTATCAGTAAGGGAATAAAATACAATATCCACAAACAGTAAGACTATGCAGTCATTAAAAATTGGAAAACTTTATGTCCTGATACAAAACAATTGTCATGATAATTCAGTGAAAAAAGTAAGGTGTAGGACAATGTGTAAAGTATGCTATCACTTTATATAGTAAAAGAGAAAAAAATGTATACTTATATACTTGAAGATATATAAAATCTCACAGGAAGACTACACAAGGAATTAACTGATAACATTCGTTGCTTCCAAAAATGGAAAGTATGTGTCTGAAAGGCAGAGTAGGAGGGAGACTTTACCTTTTTGAATTTTGAACTTTGTGAATGTAATATCTGTTAAAGAAAATGAAACAAAATTGAAAATAAAAAGAATACAGGCATATCTCCTTTTGTTCTTAGCTTTATTGAGCTTCATAGATGTTGCTTTTTTAAATATCTATCTATCTATTTATTTATTTATTTATTACCATTGAAGGCAGGACCCTCTACTGGCAAAAAGATTACCTCTGGTTTTATTGTGATACTTGCTTTATTACAGTGGTCTGGAAACAAACCTGCAATATCTCCAAGGTATACCTGTGAAAAAAGAAGTCATATAAACAATTTGGATTGCTTTGAAGATTTAATTATTTGGTCAAAATTCAAATAAAACCTGAGAAATGCCATTTTTCAGAAGTCAGTATATATAATTCACTGACTAGTGTAATTATTGAAAATATACATAAAGTTTAATTAAAAACACACAAGACTTTTTGAAGAGCTGTCAGGGAAGTCTGCATTGTCATCTGAGCTGCTTCATTGCTCCACTTTAGGGGATACCTTTCACATCTTAGTTTACTATGTGTGTTCCCCCTAGAGCAGTGCTGTGACCCTGCTGTCATGTAGCTTTTGCCACACATGCTAGTACTCGGCCCCTACGTATGTACCTCTCTGATCTCATCTGTCTTCTGCTCTTGTTAAGCTGGTCCTGTCTTAGTTTTTGTTCCTGTTATTCCCTCTCCTTGGAATACTCTTTCCCCAGATCCATGTATGTCTGCCTTTTTCATTTCTATCTCAGTCATGACTTCCTCAGATCTTTTGTCATTGCTAAGAAACCATTGCCTAATCCAAGGTCATGAATATTTATACCTATGTTTTCTTCTAAGAGTTTTATAGTTTTAGCTCTTAGGGTTAGGATTTTGATTCATTTTTTTAGTTAATTTTTGTATATGGTATGAAGTGAGGGATCTAAGTTTATTCTTTTGCATATCCAGCTGCCCCAGCACCATTTGCAGACTATTTTTTCCCATTGAATTATTTTGGCTTACCTTATCAAAAATCAGTTGACCATTTAGTGTATTGACTATTAAGATTCCATGAAGTGTGTTAATGACAGTTAATTTCTGCTGTGGATTTGGTCAACTGTGTATTGACTATTAAACAGAAATTATTTTTTTTATACTCTCAGAGTAGAGACGTAAAGCTAAAATAGAATATTTTGGCAACTACTCTGCTGAGCACTGCAGTACTTTGCATAAAATTCTGTACTCTTCAAAGATAAATTAACAGTGATGTAATTTGCATTCTTTTTCCGTTCTGTAGGCAGATATAACTTATTTGTTAATTGGGGCCATCAGCAGTAGAAAGAATTAGAATTATTTCGTTATACTCCAAAGTAAATATGTATCAGCTTTTGTACTGTAACCTTCTAAAACTAAAGGTCATTAGGATAGTTTGTCTGTGTGGGTTCAGGAGGACTTACTGCAAAAGTTTTTATCTCTTACTACTGGCAGATTTAAAACCAGTCAAGTAGGAAACGTCTTGGTATGGGTAATGAACTTTAAAATTTTTTTGGGTGCTTGGCGAAGTCCAGTACTTTGTCTTGATATAGTTAAAATCATATTTGTGCTGCCCTATGGGCTATGCGTCTCTCTTAACAGTGTTGTAGTGTTGTTAATTACACCTTAGGATAGGAAAATGCACGAAGTCTTTTTTTGCTTGCATTTAAGAGAATCTTAAATTTCAAAACTTTTATTAAAGAATGTCTTTTTAATTTTTTATTAGTTTTAGTATACAGTCAATTAGTTAGACATTTATATAGTTTATAAAATGATCCCCCTAATTGCTCTTTCTCTCCTCTCTGACTACATCTAGCCATTACATTAATGCTGACTGCATTCCCTATACTTTGCTTCCCATCCCCATTACCATCTATCAGCTACTAATTTGTACTTCTTTAACACTTCACCCCATTCTCCCAATCCGCCAACCTCCCTCCCTTCTAGCCATCCCCAGATTGTCCTCTATATTTGTTAGTCTATTTTCTATTAGTTTGTTTTTTTTACTCCTTAGATTCCATATACAAGTGAAATCACATGGTATTTATCTTTGTCTGACTTATTTCACTGAGCATAACAGCCTGTATGTAGGTCCATCCTTGTTGTTGCAAATGGTAGGATTTCATTTTTTTTAATGGCTGAGTTCCATTGTATATATAAGAACCCTAACTTCTTTATCCATTCTATTGATGGGCTTTTAGATTGCTTCCATATCTTGGCTATTGTATATTGTGCTGCCAGGAATATAGGAGTGCATAGATCTTTACAAATTATTGTTTTGGTTTTCTTTAGATAAATACCTGGAAGTGCAATTGCTGCGTAAAAAGGTATATCCATTTTTAATTTTTTGAGAAACCTCCAGACTTTTTCATAGTGGCTGTACCAATTTGCAATCCCACCACCGATGTATGAGAGTTCCCTTTTCTCCAAATCATCGCCAACACTTGTTCTTTGATTTATTGATGATAGCCATTCCGACAGGTCTGAGGTGATAGCTCATTGTGATTTTAATTTGCATTTTTCTGATGATTAGTGATCTTGAGCATCTTTTCATATGTCTATTGACCATCTGTATTTCTTCTTTGGAGAATTGTCTGTTCAGGTCTTCTGCCCATTTTTTAATTTGGTTGTTTGGTTATTTTGTTGTTGAGTTGTTTGTTAGAGAATGCCTTGTTGGCATTTTCAATTTTCTCATTTGTGAATTGAAGTTTAAAAAACTTCATAGGGTTTTGTGAATTAGGTAAGTTAATATTTTTAAGGTGCTTAAATCATTGCTTGAAACAGAATAAGTATTATGTAAGAGTTTGTTAAATAAGTAAACGAAACCCTGAATCAGGGCAATGACAATGGAAATAGAGGGAAGAGGACAGCAATACTTGGGAGATAGGTTAAGTGGTATGATTAGATGGGAGGTCAGAGTAGAGAGGAAAAACGATGCCCATTTTTCTGTTTTGGGTGAATGGTGGTACTCTGCATTGAGATGGGAAATAAAGGAAGTCACATAATATGAACTTAGTTTTGGATGATTTAAAGGCACCTCTGGTGCATTTGGACAGAGATGTAACAGGCAGACTACATGGATAAGGAGCTCAGAAGAGGTTTGGAGTGTTCAAACGACTGGTATAGTTAGTGAATAGACCACCCACTTCGTTTCCTTGGCATACATTTTGGCATATTTTAATAGATAGGCAACTTATTGACAGCTTCCTATAGTAGCATATAGGCTCTGCAAAGATAGGGGATACAAAAATAGGGTACTGCTGTGTATTGCCTGGCACATGGTAGACTTACAATAATATTTAATGAATGAATAAGTACAAATAAACTTTGTATTTAAAAAAAAATCAACTAGAGTGTAAAACTTACTGGTATGAAAACATCTTCTGTAGCCCTTTCTGCATGACTTTTTGTCTGAGCTATTGACCAGTTAATGACAACGAATAATGTAACCTAGAGAAATATGACATTTATTATGTTGTAGGTCTATCTTTGATGTGAACTTAATTTCAGTGTTCATTTAAGTAATTTAAATTTGATTTTTTTCGATCAGAAGTCAGTTATAAAAATTTGATTTCTGGATGCATAAAAACCATAATGAGAGTATATTAGCCTGGAGAAAATGTCAAAATAACCATTAGTTAAGGCATAAATAGTTTCAACTGCTTCAATTATCCCAGTTATTAAGGTATGAAGAACTTATTTCTTTTAAACCTAAATTAGATAATTATTTTTCATTTAATTTAGCCAGTGTTGTTTTATATTTTGGATCAGGTACCTGAAAACTTTCTGTGATACAGTATTTCATTGAGAGAGTAGTTTAAGGCTCATATAATACAAATATGATGACTTCAGAATCTCACATGTCTTTCTTGACACAACTAAGAATGAAAATTGGTCTTTTGTTATCTTGGGAGCATCCTCTTATGTGAACTGAATGGATTGCCTGGCCAGTAGAGGAAGCAGTTTCTATTCACTGTAATCGCCATAATTGAATGGATTGCCTGGCCAGTAGAGGAAGCAGTTTCTATTCACTGTAATCGCCATAATCATCTACTGTGCATTTCTGTTCCTCAGCAGTGTTATATTTTGTCTGTTCTTTATTTCCTATGCTCTGCATTATTTTTTAAAGACAAAAGATCAAGAACAGAAAGTGGAATGAAAGTGCCATAAAAACAGAGGTTTTTGCTTGTTTTATTTATTCTAAGCACAAAAAATAGTTTTTGGCACATAGAAGGCTCTAACTAAATATTTGTTGAATTAATAAGTGATAAATGAATGATTGAAGGAATTTGATGTAGGCCCTTAAAATTCTTTCTAGCTAGAACCTGTTATTGTTTCAAGATTTTTCAGACCACACTTCTTTTTCACTCACCAATATCTTCCTTAGAGAAGTTCTTGAGGCCTGTGCTAGACTTTGCTGTATCATTAATGTAGATTGTATAGAGAGCTATTTAGACTTCTAAAAAAACACTAACTTCTTTGGCTAAAAACAAATTTAAAGAAGAGGAAGTATCCTACTAAAAGTGAAAGTATTTTGGTTTTTGTAGCCACAATAGAGTAATATGATGAGTACCATATCACCAGGATCAATTATAGATGATCTTTAATAATTCATATCAGAAATAATACACAATATGTGTTAGTTTAATACCCACTTAAAATTTCTTAAAAAGCAATAGGTAAAGTCATAGGAAAATTAATTCCAATTGAAGGTTCTTTTAATTTTAAAACCATCTTTAAAAAAAAATCTACCATGAATTTTATTTTGTATAATCAAGAACCTCTCAGAGCCCAGGTGTGAAGGTCAGTAAGTAACCTTGGAAATAACTGCTCCGAAGTGTTTACTTATCTGAGGTGCTGGCCCTGTACTTGAAATACAGTGGTGAGTAAGATAGACAGGCCTGCTGTATGGAACTTAAAGCAATGTATTCAAATTTAGATTTCTATGAATTTGAAAAGTATCTCCTGCTAATCATTTTAGGGCCTAGGTCAGATGTTGGTTCCTTTGGGAAGTTGTCCCTGAGGCTCGTGTCCCTCAGGTGTTCATGGTGCTCTTATACTCTTGTGATTAGTTCTCTCTTAATACTGCTTTGTATTTAATTCTTTATATACTAATTTATTTTCCAGGTAGCTTCATGAGGGTATTTTCATGTTTCCAAAGTCCCTGGCACAGTGACTATAAGCATACAAGGATCGATTGTATCAGGAATGACAGGAGGGGAAAGGCCACATTACTAGTTTTTGGATATAGCTACTTTTGTATAGCTCCTTAGAGTTACAGAAAAACTGAAGGGACAGTCATGGTCAAGTGGAAAACTATGAAAGATTTGGAGTCAGAGGACCAGATATCATTCTGGAGGTTTTTGGTATGTCAGCTCTAATCTCCACAGGGGTCCTGTGAGGCAGGTGGCCACGTGAGGAAAGAAAAGGGGCACAGAAGTCATTACTTCAACCCAGGTGTTCAGTTAGTGATTGGCAAACTGGCAAAAGACCTATATTTTTCTGACCTACTATTCCACTTACTCATCTATAAAATGCAGATATATCATTCTGTTTGCCTTGTTTACCTTATAGGATCATCAAGAGAAATCTATGTCCAATAGTTGTAAAGTAAAATCATGAAAAACTTATTATTAGCTATCTCTGCTGAAATTTGTTTGAACTGTCATGTGATCTTTGCCAGAAATCTTTTTTATTCTTTGAACTGGCCTGTTTATTCAAGTAACAAGAGAAGAAAGAAGAAAGTAAGAGTTGATTACTGTTCTCTTTTTGTTTCCCCAAATAAAAGTATCTTTATTTCTTTTACAGTTTCTTTTAGAATTGGAATTATTGTGACAAAGTTTATGCACATTTAAAATTTTGATAAATATTGCTGGATTGTCCTCTGAAAAGACTATACCAATTTTTACTTTTATCAGCAATGCAGTGTGTGAACATATGTTTTCCCATGTTCTTTTAATCTTTTTTTTAGAGAAAAATAATTACATTTTAATTTATCTTTGTGAAGTCGAGCATCTTTTATTATGTTGGTTGGATATTAGCATTTCTTTTATAATTTGCCAACTAATAGCTTTATTTTTCTACGGGTTTATCTTTTATTGATTTGTAGGAACCCTGTTATATCTAATATATATTGTAGATATTTTTGAGTTAGTTGCTTGTATTTCAACTCTGTTTATGGCATCTTGTGTTTTATTTTTATGTAGTCAAATCTGTCTTTAAGGGATGGTTTCTAGCCTGGTTGTTTTGCTTACAAGGCCTTCCCTTTGCCAAGATTATAAAAGCAAATTTTAAAATTTATCCCCTTTTTTACTCATATGCTTAGCAAGAATTATTCCATACAGGTAAGGGTAGTGCTTAGATCCATTATTTGGGAATATAATTAGATACTAGACTTGCTCTTCTACATTTCATGACATCTTTTGAAGAGGTGGAGTACTACACAGGAAATGTTAATTGAAGATTAAGGTGAAGTCACATTCTATAAAGTAAGGCTGAATTGGTGACCTTTGGCTTTTAGATGTTTATACACAAAGTGGTTGCTCACATTGAAGATAACACGGTATGTGTAAAATGGCTTTTGTTCTGATTGATGAAAATTCTTATCCAAAAGCTTAGATTTTTGGTGTATATTGAGTTTTAAAGATCAGGATGCTGTACTTTTTAAAAACATTTTTGCTGCCATCAGAATATAAGGCATGGGGAGTGTGGGGCAGTAAGGTAGAAGAAAGGGAAAGGGAAAGAAGAAAAGGAAAAGGGATGTGAGTGGAATTAGGTAGAGAGGAAAGGTTGTAACTGCTGAGGAGTGGCAGCATGATACAGACAAAAATCAGAAGAGTTCAGTGTTACCTAAGCAGTTGCACTTCCTTCCTGAATCATGTTCGTGTTCTTTCTGTGGTTTTAAGCATTTATAGTTCTAAAACATTGAAAACCATCACTGACTTTAATCCGATTATTAATCTTCAATTTTGGTATTTCCATGGTGTGCGTGCAGTGTGTGTGTGTGTGTGTGTGTGTGTGTGTGTCTGTGTCTGCGCGCGCATTTAAACAGTCACTACTGTTTGATGAATCACTTGGTAATTTCAAACGTAAAACTGCAATGTAAAAGTTTCATTTCCTGCTGAAGCTTTAGAGTGAGTACTTCTCAGCCTCAAACTCAGCTCTTTGTGAGTTATCCGGAAGACCGTGGCTTTCTTTATCACCTCTCTTCTTTAGTACCTAACAACAAATGTTTCAGTATCATAGCTGAGGTATTCATTACATAAACAGTATTTTTTAGACCTAGATTTTATTAGGATGTATTTGTGACTTTTCTGTATTATGAAATTTACAAAACAGGGTATAAAACCAGGGAAGTCAGTCTTTGTTGTTTTTTTTTTTTTTTTTTTGGCAAAACAACATATTTGTTAAGTTTTTTAATGTGTGCCTCATTATCTGCTTTGTTTATTAGCTTAGCCACAAAGCTGTTTGTGTATGTATATGTTTGCATAAAACGCTTATTTGGGGTTTTTGACATTTTAAGGTATGACAATTACTTCCAGGCTCTAGGAAATAAAATTGTTAACTTTCTTATACTTCACAAAATACTTTTACAGGTATTTTCATCACTACAATAAAGAGAGAGAGGTTGGAACAGGTAAAAAGGATTCAAAACTCAGAATTATTAATCATCAAAGATAAGAAAAGGGAAAAAGTTAAAACTAGCTCTTAAACCCAATGTTTTGGAATTCAGACAAAGTTCTCATTATTCTGTTCCCTATACTCTTGCCTGTGAGCAGAAATAATTATAAATGGACATGTTTCAGTGATACGAAGGGATAATAGTTCATAAATGAGGAGAAAGGAAGCTTTTTACTGAGCCAAAATTGTAATAAGAGCATAATTAATCCTCATAAATTATAAATATTATTCCCACTTTATTAATGAGAAAACAGACTCAAATAAATTAAGTTGCCTAAGATCACACAGATAGAAGGCACTAGAAGCAGAGATCCAAACCAAGACTTTTTGATTCAAAGATCTGTTTTTTTTTCTCTAAAATCTAAAAGGATTGGAAGGGTATGTGTGGAAAGGGTAACGAAAGTGATTTTAATCATAAATTACATTTTAAATGTTTCAGTGTGATTGATGTGAATCAATTGTGGGGTTGTGGGTAGAGTAATTAAACAGAATATCGTAATATTGATTGTAAAAAAAGCATCATTTTTTTCTTCAGAATTTGAAAATCCCATATAAAGGAAAATAATGTCAAGGTTCTTCGTTATTCAGGTGTTAAATGATCAGGATTGTGAGAGTTATTCTCTCAAACTGGAGTATAAATCCCACGGGCAAGGATTACATTCTTTAACTCTGTCTTCTCTCCTCCTATGCCTGGGATGGTGGGACGAGTATGTGCATGTATGATCAATAAATACCTGTTACTTGCCTCTTTAATAATTATGCTGTTGTTCTCAAAAATTTCACTTGCTTATTTCTGTCCTGTTTTGGCCAAATTCTGAGAATTAATATTACTTTTCATTAGGCAAATTTTTTAACTCAGGTAATTTTATCAGTCAACTTTTGCATACAAAAGGAGTGTTGCTATACACATAGAACTATGTTATGATGATGAAATTTCTCAGTAAACCAACGTGTGTAAAATGCTATCCCTTTTTTACAATCGAAATTAGAATTTTGTGCAGTTAATATTTATTTATAAATCTCCTTATTTGCTTTTAGGATATTCGGAAATTCTTTGGGGTTATCCCAAGTGAAAAGAAACCTGCAAGTGAAACAGTAAAGAAAAATGAGAAAACAACGTCTGCTGAAGAAACTTTAAAAACAAAGAAAGGAAAAAAGGAAATTAAGGTCAGTTTTCTAAGTACAATTTAGAATTGTATGACAAATTGAATAAAACCAGTTCCTAGACTTGATAGGAGTCAAGGAAGCCTTAAGTAAATAAAGACTTCAGCTCATTTAGCAGCAGAAGAAGAAAAGTAATAAGGGGTAAGGTATTAATTTATTTCTAATTAATATGGCTTACAGCATTCACAGATTGATGCTTTCCTAAAGTAGAGATAGAACCCATTTTAGTTGTTAAAACTTTAAGACCAAAGTTTGCTTACAGAGATGAGTCCTATCCCCAGATGAATGGTATTGGACTTCTGGTTAGGGAAGGCTTTGGACGAAAGCTTTATTTTGGGGGCAAGAGTTTTGCTATTTCGTAACAAGGATCACCTTCTGTAGGTAACCTCATATTCATATAAAACCTTACCAGAATGACCTTAATGTTTCTATTTCTACCAGCATTCTGTTTATGATGATATATGTATTCTCTTCAACGATAGAAGTTTTCTCTGTAACTCTTTTCTTCCTGAGACCATGCCAGAATCATCTTTAATGTCAGCATTTCTACCAATAGTCCCTTCCCAGCAGTCTAGGCTTTTTCTAGCATGCACCTCAGTACTCCTCTAGCCTCCACCATTACCCAGTTCCAAAGCCACATTTATATATTAGGTATCTGTTATAGCATACTCCACTTCTCAGTAACAACATCTGTATTAGTAAGGGTTATTAGAGAAACAGAATCAAGAGTGTGTGTGTGTGTGTGTGTGTGTGTGTGTGTGTGTGTAAAGAGATTTATTATAAAGAATTGATTCATGTGATTATGGAGGCTAACAGAGTCCAAGGCCTACAGATGGCAAGCCGGAAACCCAGGACAGATGATGGTGTAGTTCAAGTCTGAATAAGGCCTGTGAACAAGGATTGGTCTTGGTGTGGTTCAGTCTGAAGGCTGACAGGCTTGAGACCTAAGAAGAGCTGATGTTTCAGCTTGATGGCAGCAGGAAGAATTCTTTTATATTTGAGAGAGGGTCAGCCTTTTATTCTTTTCAGGCTTTCAGCTTATTGGATGAGGCCCACCTTCATTAGGCCCACCTTCCTTATTCATTTTGTTGATTTAAACTCACCCTAAAACACCCTTATAGAAACACTCAAAATATCTGGGCACTTTTTAAATCAACACATAAAATCAACCATCTTAGGTTGATTTTCTATGTCTTTGTATGTCTAGTTTTTTGGATTTACCTTGGAGAGTGAGAATAATCAATGTAGGAACTTTGGATTCTGTTATATTCTTCTAAAAACTGTTATTTCTTTTAGCAGGCAGTAAACTTTGCTGAACCAAAACTTCAAAGTCTTGTATTCCTTGCGATGGGCAGCACCTGAAATCTTTGTTCACCTTAGCTGAACACTTAGAGTTGTTTCATGCATACATGTTTGAGGAAACAGTGCCAGACTTGGCTAAGTTTATTGACAGGATTTGGGGCTCTCCTTCTGTGATTCTCTTCCTTCTCAGATAACTTCTTCTCTTACTGTTGAGTTATTGTAACTGATTCTAATTCTGCCCTTAGTTCAGTGGTGTATTTGAAGTATAATGGTTCATTAATCTGGTTTTCTTACAGTTAGTTGATTATTTTTATGTTTCTGAAGTTTTACTGTAATTGCTGAAAACACATGTCTACCTTGTAACTGCTACAGTCAGTTTTTTCCTGTCTACTTTCTTGATGCTTTTTGAGAAAATATGAATAGATTGGAAACATGATGTATAACTAAAAATTATAAAACAGTCCCGTTTGCCCTGATTTTATTTAGTTTGCTAACAGGCATTGGGTTGTGGGCTCATAACCCCTTAGCTTTTATTTCTGTCTCTGTCATTTTCTGGAAGGACTGCCTTGTAATATCTGACATCCTTTTACTCATTGTTACTTGTAAGATAGTGTTGAGAGTGGAGCTGAACAGTAATATAACTTTTATTTATTTATTTTTTATAATTCTTTCTTTCCTATCTGATGCAATTATTGTCTGGCCTACTCCTTAACCTAATAAGGGCATTACTAGCATTTTGAGCCAGGTAATTCTTTTGGTGTAGGACTGTCCTGTGCATTGTAGAATGTTTAGTAGATTCCTGGTCTGCCCATTAGATACCAGTAAATCACTGCTCTCAGCCCTCCCCATTCCCAGTTATGACAAGGAAAAATGTCTCCTAGGTACAGAATTTTCTCTAGTTGAGAATGTCTGAGCCTAAGTAATGAGGAAAAAAAACAGCTAATTTATATAGACTTCTTTGTGTTCTAATTATATTGTGATGTTTATAGGTAAATAGTTCTTGTAAAGAAGATGACTTTAAACAGAAGCAACCAAACAAGAAAAAGAGGGTCATCTATGATTCAGGTAATATTTATTCTGAAGTTTATTTTAAAGTTTTAAAATTATTTTCAGTACCTTAGAACAGAGTTGTTCAAACTGATCTGCTGAGACACACAGCTATCTATGGTGGTAATAGATGCTGTGTGAAGAGAGCTCTGTGCCCAAATAAAATTGAAAATGATTTTATTATACTGCAGAATTTATCAGCCTAAACATGTTAATGTATTAAAGATTTTCTCAGAGAGGGATATAGTATAGAACATGTCTCAGATTTACTTTGAATATGTTATATTTATTGTTAAAAATATTCATGTTACCTTCCTCTAGCTGTGGTTCTTGGAAACTGAACTTGAAAAAAATAATGCCTTAGAATATTGCTTTAGAAACAAATTTAATATTTAATTTTTGTGCTTTCAATCTTGTCCTTTTTTGTTTTGTTTAAAATAGGACAAACAATTGGAAAGCTTTTCTTCTAATATAGTTTTAAGATAGGGAACATGAATTTTTATGCCTGCCTTTTATGAATATGATAAAATAATGGTAGAATTCAAAAACTTTTAGGGTTTCCTTTTATAGAGAAAATTTGTCTTGTGTGAATTCTTAAAAATACAACCTAAGGAAGCATTTATAGATTGTTAGTATTTTGACAGTGATAGCAAATGTTCTGACTCAATTCTAAAAGTACTTGAGTGTTTATCATGAGTCTTTTACTATTGTATACTGTAAGGAATTTGAGAGAAGTTATGTATCCCCAGTCTTCAGGAATTTCCATATTTTGGGAAATTGGAAGTTTAATTGTTTAACACAATTTAGAATAATATGAGACTGGATTTCTAATACGTGGGGAAGAGGAGGGACACTAAACTTATGTGCCAGGCACTATACTAGGTTTTTACATTTTGTCTTGGTTTGTATTTAAGTGCTCTGGGAGATTAGTTGTTGGTACACAGAATTATGGCCCCCAAAGATTTCTGTGCCCTAATTCTTGGGACATGTGAATTGTTAGTTTGCATGGCAAAGGGAAATTAAAGTTGTGGGTGACATTAAAGTGGCTAATCAAATGACTTCAAAATAGATAATTTAAGATTATCTGCGTGAGCCCAATATAGTCAGGGAACAGGGAAGCAGGATAAGAGAGACTAACTATGGAAGAAGTCAGAGAACCAGAGAGGCGGCAGCATGAGAAGGACTTTGGCTGATGTTGCTGGCTTTGAAAGTGGAGGAAGGGGGCCGTGTGACAAGGAATGCAGTCACTGGAATCCGGAAAAGGAAAGAAAATAGATTCTTCCCTAGAGTATTCAGAAAGGAATTTAGTCGTGCTGACTCTTGATTTTAACCCAGTGAGACTCCTATCAGATTTCTAATCTACAGAACTGTAAGATAAAAAATGTGTGTTGTATTAAGCCACTAAGTTTGTGGTGATTTGTGGCAATAGAAAACTAATACAAAGGCTTAGCACTGGTAGAAGTAACTTGTGAGAACTGCAGAAGAGATGTGCTTCAAAAGGGCCTTGAAGAATTAACATTTAACACTTTAAAAACATATTGCATTATATTTCTTTCAAAGTTTTGTTTTATTTTCCTCTCATGTGCAGATTCAGAATCAGAGGAGACAGTGCAGGTAAAAAATGCCAAAAAGGAACCAGAAAAATTGTCATTGTCTCCTAAACCTGGTAAAATTATACGGAATGATCCTGTTACATACATTTCAGAAACAGGTAAGACTACTCAATATTTTAACGTTTCAGAGAGAAGCAGTGTGTGTCCTTGTGCTTCTCATTGGTGTCTAAATGTACCTCCTTCACTTTGAATTGAATTAGTTGCTTTTTTTGCTGTATTGAATTATACTTACCAAGAGAAGGCTGTAATTATTTTTTGCATTTTCTGTGGAAAATGGAATTTTTTAAAATGTAAATTGAAGCTCTATTTTAGATCATATATTAAAATATTGAATTGTTTTAGAACTTCTTTTTTGTGTAAGTTTTTATCTTGCATGCTGATGTCATACTAATCTAGGTGTATAATGATTATTCATATTTGTGATTTATATAGCACAGATGTGACCTGAATTTGTGGTATTATCTGGTCACACTAGAAATTTTAACATTGGCTTTAAAAAAAATTATTGTTTTTTTACTTAAATTTATTTCTGTTTGATCAGTTTTGGGTGGTTGAAAAGCAAAGGACATTTATAAATATTTATGCACTAATCTTAACATTTTATAATATAAATGTTTCATAGATAGTATTTTTTTATGGGGAGGAGCCCTGAATTATATTGTCATCTTAGGGAAAAAACTCCAATCGGTTTATTATAAAGTCATTTTTATTCTAGCGTTGTTAACTCCCAGAGGTGACCATAACAGGAATAAAAAGTCAGAGCCTGTGGAAGTGATTCCTCCATAGATATTCTTGAAGGAGCCATGAGTGCATCTGATACCTCACTGATTTGTTCATACTGGGGAAAACCTCTGAAACCATTATTTTTGCACTCTGCTACTAATATTGCTAGGTTAAAAGCCACATTACAACTTATATTTAACAAACATTTATTGAATGTCTTTTTATGTCCCAGATACTAAGTGCTGTGGATATAAAAGGTGACTAAAGACTCCGTGTTACCAAACTTGAAAAACCAGGTTCTTAACTCTCAGTGTCATAGAAATTAACACTGAACTTAGAATAAATTTGAGCATATAGAGTTTATGAGAGAGAGAGTGTGTGTGAGAGAGAGAAAGAGAA
The DNA here is from genome assembly GCA_004027375.1 of Macroglossus sobrinus. NCBI lineage: Eukaryota > Metazoa > Chordata > Mammalia > Chiroptera > Pteropodidae > Macroglossus > Macroglossus sobrinus. The sequence continues at coordinate 344,758 of PVKZ01000739.1, forward strand.
AGACTGAAACTGAGACAGACTGACTTGTGCACAAGGGAAAGTGAAAAGACATGCTCTCTGAAGGCTGTTTAGGACAAGATTTTATATAGGCCATCAAAAAGTGGGAAGGGTTCAGGAATGAGGATGTGGTTCCTGGGCCTGTGATATCTGCCATCAAGTAGTGATTGATATCTGCCATTGAGTGGTGATTAGTTTCAAGGTAGTCATAAGATATATATAGCATAGGGAATATAGTCAACGATTTTGTAATAACTTTGGTGACAGATGATAACTAGACTTACTGTGGTGATAATTTTGTGTTTGTATAAATATTGAATGACCATGATGTGCACCTGAAACTAATAAGATATACTTACCAATTATACTTCAATAAAAAATATTTTTTTTAAAAAAGAATGATTGCTAGATTCCTAGTATTCAGGGTGGGATGAAGAGTAGAGAAACATTAGAAAGTCAAGGAATTTGTAGTAATCTAGAAGTGAAGTAATGAGAGTCTTAAATAGTTAGCAGTAGTAAAAGTCTGGTCTGTAAACATTTTCACAGATGAGTTACAGATTAGATTTTTGGAATTCCATGGGCTTCATTTGGCCATGCTATCCATGGTTACTACTATTAGGATAAGTGAAGAGTTGATGTTATTAGCATGCTTAATATTTTTTTTAAATAACAGCTTTATTGAGATAAAATTCACATACCATACAACCTAAAGTTTTAATGTTATTGGAATTTTTAGATAAAGGCCAAGGTTCTCAGAGATATAAGTAACAATAAAACTTTGCTTACATGTATAGGCCATTATTTGAGAAGGTGAAGGTACTCATGTTAGATAAATCCATCAGTAAGTAGGGAATGAAGCAAGAAAGAAACTCCTTGTGTGGTAGAAGGAAGCTGAGACTAGAAAGTCAGAAGCCCAGCCTGGAGGGTATGTCCTTGGTTCTCTTCTAACAGTTTTATGACTTTGGTTTCAAGCTCAGTGTTTCTTTTTCCTTTTCTGTAAAGCAGAAACACTGATTGCATGGGCTTATTAGGAAATCTTAATGGGGTGATGTATACGAAAGGGCCAGACCCAGTGCCTGATATATATGATAGTAGATAGTTAAAAAGAGAAACAAAAGAAGCCCACAGAGAGCTTTGTAAGTTCTCTGAGACATTTATATATGATAAAGTTGTTCAAATGGTCAAAGACATTATGTAATTGATGTGAACATATTACCTGTGAAATTTTTTGGTAAGCTAAGATAGTTCTTCACTATGGCAGGTGGCAGCTCAGCTCTTTAACCTTTTTGTTGTATTGTTAAATATCTGCTCAGGTACATTGTACAAATGAACTTTTTTATTAAGAGGCCCCCTTCTTAGATCTGGCGAAGTCATATATACATTCATATGTACTCATATATACATGGATTTATTTGAGTGGCATCTTACTGAAAAATTTCTGCAGCTTGCTTTTTTGTAACTTAATGTCTTCAACTCCCTCCCTGCTTCCCTTCCTTTCTCTTTCCTTACCTTCCTCCTTCCCCTGTCCCTCAGCCTTTCTCCTTCTTTCTTTAAATACAGAAAGATCCTTAACTCATTCTTTTAAAATTCTGCGTAGAATTTAATATTATATATTTAATTTTTCTCATTCTAATTTTGAATGTTGGATTATTGATATGAACGTATTTGTTTATGCTTCACTGCAATATAATGTATTTAACAATAAATGGGCAATTCACAATGATGACTATGATTACTTAAAAGAGAATAGTATTTCTTGAAATGAAGTGGCATTCATTTTAAGAATGTAGTTTACTCACCTATATTATGAGGAAGAGGTTGGGGCTTCCATTTTCTGCTTATGGGCATAGGTCTTTTATGAGACCCTCCCCTCACTTAACAGTTTCTCTTTCCTGTGATGCTTATTTATTTTATGAATCAAAGCACCATTAATATATACATATATGTATACATATGCTATTATTAAGTCAACTCTTTTCCAGTTCACAGGTCCAGAAAAGAAACTTTACAATTACTATTAAATGTCTTTCTGGAATAAACTCTCAGGTTTTTATTGTGTTAATCCAAGTTGATTATAGGCTTTTGTATCCTGATTCATCTATTTCTTTTTATTTTAATTTTTAATACTTTTATTTAACATTATTAAATCCCCATTTATTTAACAAACAAGATGTGTTTACTGTATGTGTACAACAGTATACTGCACAATCCATGAAATAGGTATAAGAGTAAAGCTTAGTCCTATCTTCAAGGGCTTAAAGTCTATTAGGGAGATAAACCTTTTATATGAAAATTATAATAAGGAAAACATTAATAAATAGTGATAAAAATAATATTCCAAGGATATTCAGGCATGGGAGAGATAATTTTTATTTTGGAGTTTTAGGAAACATTTCCTGGAGGAAAGAGAAGTTTGAGATAGATATAAAGGGTTTTGGTAGGACTTAACATGGAGATTTAGGTATTGTGTATACTAGGAAAGAGAATAGTGTGTGAGTTTGGAAATCAGTGCTACTTCAAATGCATTATTTAGTACTTTCTAACATTATAGAAGGAAAATATCTACTTTAAAAATTTAATTTATAAGCTTTCACAGATTTACACCAGATTAATATGGCTTAATATTGTGTTATGGCTTGTATTTTCTTAATTATAGTATCTTTTGTATAGAAATGTCTTTATTTGACACCCCTGTGTCTAGAGTAAAAGGCAGGGAGAATTCTTTCATAAGGTTAAAATAAATTTTATCTTGTATACCATTATAAAATGTTTTCAAAACAAATTTCACGGACTATGGAATAGAATAGCATTATTTATTATACAGCTTATATAGCTGTCTCATTTAATCTTCAAAACCACCTACTATTAGAGCTGATTTACTTTACAAAAACTTATTCTCAAGTTATTTTCAATCTAAGATTGCACAATGTGGCACTGTGGAAGAATCCAGTTCTTTAGATATCTCATATTCATTTATATTTTAATATCATCTCACTTCTTATTTTATACAAATTTGATAAACCTGTTTTTGTATTTCTTTCTGAATTATTAGTAAAATTATTTGGTATTAAGGAAAAATAAACTTTTACAAAATTGACACAATCCTTTATCAGCAGCCAGAATATAGCTGTTCTATTTCTTATGAATAGCTGTTCTATTACTACTCATAAATCTTACTGTTACTTGTATTTCTCCATCTTGACATAAATCAGTGCCTCTCAGCCTGGGTTGACATTGCCCCCAGGAGACCTTTAGCAGTATCTGGAGACATTTTTGGTCATCACAACTGGTGGGTGCTGTGGCATCTAATTGGTAGAGGCCAGAGCTGCTACTAAACATCCTACAGTATGTAGGAGAGCTCCCCAAAACAAATAATTATTTGGCTCAAAATGTCAGCAATACAGAGGTAGGGACCCTGCCAAAGCCTATCAGAAGAGAATTTGGTGACTGTCCAGACATTCCTTTTTCTAGTATTCATCTCACCTACTAGTCTAGTAACTCAGAGTAAATGAGGATTTAGGCCAGCATAGTTTATTCTCAGTGAATCAGTCTACTTCTGTTGAATACTCTCCTTTTGATCTGCTCAGATATTATTGCACAGAATTGTCACCAAACCTTTCCTCTACTATAGTCCTGTGGTTGTGGATCTGTTTTTCTCTTTTTGATAGTTAAAATTCCCTGCCACTTTAATCTTTAGGGACTTCTCCCACTTTGTTTTATGAATCAAAGTTCACTTACATTGCTTTAGCAATTTTATCCACAAATTCACATTGACTAAAATAAGAGCTAAAAGCTTTCTTTGCTTAGTTTGTTTGTCACTTCCCTTTCAATAGTGCAACTTATGAGACATGAAAAACGATTAAGTGATATATAGAGAGGGGGAATTGAAAAGGACACTGAATAATGATGCACTATACAGTATCTGGAATAATTACTGAGGTTCTGAAGCATCTTTGAAAATGTACAGACTTTTTTTCTGGGGACATACTTTGCTGTTAGGCACATATGTAACTACAAGAGACAGGATTGTATTCCAGAATAATAAGGGAGTAGGATTCTGTTATGAAAATGTCATTAAGTACAAACAAAATAATGAACAGGTGATTTATTCCTGGCTTTAGCACTGAGACCAGCATCGGTACCGTCTCTCCTCGTGGAGAAGTGCTGTGAGAATGGAGGGAGAGAATTGCGCTGCTGAACCATTCCCTTAACTCTCTGGCCAGCCAGGTTTCCTCTGCTGCCTGTATCGTGCCTTAGAATTTTAAGAAGCTCAGGGTCATGTATCTGTGGACAAGTGTTCAAGCCTTTTTCTCCCACTTTTTTTTTTTTTCTGTGAGATCCACTAAATGTGAAGGAAGGAGGAGAGCAGTAAAATGTTCCACTTTGTCCTTGCATGTTATATTCTGAAACCAGGAAAGCTGTGACTACTAGGGACTTGGTACCTATGTGGTGGTAACACCAAAGCATAAGCCAGTACTTTTTCTTATTTATCATTGCTCACCTACCTCTCTAGACCTCACAAATTATATAATAGTTTTATTTTTAAAATATAACTGACTCCATTTGATTCCAAGAGGATTTGTTGATAATGAATCAAGAGATCTCATAGAATAGTTTCTATTCCATCCACTTAAGTAACAGATATTTATGGCAGATTTGGCACATGCATGAATCATTCTCTTTACAAAACCAAAATGACTATTTGGGTTTTTGACTCAAGGAAGCATTGAAAAGTAACTTAGTAGAAAAAGGCTCTAAGCACTCAGATTCCTTTTTAGTTTTTGCTAAGTAAATTGCTTTTAATCTCTAACCAGATCTCCCTCATAGCATGGTTTCCATTAATTTGTTTTCTGTGTGGTCTAGACCAAAGGAAAAAAGATCAGAACTCCAAACTTTGAGCAGAATGAACTTCAGAATTAAAATTTTTTCTTCTTGGCTTATACAGAGATTTTTATATGGACCTGCATATACTTTCTTTCTTTTATTCATTATTTTTTCAAATAAATGAATGTATCTAACAGAATAGCAAAACAGTCTTCTCTCCCAGGAAGTTCCTCTGCTTTATGTTGGATAATGCTAGTTTACTTGGTGATGTGGTTTGTTGTATATATGTATAACTATAAATGATGTTTTTATAAAAAGACAGATAGCCTAGAAGAGAGATCCTGAATATTCAGTTGCACATGATTTTCAAATAGGTCTCAGAAATTTGACATAGTTTTATTTTTCATTATTTAATTACAAGTTTCTGGGGAGAGGAGAACATGTTTTGCCTTTGGCTTCTGACAAGGCAGGAACAAATTTAGGCTCATTAGAAAACAAGGACAGACATTAAAAAAGAAAAACAACCATAACTTTATTTGGAATATTAATCTCTACACATTGTTTAGGATTGTAAAATAATTATTTTGCACGAAATGTTCATAGCAACACCTGCTAAATGACTTCTGTAACTCCTAGTTGCATTGTTTTAATCCTTGGCCTCTTTTGCCTTCTTTCTCAATAATGTGTCAGTATAACCTTTGAAATATGAAGGGCTAAAGGGGTTTTAAGACAGCTGATTCAGAAGCCATACTATAGAGACAGTAGAATGTAGCATGTAGTATAATGTTCAATAATGGTAACTATTATTAATAATAATTAGGTAAAAGATACTATGAAGTCTCTGATTCTGCTGACAGGATAAGCAGAGATGCTGATAAATATGAAAGAAGTATGCAAAGAAAAGTGGTGAGGAGGGAGAAACCAAAGCCAAGCCTTTTGTCTCACAAAGATAAGAGGTCAGAGAGTTTCTAGGAAGTAGTCAATTTGTTGTAAAATATTAAATGGAGATTAAAAAGGAAGTATACAGGTAAAAAACATAGGAATAAAAAAATGAAAAATCACCCATACATAATTTTCTGTTCAAAGATAAAATTAACTTTTTGTTGATTTTTAAAAATCTTTGTGAATTTAAAGTGTGTGTGTGTGTATTTAGGTTGGTGGTTTTCTCATTCTATAAACAATATTTACTTATTTTTATATCCAGTGTCAATGTTAAATTTTAGGCTGTCTTTTTTTGTCTAAACTGTTAATCTCTTAGGTTTTTCTTCATCTTTTTTTTGCCTTCTTGCTGTCCTTCATACTTTTGAATGAGTCAATGCTGCGATAAGCATTTTTGTACATATATTTTTGTGTACTCATTTGTGTTTATTATTAAATTCTTAGTGGAATTTCTGGCTCCAATTAATGGGTATGCATATGTAAGGTTTGGATACATATTGTAAAATTGTCCCCCATAAAGATTTTTTAAAATTTACTATCACTGACTGTTATCTATGTGGTGGTCCCATATCTCTATACCTTTGCCAACAGTCTTTTAAATCTGATATCCTTAGAAATTCCTGATCTCACTAAATTTCATGCTAGTCTATTACCTGCAGATATTTACAAGATTGCTGGAGAAAGGGTTAAGCTAGGGATTGCAAATATCTACAATACTATTATTTCCCTTTCTGAGACTATACCAAATAGCACTCACTGATTGATATTATCTGAATTAAATTCTTAAGGACAGATACAATATTTTAGGTAGCAAGGAAGTTCTTGAGTGATTAAGGAAGAACTATAACAGGAAAAAACAGTAGTTCACTGGTCCACTCAGTTCTGGGATTTTCTGTCATACTGCTAATGGCTAAGTGTAGTGGAGATGGAATGTTAGTGCTTTGGGCATTTCTAAAGGTGGGGAAAAAAAAGTAGAAGGCTATCATTTCACAGAGACAATTCAATTTTGTTCTTTCTCCAATAGAATCCTTCCCATCCAGAAGTACAGATGTTGAATTTAAAGCAACAAGTAAAAATGATAAAGTTTAATAAGCTCTCAGATAAGATTGGAAACCTGGATTTAGATGTTTGTCTTGATTAGATACTGGATTAGATACTGGCAACGTCTTACTGCCTGTGCAAATACCATACTAGTCCAAGGCTTCATTCAGGGTTTCTTCTGGGATTATAGTAGCTTCCTAAATGGTCATCTTGCATTCACTTTTACCCTTTTTTTAAATGTGCTCTAAAGGACATTTAAGTTGGATCAATCACTATTCTGCTGAAAATTCTCCAGTGGATTCCTATTCTATAATATAACCTAAAATTCTTTATGTGATCTAGAAAGTCCTACAGGATTTGGCCCTTATCTCTGTCATCTTAACTCTTGTGATGCACTGCCTTCATTGTACTGCAGTCACAGTGACTTCCAGGCACTCACTTAACGCTTTTTTTCGCACTTACAATTTTCATTGCCTGAACTTTCTTGCTTAAGATATCTTCATTTCAGGGCTCTATTCAATTGCTGCTTATCAAATAGGCTTTCTCCTACTGCCCTATCTAAAAGAGCGCCCTTCATCACTTTTGAATTCTTTCCTCCTGTTTTACCTTTTCTTCGTAGCACTTATAACTTGACAGCCTATGTTTGTTTATATATATTGGGGTCTTCTAGACCCCAAGTTCCACAGGCAGGGATTTTGTTTTTTTTTATTCACTGCTGTATCATCAATACCTGGCATATAATTGGTACCCAGTAAATATTTGTTGAATACATGTGTAAGTGAATATGTTTATGTGGTAACTGGGAGAAATAATGTATTACAGACCTGGCACTGGTATATGTGAGGATGATTGTCAAATTCAGATGATGGGAAGAAAAATCATTAGCATTCCATATCTCTTGGTACTTTTTATAAAGCTGGTAGAAGTGATTGTTTTATATAATTTGAATTGATGTTTTATCAAACAATATTTGGTTATATTTCATTTAAGATGAAGAAGATGACTTCATGTGTAAGAAGGCAGCCTCTAAGTCAAAAGAGAATGGAGGATCTACAAATAGTTACCTTGGAGCAACAAACATGAAAAAGAATGAAGAAAACATTAAGACCAAGAATAAGCCTCTATCGCCAATAAAACTTACCCCCACATCAGTGCTTGATTATTTTGGAACTGGAAGTGTCCAACGATCAGATAAGAAGATCGTGGCAAGCAAGAGAAAAGAGGTGAGTGTTCTGCATACAAGCAAGAATGTTTAGGGTTTGTCCCCATTCACTGTTATTAATTAAGAAGAGGAAAAATTTGGATGTTATAATAGATCAACATATTTTATTGATGAAAATTTTCCTATGATTATGGACAAAATGTATTGACAACGTTCTAGAGGGTGGGGAGGTCACACTATTACGCAGTTTAATTTTTACATGCGAATGTGGGAAAAGAGCATTTAAGTCATATAAGAAGAAACTAATTCTTAGAATTTAAATTAAATACTCCGAATGCAAACTCATTTTGCCATTGATCTCAGCCAGACAAAATTGGACAATAAATTTGTTCCCAAATGACGTTATAAGTATGTAACATATATATAGCCTAGCTGTGATACTTTTGACATTCTCTACTTTGGCTGATGATGGAGTCACCTTTTTCCTTAGAAATTTAGGCAACAGAAATACAGATAAATTATAGTGAAAGAAATACAGATAAATTAAAGTTAAAGTAGTCCTGTGAGTCAAAGCCTGCTACGTGGTCTTTGTGGATTTCATTAGTGCCTCCATAAGAATAATCATTCTCACATATTGGTTTGCCAATGTTCTGAACTACTTCTGAAACCAAGACATTGGTCTACAAGTGTTTTTGTTGTTTTGGTTTGATTTTGGTTGTTGTCACTTCTCTTAACATTTCATTAGAAGTGAGTGAGAACCATATCTCTGAAGAATATTTGTTCATTAGGAAATTGGATGTGGTCAAGAGTTACCATGAACATGATTTTCTGGCTGGTGTGTTCTGAGACAAACTAACTCATTACTGGTAAATTCAACTCTTATTGATGTAGTTAATCAGCTACAGTGAAGAAAATGCACCTTATTTTTTAACTAAAGTTTTTTGCTGATATTGCTTGTCTTTGAAATATAGCCTTCACAAAATGCAGATGATTCCAGGTTAAATGATGAAGCTATCGCCAAGCAATTGCAACTTAATGAAGATGCAGAGGTATTGCCATTTTGTTTAGCTATCATTAACGACACGATGTTGTGACTTGTTATTTAGTCTACCTAGGCAAACAATCAAGACTGTTCAAATTTCATTTTGGATTGAGCCACATTGTAAGAGTTATATGTAAATAAGTTAAAATCTAATATTTAAAAATCTAAATTTATATAAAAGACAAATGATGAGAATGAGATAATGCCTTATTTAAAAATTTCTTGCTAATTTTTTTTTTGATGGAAGTCACCATCAGTATAGTTAAAACAATTTAATTTGGTCCTGTCTCTTTTCACTGTGGACAGTCTCATTCACGTCTTTGACTTCAGTGGGTATGTATATGCTGATGATCCCTAAGTCCTTTTCTAATTCAGAGTGCTCTCTCTTGAGTGGTAATGTGTATTTTCATTCAGTAAATACTTGTTGAGCACTTACTGAGTAACTGGCACAGTTCTAGGTGTTAAGGATATTGCAGTTAAATAATTTTTCTTAAGATACTTTTGGAGTGATCCATAGAGTTATGAGTACTTTGTTTTAAATAGAGGGGTAAGAAGATCCTCTGAGGAAGTGATATTGGGGTGCAAAATGAAGTGGTAATGGCAAGCCATGGAGCTGGTTGCCAGGAGGAAGTTTTACTCTTAATAGAGAACAGCAAGTGCAAGCATCCTGAGATAGAAGTATTTGAATTTGATGAGTTTGGAGACACGGCCAGCAGCAAATCTTGTTAAGTCACAACAGGTAATTAGTACCTACCAAAAGGACTTGGGTGGTAAGGACTTTGGATTTTAGTATCCATGAGATGAGAAGGCATTGGAGTGTTGAATAGATAAATGACATGACTTAATGATCTTAAAAGAAAATTATTCTGGCTGCCATGAGGCTGATAAACCATAGTGGGGCAAGAGCAAAAGCAGATCAGTTTGGAGACTTTATGGTAAGGTAGGTGAGAGATGACGTCAGCTTGCACCGGGGTGGTAATGAGAAGAGGAAGCGAGAAGCATCCATAATCTGTGTGCTTTGAAGGTACAACCTTCAGGTTGTTGTTTGATAGATTGAATGAAAGGTATGAGAGGAAAAGAAGGTTTCGTGTTTTTTGGCTTGAGCAACTGAATGAATAATGATATAATTTGTTAAGTCTGGAACACTGGTGCAGAGAAATCAAGAATTCTGTGTTGGACATGTTAAGCTTGAGCTGCCCAAATAGGCTTCAGAATGGAGATGTGGAGTGGGTGGTTCAATAGTGAAATCTGGAACTCGGTCAAGGTCTAAGCTGAAGATGTGTATTTAGGAATCACTAGCGTTTGGATAATATCTAAAATCTGTGTAACTGAGTGAGCTCAGAAGGAGAGAATGTAAATATTGAGAAATCTCTGGATTGAGTTTTGGGGCACTGTTAACATTTAGAGGTCAGGAAGAGGAGGATGATCCAGCAAGGGAGAAAAAAGAGTTCCTAGTGAAGTAGGGAAATGAGAGCTTGATACTTTATGGAAGCCAAAAGAAAGTATTTCGAGGAGGAGTATACATCTCTGTCAGAGGCTGCAGACATTGGTACCTACTATTTGAATACCTTTCTTGTTCATTAGCTTAAGTGTCACTTTTTCATATTTCCTAACCTAATAGAATCCCTTCTATATATACTCTGTCATACCCCATTGTAACCAATATTAACATTTGTTATAATTGCTACTTAAATGTCTTCTTATATATAAGCTGTAAACTGCACCCTCCAGGCCTGTGTATGTCTCATTCAACTATTGTGACATCAGTGCTCATTTTAGTGCTTGACATATTGTTGTGAGAGAAGAGTATTTCAGTCTCCTGGAATATATCAGATTTGTTCACATTTTATTTATTTGGCAGTTTATAGTTTGTGTTTTTTAATTTTTTTTCATCTTATTTGATTACACTGAATTGTATAAACTATAGACCAAGTATTAATACAACTCAAAATAGAACAGGTGGCCTAGGTAAGATTATGAAGTGATTTTTAGGGACCTGACTTCTCATTATCTGCCCCAGATACAGAAGGCTTACTCCGTCATCCTTTCCAAACCAGGTGCGGTACTTTATCACAGTTCTCTGTTTTTTCATTTCTATTACATTCTTTTAGAATCTTGTTTGGGTAATTTATTATTCTGATGAAGAACTTTTAGAGTGTTATTGACTGATGATATCATTCCTAAGTATGCCCCTTAAGTTTTTTCCTCTCTTTCCCCCTCACTTTCACCGTTTTTTAAATTTATTTAGTGTGTATCTAGTAATCTGAATCAGTAAATTAGTATTTAGACAGTATGTTAAATACCATCTACATGCTAAACATTGTATTAATGATGCTATAATCACCAATAATGAATTTCTAATGGAAGTATTTAAATTTCTTCTGTTCTGTCATTTAGAACAGCAGTTCCCAGCCTTTTTAGCACCAGGGACCAGTACTCCTATGAAAATAAAATGCCTAATAATTTGAGGTGGAGCTGAGGTGGTGACACTAGTGCTGGGGAGCTGCAAATACAGATGAAGCTTCACTCACTCACCTGCCGCTCACCCCCTGCTGTGTTACCCATTTCCTAACAGTCCATGGACTGATACCAGTCTACAGCCTGGGGATTAGGGACCCCTGTTCTAAAACATCTAGAATCCTCCTTATTATAAACATACTACATAGTATGAAATTTTGGAAAAATAATGTAAGGTTCAGTAAGAAATCCTTACAGAGCCATTGGGAGTTTTAGAGTTTGAATGACCTTTTTATGATTAAGATTTTCATATTATTTTTAGCAGTTCAGTAGTTCAGTTTTGGTAAAGAAATATTAGACAACAGAGAATGTATTGATGTGCATTTGTCTGGTGTGCTTATATTCTGTGTAGCTTAAGTTAGTACATTTTATAAACAGAAGGCTCGGTTACTATATTCTCATCAGACTTATGCCAATTTCTAAGTCTTTGTAGGATTGGGTGGTTTTTGAGGTCCTTTCATTTGTTTGATTAATATAGTTATTAATATTGTTTGATTAATATAGTTATTCAATATTGCATTAGGTCATTTTATCAGGGGGCATAAAACCATGTAATGTTTATAATGAGAAATATATTCCACTGCTATATATTCTTTCAGGAAGAGCTCCATTTTGCCAAAAGTGAAAATATTTGAAAATAACAGCAAAGTTAACTAGAATGTGTGCTAACAGCATATTAGGAAAACTTCTGGTATAATTTCAAAAATCATAACATTTGAATTAGTAGTTGAAAATAGTTTCATGATATAAGGGATAGTTATATGTATCTTACTATCATATGCAAAGAAAATATATAATTTTCTTGATTTCTTAGATTCACTTTTATTTGTACCCTCCAGACTATTGTTTTTCTATTAGGATGAGATTCTTTTCCAAGCTTTTTCTAGAGTTTAAAATAAATAGAGGTAATAGAGCTATAAGTGTTATATTAGGACCATTAAGAAAAAAATATAGATTTCAAACTTTGTAAGTGAGAAGTATGGTTTTAAAAATATGCTCAATTTATCTATCATGCCTATAAAACTAGAAATATTTCTTCTGAAATCTAATATGCTTAGTTAAACAAACCTATGATACTTAACTGCCAATATTAAATGGAAAAGTGTCATAAAGTTCCAAAAGTTACATTCTGGAAAATGTTTTCTAGTTTCTTCTAAGTATCATGAATCAAACATTTAAAAATTTTCATGTACACAAACAAATTCACTTTGTTGACACTTTTTGCAGCTGGAGAGACAATTGCATGAAGATGAAGAGTTTGCTAGAACATTAGCCATGCTGGATGAAGAACCTAAGAACAGAAAGGTGGTGTTTTTACTGGGCTATATGCACTCTGATTAAATAGTATAGATCTGTGTTCCCTTTCATACTTCCGTAGTCTAGGCTCTGGAGATACAAACATGAGTAACTCTTCTAGAAAGAAGCGAAATTATTTTAATTTATAAAAGTGTTTTTGGAAAAGCTCATTGAGAAACTTATTCTTCCCAAAATGAGGTTGATAGAGCCAAACCCATTCAGAACCTTTCTTCACAAAACAGTGAATTGCATCTTTTACTTACTCTCTGTCACAGAGGGGTTCATATGTACTTTTTCAAGAATAATGCTTATAAAGATTCCTATGGAACCTAAAGTTTAATAACTGATAATTAATACCTTTCTGGGAAGCACAATTTTGCTACTTTTAATTAGTTAACTTTATTCGGGCAATGTCAGATGATACCAAGTGTAGTTTTTGGAATCTTCAAAAGCATCAAGATTATTTCAGGCACTTGATCTTTAAAAGATTAGACTTATTTATTTTGAATCACATTCTGTTAATATTGTCAGTATCAATATCTGACTATTTTAAAATATTTTACAGCAGTCACATGTAAGACAGTAGGAGGTAGTGGGGACTTCGTCATTTGAAAAGCCTTATTCCATCTAAAGACATTCAAATTATTATTATTTTTAAAAACTACTATGTTATATCCCCCAATTTATGACCTCTTTGTAAAATGGAGTTTTGAGGGAGCAGTAGAGAGAAAATAAATGTTTTTTTTTCTTTCAAGGAAGTGCTCTCTTATTTTTCTTTTAAACTTTAGATTGTTTTTAATTTAGTCTTTTGTGTTTAGATTTAGTTTTTAACCTCATAATGCTAACAGCTTGGGAATTAAGATGGAAGAAGCAGAAACAAGGCTTCCATTTTCAGACTCACGAGTTGGGAAGAACTGGGATAATTTTTTATAGTTGTATTTTTTATACCCTTTCAATCTGTTTCCTTGTCTGTAAAATTAAAAATAATAAAACATGCTTCATTTGCCCCAGAAATCTCATAGATGAATAAGTAAAAATTTATTGCATTGTCCTGTTACTTTGCAAAGTGCTCCTTAATCTTAAAATTAAATCTGAAATTAAAACTTTGGTCAATTTTAACAATGTATTTTATGGTAATAGTTTTTCTATTATTTGTCACATTTGACACTTAAAATTTTCTTAGGCTCGAAAGGACCAAGAAGAGAGAGAAACGTTTTCATCTGTCCAAGCCAATTTACATAAAACAGAAAAACACAAATCTCCTTGTAAAGGTAATAAATACTAGGGGTAAAAAAGTAAGCTGGAACATTTATCTTTATAGAAGAAAATATATGGTAACCTTATTTAAACATTCTATTCAATAATTGCCTTATATTGTTAGGTAGACATTATTTTATAGAAATATTAGAGCATATTCTACGTAGGTACTTTGAAACCTGTTTGGGTATTAGCTGGCACAAGATGCCTATCTGCTTTTGCTGTATGATTGTTGTGAAAAATGTATTACAATTTTTGGCTTCAAGTGTAGTGGAACATGTGGACTTTAATATTTGAAGACAAAGAACTACATGTTTCAGGCTCATAGAGTTAACCGACAGTTATCCAGGTCATCTGAACTCTTACTGATTGTTGAAGATTTTATTTTTTTAGTGGTCCTGGCATATAACAGAGTGCTAGTATGGATGTTCTTAACCCTATAAGTAAATCTGTACATATAGTACCTTTTAGTCTTGAATTCTCATGTTGGAATGTTCAGATTATATTACAAGTAAAATTATGTGATATATTCTAGTCTATAAGTTTTCTCTGTGTAAATTTTAGATCATTGAAGATTATCTGAAATAAAGTCCGTGTTCTTAGATGAAGATTACTGTATTATTTTAATTAATGAGTAATTTATATTTAAAAACACAGATCCCTTTATTTGAACTGGTTATACAAAGAAGTAATATGCAGATGTTTTAAAAATAAGTGTTGTATAAACCAAAGAACTAACATCTTAATATAAATATTATAAAGTCACCATATGATATTATATGCTACTGAGAATACTCAGTTGAAAAATTTAAAAATAAACGATATGGGATGTCATTTTTCAAAAAAACAATCAGTTTTTTTCTTGCTAGTGAAAACAGAACAATTTCTGGATGAAAGGAAGAACTATAGTCCTAAGAAACAAACTAAATGTAAAAGCTCAAAAGAATCTCAGCAGAATTCCAAGTCATCACCTTACAAAATAAGAAAAACAACTTCTCCTAAAGCTAGTTCCAAGCTGACGCTTTTGAAAAAAAAAGAAGAGAGTTCTCCTAAAGAAACAGAGCCTATGTCCTCAAAAAGAAAAGAAAATGCCATTGAATTGAAAGAGACAAAATCTCCTAAGAAGACCAAAAGTTCTCCAGCTAAAAAAGAGGTAGAAATTTTCCAAAAGTGTATCACGTTGGGGCTATGTATTGATATGTGTTTGATTTTTTTTTTCAAGTTTTTTTTCTGACTTTTTAAGTCATTATAGTACTTTTAGGTACAATCTTATTTAGATGCTGTTGCAGAGCATAGATTATTGATATAGGTAAATTAGCCAATATTTATTGAGTTATTCTGTATCAGATGTGTTAAAACCTATGACATCGCATGTAATCTTCACAACTCTGTGAGTTATTTATTTTTATTATTCAACTTTTAAAGATGAGGAAATGGGCTGAAAGAGTGTTTAAGTAACTTTTACAATATCATCCAGCTGCTAAGTGGCAGAGCCAGCTTTGAATTTAGGTATTCTCAAGCCAAAAAAGGCAGTGTAACCACATGGTGACTCTGAAATGGACTCTAGTCAGATTCAGATCGTATCCTTGGTCTGCTTACTACCCCACTCTCTGCTTTGGTTTCTTCATTTGTAAAATACAGATAATAATAGTACCTAATAAGTTAATACATAAAACCACTTAGAACAATTCCTGGTACAAAATAAGTGCTATATAAGTTTTTGCTATTATTAAAATAATTATTATTTGTATTTGGCTTGAGTATGCTCCTTTTTGCCCTTGTATAACAATGTTGTGATACTGAAATTATTTTCAAAGGAAAAAACATGAAATAATGTAGGTTTTTTTAAAAATTTTTTTTGTGTTTTCAATGCATGTTTGAGAAGTGAATGGTTTCTTAGCATCTCCAATTTGGAACCACCTTAGAGTCACAGTGAGAAAGCACAATTCCCATAAGCCTCCTAGGCCTTTTGAATTAAGAGCAAATATTGTCTAACTGCTAATTACCATCATTTCTTAGTGTAGAGCAGTGAAATGATGATGATTTCAAGATGCATTTTTTTTGTTTGTGGTCAGTGCTCATAAATATGTTAAAGAGAACAATGAACTTTTTGGTCTCAGATTTTTCTTCACTAAATACTTATCTGGTGAATGAATATTTTTCATCACGTACCCTAAACATATTCAGTTTGCAGAGGCTTGTCGATTTTTATTAAAGGAGAAGAAATCTGTAAGTGATATTGTTACTCTCCACTGTATTTTTTAAAGTTGTAATAGAAAATGATTCAGAGAACTTTTACTTAAGCAGTTTTAAGAACAGTAAAGTTGGTTTAATAAATTCAATCTATTTGGGTCAGATAATTTTGATTTTATAAATGTGTATGCTTCAAAGTCATTTTATAAGGTATTTATAATTCAGCATTATTTTTTAATAAAATTATTATAAATGAATAATTTTCTCAATTTGATATGCATTGGACTCTTCCTGCAAAGCTTGTTAGAAATATGGTTTCCCAAGGTATGTGGTCTTAGCAGGTGTATTTTAATAAGCTCATGTGATATGAATGCACACCATACTGAGAACCACTATTAAAGAGTTAGGGGCGAGAACCAGCCTGTAATGACTATTTAACTCATAACCAAAACAGTTTGCCTATTTGTTGACTAAATCCCTTCTTTGTATAGAAGTAATATTTCATATATTCTCAAAAGTATTTGAGATGGTTTACAAGTTAAAAATAATGTAAAATAGGAAGTAGGAAAAACGACAGAGACCATCTGACAGTAGTTCTTGAATCAGAAACTTGGAATGAGTCCAGGGATATATAATTTGAAAAATTTCCCCAGGATTTTCTGAGACATACACATGGTAAAGATCTCCTGAGATAAATTGAGTAGGAGAGATTAAACCTAGAAGGAAGAATGGTTGTGTATAGAATGTACTATGTTTTGGAGTAAAGCTTGCCCCTTGTTTGAGTTAGCTGTTTATATGAATTCTCAGACTGCAGTGTTTTTATCCCCAGGGGTATAGAACCATTTAGGTTGTGTTAAGGATGTGCAAAGTCATAGGGTAAATATGGGATGGCCTCTTGTGTTATCAGGTTTACTTGGGGAAAAATTTATTTTTCCAGTAAAATACACATGGATATATTTTGAAATGGAATTTAAAACTTAAGTGAATCTTTGAAATAGGCTTGTTCGATTTCTTTTCTTGGGGCTGGCAATTTGGTGTATGCCTCTAATCTGTCCTGAGGTATGTGCATTTAGAGTGGAAAAGGTTGACTAGTGTTGATACAGAGGTGTTTATAAGCTGCACATTTGTAAATTGGGGAGGACCCATGCAGCTAAAAATGTTAATTTCCGGACCAAACACAGAAGTGACTTAATATTTATTGGTTTGTATTTTTAATTTTACATGAATTTTTTTATAACTTTGTTCAATTTCCTTTCCCTTTTTCCAAAGTCTATAAGTCCTGAAGATTCTGAAAAGAGACGCACTAATTATCAAGCTTATCGAAGTTTCTTAAATCGAGAAGGTCCCAAAGCTCTGGGCTCCAAAGAAATTCCAAAGGTAAAAGTAGTGAGAGGGCCTGCCATTGTCTCAGGCCTCTGGCCTGTGGGCCCAGGGTGTATTCACTGTTGACAGCAGCAGAAAATTCATAGTTATAATTAATAGAAAAGCTTCGGTCACCATCTTTACAAATTTGGGGTATTTATCATATTATGCATCACTGCTTGATACTTAGAAAAATTTTCCTTTAACAAGTAGCCCCACTAGGGCTAGGCTTTGAGGCATACAGCAGTTACAAGATTAATGCTCTTTGCCTTCATGTTACTTATGGTCTAACTCAGGAAAGAGACCTTAAATAAATTACTATTTAATTATAATTGTGATATATGTGTCATTAGAGAAAAATCCAGGATGCTCTTTGGGAACAGAACTGAGGAACCTGGCCTTGGGTGGGGTGTGTTGAACAAGTGACATATAAATGGAAACTTGAAGAATGAAAAGGATTTAACCAGCTATGGAGAAGCTCTGATGCCATGATTTGGGCAGAGGGACAAGAATGTGTGATGTCCCTGAGGGGTAAGAGATCTTAATGGTATGTTTGAGGAACTAAAAGCAAGAGAGTATAGTGACCAAGGGGTGGGAGTAAGCAAAGAAGTAAATAGAGCCACATCTTGCAGGGCCTAATGTTTAGGACTTTTGCCTAAGAGAGATGGAGTCATAAGTGGGGGAATAACGTGACCAGATTTGCATTTCTAAAAGAACACTCTGGCTGCCAAGTATATAGAGTGCAACGGAGGGGGCAGAAATAGATATAGGGAGGTCAATTTGGAGAGATGGTGAGAAATAATAGAGACTTGTCTAGGGTAGTAGCAGTGAAAGTGCTGAAAAATGAAGTAGTTTCAATGGAAAAGGTAAAATCTATAGGACTTGGTGATCGTTGGAAGAGGGAGTTGAGAAAAATGAAAATCAGGAATGATTTCCTCATTATTGCATGAGTAGCTGGGTGGATACCAATGCCATTGGAGGCGGAACTGGTTTGTAGAGTTAACGAGTTCATTATTGGCCATACTGTGCTTTAGATGTATGTGAGATATTCATGCAGAGATATTAAGTAGACAAGAGCTATGCAGGACTAGAGCACAGAACAGATTTCAAGATGGGATGCAAAAGCTTGGGCATTATTGGCATGTAGATAATGTTTGAAGGGAAACAGTACAGAATGAGAAGAGAAGAGGGCCTTAGACCTAGCTTCTTCATGAAGTAGAGAAAGGTAAAACCCAAAAGGAAACTGAGAAGCCACAAATATAGGAGAAAGTCTGATAAGGGTTGTGTCACAGAAGCAAAGGAAAGAGAGAATATTTTTAAGATAATTGAGTAAGAGGAGACTGACGGTCATCCATGGCATTTGATATCATGAATGGCCCTTAGTCGCCTTAGCAAGAGCAATTTTAATGGAATGGTGGAGGCAGAGCCTAGTGGAAGTGGGTTGAAGAGTGAGTGGGAGGAGATAAAAGGGAGGTAGAAAATATTTTTGATAAGTTTGGTTGTGAAGGGGGAAAGGAGATAGAAGACATTTAGTTAAAAATGGAAGATGGGTTTTAGGAGGGAAATATGAATATTTTTAAGGTAAGAGATACTTAAAGCATAATTTTTGCTGATGGGATAGATCTACCAGAAAGAGAGAGATTGAAGATACACCAGAAAGAGAAACATAGGCAAACGTAATGTGAGATTTCTGAGAGAGTAGAGAGGAGGCATTCAGACTGCATGTGAGGACGAGTGCCTCCCATGATAAAGAGGGTAAGGTAACGAGCCTACAGGGCTACTGGTTGTATAGGGCACTAGAGGAAGATACCAGTGTTGCCTTTTGTACACGAGGTATGAGAACCTCTGCTTGAAAGGACCTGAGGCAAAGTGGTGGCCTTAGGGAATAGTCAGGTTTTAGTGAAGATAAGGCCATGGGGGCAATGTTGGAGAGGAGGTCGAGGATATCAGGTCGTTCCACAGTGAGAGTTTTAGAGTGGAGGCTAGAAGTGCTGAGATGCTCAGAGCCACAACGGGTGATAGTTCAAGAGATAATAGATGGTTTAGGGTGTGGGATAGGGGCTTGCATGTAGTTTTATAAGGTTATTTTGAATTTGTTGAGAGGAGTTTAAGTTCCTGTAGTGTTGATAATTTCAGTCCTAGAATCATAGGCTTTAAGGGACCTTGAGATGTTGTTAGGCAAACCTTTTCTCTCCAGGCAGATTCGTACTTATTTTTCCCCCTAAGAAAGGGTCTTCATCTGGATGGTGAAGGGTTGAACTTGTATTGCAACAGTCTTCAAATTTTGTTTAGCTTCTTTTCAGGCCTCTTTTAAGTCTGTGTTGATCTCGATTCTCTATTCAAAGACTAATGAGTAACTTGGAATGGTTTACATAATTTTCATTTTACTTGGTTGTATCATGTTATTGAACAATTGCAAAAATTTTTTAAAGTCTATAGCTATACACAGTTCCAATTAAGATTAAATATCTTCTCCATTCTGCTGTCTTTGGCCAGCAGAGAGAAGGGCAGGAATTCAAACTTTTTTAGCTTTTTGGAACTGAAATTTTCCTTTCTTTAACAATATCAAGAATTTCTATTGAAAGATTGCATCTAGTTTACTTAAAGTTATACAAGGTAACTAGTAGTTTAAATATTTTTTAAAAAATGAAAATAATATGAATAGATAATTATAATAAGCTTTGCTAACCATATTGAATATATATTTTTCATTGCTGGTTTTATAAGTTTATTAAATGTTAACCTACATAAGAATGTCTCAGGATTTAATTTCAGGTTCTGCTTATTTGCTGTAAATTTCCAGGAAATTTTTTATGCCAAGATTATTTATGATGTCAAGTGAGAAAAATCAACTTACTGCAGTTTTGATGCCAAATAGTTTTTTGGAAAACTATCATGTAATTTTCTCTCTGCTTGAACATTTTGGTTTTTAGGGAGCTGAAAATTGCTTGGAAGGCCTTACATTTGTAATCACAGGAGTGCTGGAGTCCATTGAAAGAGATGAAGCCAAGTCTTTAATTGAACGTTATGGAGGAAAAGTAACTGGAAATGTCAGCAAGAAAACAAACTACCTCGTCATGGGTCGTGATAGTGGACAGTCCAAGAGCGATAAGGTGGGCACTGCTATATTCTCAATACAGTGAAATAACCTGCTTGTTTGGCAGGCTCTTGATACGACCATTTGTAGTAATACCCTTTACACAGAATTAAGAGAAGAAAATAACAGAAAAGTAATTTCTTCCTAGACTGTTTCTTCATAGAAGTATTGTTGGCTTCAATCCCGGGATTTTGATTCTTAATTGAAAGCATAGTTCTTGTTTATTTGACTTTCTCAGTGTAGTATTCTAATTTAAATTTAAATATTTTTTTTGAAGATAGAATCAAGTGCAGTTTTCTGTTTCTTCTAGTCTTAAGTGTTTCTATGTATGCCTGAGTAGATTCCATCTTAAGTTTTTTTTTTAGCACTCTTAGGTATGTCAGTAGGATTGTGTTTAGCTCCAAGTAACAGAAAACTAACCTTGGTTCAAACAAATAGCTACTTCTTTTCTTACCTAACAAGAATTCCAAAGGTAGGCAGTTGTTGGTCATGGCTCAGCAGCTCAGTAATGTAGCTAGGCTAGTTCCATTCTCTACCTCTGTTGTCCTTGTGTGTTAGCTTTAGTCTTTGTGCATGTTGCCTTGTGTTGCAAGGTGGCTGCAGCTCTAGGCATTCAAGTGCACATTCAAGGCAGAAAAAATGGAGCATTGGTAAGAAAGATTTCATACTAGCTGTGACTTGCCTTACAGGTTTTTCTAGAAACACCTCTTATAGAATTACACTTAAGTTTCATTGATCAGACCTGTCATGTGGCCAGCTAGTGATATAAGTGAGGACTTTAGTGCTTGCCTGAGAGCGATCATAATTCATCACTTGGAGATGGACAGATTGGAGCTCTGTTAGCAGGGAAGAGGGTGGAAGAGAATGTCTGCCAGATGGTGATGCTGGGAGAGGGAATGAAGAGCTGGACTTTGGCCCAAGTGACTTTGCCTTTTCTAGAGGAGAGGAAAAGGTAAAGTAATTCAGAAAAGTGGTAATGTGACACCTCAGGTGCTAGCTTACCATTCTTACCTCTAAGAATCTGTCATTTCTTTTTAATGATACTTTTTTTATGAATAAGTTTTTAAAAAATATTCCGGTATTATCTAATTTACAAATGTGGTCTTTCATCTTTTAAGATGTCTTAGAATCATACACACACACACACACACACACACACACACACACACACACACACACACACACATTTTACAGAAAGTAATGGTTAGAATATGGTTTTAATGATATACATTTTTGATCAATAGGCAGCAGCTTTGGGGACAAAAATTATTGATGAAGATGGCCTATTGGATCTGATTCGAACTATGCCAGGCAAGAAGTCCAAATATGAAATAGCATTTGAAGCTGAGGTTTGTATAAAATGAACTTGATTTATGTAAGTTGGTATATAGCAACTTTCCTGTTTCTTAGACATTTCTTGGATGGCAATAGGCCTGTTGGCTAAATAAAGATTACCTTCCTACCTATTTCCTTTTAAGCTGGAAGACTCTGCTTCCAGATATCTTATTTGGTATATTTCCTTACCTTCCACAAAGGAATATGAGGAGAGAGAGAGAGGACAGTGTATTGAACTTACCATATCTACTTATTCAACTTTCCTTATTTTCCATATTCTTGCAATGATTTTGTGCAAAGGTTATTGACTAAGAGTTCTTTACAGGACACGTTCTAGATATTAGCATGATGAATTAATTTTCAGTTAGAACAATAGTAGGACTTTTTCAGTTGTACAGAAATCCAGCCCATATCAGCTTTAGCCAAAAAAGAAAAATGTTGGCTCACATAACTAAACTCTGGGCAGGGTGGGTCTGGTATAGGAATTACTGGATCTAGAGATTTCAGTGCTTTCAGGACTCTTTAAGTGTCTGTCTCTCTGCTTCTAGTGTTAGTTTCATTCATTCTCACTATATACAGATCTTTTTCAAGTGCAGGACACAGGGATGCCAGTAACCCAAGTTTAATTCTCAGCTCTGTTATCCAGGTGGTGAAGTGGTCTGCCTGTTGATTACAGTTAGAAATATCTTGGGGAATGATTGGATTGGCCCTTCACCCAGTGTGTTCCTTAATGTTAACAATCTGACCATAGCACAGTTACTAAAATCAGGAAATTAACGCTGAGACCATATGGCTAACTAAACTACACATATTATTCAAACTTCAGTTTTCCTCCCATTGTTCTTTTTCTAATCTTGGATCCCACACTGCATTTAGTAGCATCTTAGTCTCCTCCAGTCTATGACAGTTTCTTTAGTTTTCCTTGTCTTTTTATGACCTTGACACTTTTGATAAGTACTAGTCATTTGTTTTGTAGAATGGGTTTCTTTGATGTTTCCTTAAGATTAGCTTGAGGTTATGCATTTTTGGTAAGAATGCCACAGAAGCAATATTGTGTCCTCATAGATCAGATGTACATGATGTTGATAATCTCTTATTATTAGAGATATTAGCCTTGACTACTTGGGTAAGTCGATGTCTGCCAAGTTTCTCCACTAGTGAAGTGACTATTTTCTCCTTTGTAAATGATAATTATCTTGGGGAAATACTTTAGGACTATGCTAATTTCTTGTTTGTCCTCAGATATTCACTCACTAATTTTAGCATCCATTCACTGGTAAAGAGGCACCATTTTTTTTTTTATTATTCACACACAACAAAATTTATTATTTAGATATTATTCACATACCACAAAACCCACTCTTTTAAATTATACAAATCAGTGGTTTTAGAATATTCACAAGATTATGCAACCATTACCACTATCTATTTTCAGAACACTGTCATCACTTCCTAAAGAAGTCCTGTACCCATGAGCAGTCCTCATATCCACGCCTTGGCAACCACTGCTATACTTAGCGTCTATGGACTTGCCTATTCTGGACATTTAAAGGAATCGTGCAATATGTAGCCCTTTGTGTCCATCTCCTTTCACTTGGCATAATGTGTTCAAGGTTTACCTACTTTGAAGCATATACTACTACTGCTCTCCTTTTTATTGGTGATTAATATTCTATTGTGTGGATAGGCCACACAGCTTATCAGGTGGTGGACATTTAGGTTGTTACTGTTTTAGGGGTATAATAATTGTATATATATTTATAATGTTGCTGTGAACATTTGTGTACAAGTTTTTGTGGAGGCATTAACTTAAAAATAATTTAAAAATTTTTTCAATTACATTTGACATTCAGCGTTAGCTTAGTTTCAGGTGTACAGCACAGTGGTTAGACATTTGCATAACTTACAGGTGATCCTCCTGATAAGTCTGGTGCCCACCTGACACCATGCATAGTTATTAGAAGCATTAACTGTTAACTAGTTAGAAAACTGAAAAAAGTCTCTTAATTAATCCTTTATCCGGTTTTTTCAAACTGATAATAGATTACTTATTATTTTAAAAACTATGTGCTCACTTTAAAAATTTGCATTTGGGTGGTTTTCACTGTTTGTTGTTAATTTTTTAAAGTTTGGAAGGTGTTTATTTCCGCAAACTGCAGGGTCATTGTGAAAAAGCAAACCCAGGTTGGGGAGTTCACTTGGATATCTCAGGTTGCCCTCTAGAGTACATTTATCAGGGTACAAATTCTTTATCTCACCAAGTTTCTTTTTTCCTCACTTTTTCCACTTTTAAGATGAATAAAGGAAAGTCCAAATTGCAAAGAACACCACAAAAAAATGAACAAGGAAAAAGAAAAATTAGTCCAACCAAGAAGGAGTCAGAATCCAAAAAGAGCAGACTGACTCCCAAAAGAGACAGCTCTCTAAATTCAGTAAAAAAGGAAACAAGTGTGTTTCGGAGAGGCCTGGACTTCAAGGAGCAAGAGGCTGAAGACACAAGTGGTAACAGCTGGGCTAGGAATGGGGCTGATGACAGCAGTGAAAACAAAGAAGAAAATTTGCTCTGGGTCGATAAATATAAGCCATCCTCACTCAAGACCATAATTGGACAGCAAGGTGACCAGAGCTGTGCCAACAAACTCCTACGCTGGCTCCAAAACTGGCACAGGAGACCATCTGAAGATAAGAAACACGGTGATTTTCCAGCTTCATTCATTTTTGTGTGTGTCTGTCACCATTGCTCAGTTAGTTGCACATACGTGGGGAAGTCTAATGGTTGGTTCATTCCTCTCTCAGCAAGCATTTGCTGAGAGCCTGCTTTGAGCCCCGGTGCTATACTAGACCCCAGAGGTACTGTTGTGAGCAAAACGCAGTCCCCTGGAGCTCACAGTCAGTGGAGGAGACATATATGAACCAGCAATTAAAATGTAATATGTTAGGTCCTATTACAGGGGTAAATTTAGATGTTAAGGCGATGGAGGTGTGTGGTCAGGAATTGGGATGTCTGTGCTCCCATCCCTGGAGGAAGGGACATCTATGCTAAGACGTGTGGGAGTTGGCTAGGTGAAGGGAGTGGTGGGTATTGAGAGGGAGAGGGTACATGTACCAAGGCCTGAAGACATGGGAGAGCAAGGCTGCTGAGAACACCAAAGAGATTAGGAGAAAGGTGCCAATGAAAAGCTGAGGCACGCTTACAGGTTAGGCAGCCTAAAAACTCTGGTAGCATGTTACTTTCTGTAGGCCTGGGGGTCCAGAGCTTCTCTAGTTTCTGTGCTTTTTCGCCACGTATTTGTTATAGAATAGGAACACCTGCAGTATATAATGTCCAAAATACTTTTGGAGTTTTCAGATCACAATTGTCGGTAGTAGTTTCTTGCGCTTCAGCTGCTGCCCTTGGGGATATTGTGTAAGAAATAAGGGAACATTTAATGAGCATCACAGTGATTTTCCAAGGCAATGGCTGGGTTGTTAATGTTTAGAGGCCACTAGACATTGGCTGATGGTGCCAGTTTATGTTATTTATGACAGATAATATGATTGCAATGATACAGGGTTAAATTTAAGTTGACTCTCTTCTTTCAAAACTACATAAAATCTACCCTAAAAAGGAAGATAAGTGCTTCGTGTGCCTGGAGAAGACTTTAAGGCTTCAAGTGAGCTATAGTCCCTTCTCCCATATACCTACAGTACGTGCAACACTGTCAGTCTGTATGTATGTACTGAGCACCCTTTATGTGCCAGGCACCCATGTGATAAAGGCAGGCAGAATGCTCTAGAGTTGAGCTGTGCAAGATATTGCAGACACAGAATCTCTAATTCATTTTTTCATTTGGTGGTCATGTCACTGACCATGCTTGATAACATATATTAAGGCACCGGGCTCTGTGCTCAGCACGTTCATCTTCACTGCATCCCTACCAGGCACATTCTTATTGTTCCCCTTGTTTTGCAAAGGAGACAACAGGCCAGAGGGGTTAAGTCGCTTCTGAAGTTCTCCAAGCTGATGAGTGCTGGGGTCAGTCAGGATCATGAGAGTTAGGATTGGCACTCGTCTGCTCCACAACCTGTGTTTCTGTAGGAAAGGCAGTCATAACATTATTGTTTCAAATCAGGGTTTTAAAGTTAATGAGTTTTAGTTTGGGATTTGAAGTGATTTAGGGAGTAGAATTTTACTGTTTTGGAAACTATTGTTTATATTTGATAGGAAATATTCTGCAAATTTAGAACAGTTAAACTGAAGGACTCAATGCTAAGTTTGTGCACAAACTTCTTTCTTCCTTGCAGCAAAGTTGGGGAAATTTGCCGGCAAAGATGATGGCTCTAGTTTTAAAGCAGCATTGCTCTCAGGCCCTCCAGGTGTTGGCAAAACAACCACGGCCTCTCTGGTCTGTCAGGTGGGTGTTCTGCTGTGCTGCAATTGGAAAGGGAGCACAGGAGTGGGCACATGTAGGAGAAACGCATGTGTGTGGTTATGTATGTGGTATGTATATTTTTTAACCTGTTGTGTATATACTTTTCTGAAATCAAATCATTAGAATTTGCTTTGGTTTGGGGGATATTTGTCATTTTCATTCTTTTTTTAATATTTATAACTAATTGTAGGTAATATCAGCCTGTGTACCAGGCAATGTACTAAGTCCCTGGGTGCATTATTTTATAGACAATATAGACCTTTATTAGACACATATGTACCCTGTAAGAATTCTCTGTACTAAATATATGTACTGTTAACAGTCATAACTCTTTGCTCCCTTTATTGTCATTAATTTTGGGGAGAATTCAATTAAGGCATTTTATAGTGCCTTATAATAAATATAATGATCAGTTGAGGTAAATGAATGAGAATAAATTGATTTATCATTATTTGAGAGGAAGATTGTATGTTGGGATAGTTTGACAAAGAATGATTTAACTTTATTATTTATCTTGAAGAGTCAAGAATTACATTTTGGTATCTTATAATAATGTAATTCTGTATCTAATACTTAAATCTTGGCATGGTTATATTTAATTCTTTTAGGTCTTTAAGTAGTAAACTTAGTAAAATTACTTACTCAAATATATTCTTCCAGGTTAGTGATTTATTAACTAAGGTTTTAAAACCAAACTTGTGTGTATGTATTTATGTGTATTTGGTAAGCATGTGTATGAGATTTTTAAAATATCTTATTGTGAGGCATATTATAGTTAACTTCATTGTCTGTTAGCATACTTTATTTTTTTCCTGTGATTCCTTATGTGATTTTGCTACCCTTTTTCTTCCTTAACTGTCTTTTTATTTTTTTGAGGGGGGGTTAATAATTTATATTGTGATAGTAATGCTTTCCAATATTTCGATTAGGAATTGGGATATAGCTACGTGGAATTGAATGCAAGTGATACTCGGAGTAAGAACAGTTTGAAAGAGATTATTGCTGAGTCACTTAATAATACCAGCATCAGAGGCTTTTATTCAAGTATGTGGCCTTTTGAATTGTTTCCTTTGGTTATGTAAGAAAAACAAGTTCATTTGAATGTTCCGTAGCCAGTAATGAAAACTACTATGTGCCAAGCACCCTCTAAACCCTGGGATTAGTGAGAGAATAAGAAAAGCCTCCAGTGTAACTCTTAGAGGACAATAGGTACCTCTTTTTCTTAAGGTCTTAGAGGTTTCCGAGAATGTGATAAAAATGCATATATGGGTATATTTATGTACTTTGCATATGATTTTAGCATATTCACAGGTGAATCCTGTGAAGAGGGGTAGAAAAATAACTAATGTAGCATGATCAATGAAGTGATAGAGGCCTGTATACAAAGAAGTGATTTCGTTTGGGGTGTTAGGTAAAACTACCAATAAAAGGGTGACATTTATTTGAAGGGCCTTGAAGAATGAGAAATAGAATGATTCATGGGTGGAAGAGGTTATTTCAAGTAAGAGTAGTATAGTAGGGAAGGAGAAAAGACAGTGCGAAAGTACCACTGTGTTGAGGTTGTAGCTAGTGGTCTGGTATGGCCAAAGCTTATGGGGACAATAAGATGCCCAAATTGCAGACTAAATGGTGTATGTTTTAGAACCTGTGGCATATTGCATGGTCACACCCGAATTCTGGTACTTTCATTGGTAGAAAATTATTGTTAAAAAGAAGTTGTTCAGGAAACATCACAATTATACTTGGCTGGTGGGGCTGTAAATTGGTACAGCTCTGGAGAGCAATCTGGCAGTATTTCTCAAAGTTAAGCTACCCAGATCCTTTAACCCAGAAATTCCAGTTCCTGGGTTAATCGTTAATACCTGTATATGCAAAATGGCATATGTATGGATATTCACTTAATGTGATTTACAATAGCAAAAGATTGGAAGAATTTCCACATTTTATTAATGGAGATTAAAGTATGATACATATGTAAAATGGAACATTTAACAGCCTTGAAAAATGATGTGTTCTATATCTACAGATAAGGAACATCACAAAAATATATTAAATGTCTAAACCAAGAGGTATATTTTTATGCACACATTTTTAGTATATAAAAAATATCTATAAAAAGATAGACAAGAGTCTGTTCATACTCTTTGCCTCTGGAAAGGAAAACTGGCTACCCTAGGTGGCGGGGACGGAAGAGATAATTTTTTCTCACTGCACACTCTTGTAACTTTTGAATTCTGTACCATGGACCTACATTAACAGTTTAAAATTATTTAT
This sequence comes from Macroglossus sobrinus, assembly GCA_004027375.1. Taxonomy (NCBI): domain Eukaryota; kingdom Metazoa; phylum Chordata; class Mammalia; order Chiroptera; family Pteropodidae; genus Macroglossus; species Macroglossus sobrinus. The sequence goes on from PVKZ01000739.1 coordinate 373,506, forward strand.
ATTATTTTTTTTATAAAGTAGCAGTGTTTGAACTGCTGTTATTTTGTTTCTGTCTCATCTCATGGCACCTCAACATGGGTCAGGTGGAGCAGCCCATTCAATAAGCATGAAACACGCTCTCATCATGGATGAAGTGGATGGCATGGCGGGCACGGAAGACAGGGGAGGAATTCAGGTAATGAGAGCATTGCATTTTTGCAGTTTTACTGTTGATTTTTTTTTTTAATACAAAGAACTAATTATCATGTTGTGACATTTAGAATAATTAAGACATGTTGCTGAGTAGGTTTTTAAAACCAAAAATGCAAACATTTGTGGTGTTTGGGTTTTTTAAGTAATTATTTTGTTGTTGCAAATTTGCATTTCAGGAATTAATTGGCCTGATAAAACATACAAAAATTCCCATTATTTGTATGTGCAACGATAGAAATCATCCCAAGATTCGCTCTTTGGTTCATTATTGTTTTGACCTTCGTTTTCAAAGACCTCGAGTTGAACAAATAAAGGTATGATGTTTGGAATTTTTTTCCCCATCATGCTATATTATTTATTTAGGGGTAAATTTTAAAAGTACCTGATATTTTTTAAATATCTGGCAAGTTAAAAAAATTATTGAAGATTTCCTTGGTTATTTTTAGGGTGCGATGATGTCTATTGCATTTAAAGAGGGTTTAAAGATTCCTCCTCCAGCTATGAATGAAATAATTTTGGGAGCCAATCAAGATATCAGACAGGTAAATTAAATATATATTATGTGACAGTTGATGATTCTTTTAAGTTAACGCCATCAGACTTTTGGGTTGGGGGACCAGCATTATTTTCCCATCTTGTCAGTGTGTTGCCTTTGATCTTTTCAGGTTTTACACAATCTGCGTATGTGGTGTGCACGAAGTAAGGCGTTAACCTATGACCAGGCCAAGGCTGATTCTCATAGAGCCAAAAAGGATATCAAACTGGTAAATTAAATTTCTACTTCTTAGTTAACTCTGGTTCTATAGTTCCTTGACACACTTGTAGAACCTATGGATATTTATAATAGATATAGACAGCTGTTGAAAGTGTTTCTAATTCAAATGAATTTTTCCTTAAAAACTATTCATTTATATTGTAAATTTTGAGAAGTTTTAAATTATACATGCTTCAGTAATTATAAAATGGCTTTTTCAGAGTCCTTTATGTATGAATTTAATTTATGTTTTTAATGGTTTTGGAAATGCTCAGAATAATCTGTTTTAAGTGGTTTATGGTTTAATAACCTCTCTGAAACTAGAAGTCTTATCAATTATCTCTCTGTTCTATTTCATTTAGTCACTAGTCAGGATCTATTGCAGTTAGAACAATGATTAAGTAGTCATTTTTCCTTCTCATTTTTTTTTAAATTAATACATTTTTTAAAGGCAATTATAGATTCACAGCAAAACTGAGCAGGCACAGAGATTTCCCCGTCCCCACGCACATACAACCTCACTATCAACACCCACTGTCAACATCCCCCACAGAGTGGTACATTTCTCACACTTGGTGAACCTCCATTGATACATCATTATCACCCAAAATCTGTAGTTTACATTTTAGGCTCACTCTTGGTGGTGCACATTTTGTAGTTTTTGACAAATGTATAATGACATGTATCTACCATTGTAACATATAGAAGAGTTTCACAGCTCTAAAAACCCTGTGATCTTCCAATTCATCCCTCCTTTCCCCCATCCCCTGGCAGTCACTCATCTTTTTACTATTTCCAAAATTTCACCTTTTTGGCTTGTTATATAGTTGGAATCATACAGTATGTAGCCTTTTCAGATTGGTTCCTTTCACTTAATAATATACATTTAGTTTCTCCATGGCTTGATAGCTCATTTAGTGCTGGATGATATTCCATTGCCTGGATGCACTATGGTTTATCTGTGCTCCTACTGAGGGGCAGCTTGGTTGCTTCCAAGTTTTGGCAGTTATGAATAAAGCTGCTATAAACATCCATGTGCAGGTTTTTTGTGTGATAAAAGTTTTTAATTCGAGTAAATATCAAGGAGCACACTACTGGATAGCGTGGTAAGGGTATGTCAGTTTTGTGAGAAACTGCCTAAGCACCCTCCACAGTTCCAAACCAGTTTTACGTTCCGACCAGCAATGAGAGTTCTTCTTGCTTCACATCTTTGCCAGCGTTTGCTTTTGTCAGCGTCTGTTTCTTTCTTTTTAGGGCCCATTTGATGTAGCCCGGAAAGTGTTTGCAACTGGAGAGGAGACTGCTCACATGTCGCTTATGGACAAATCAGATCTCTTTTTTCATGATTATTCAATAGCACCCCTCTTTGTCCAGGAGAACTACTTACATGTGAAGCCTGTAGCTGCAGGGTGAGTGTTCAGAGCTGGTGAGGGGTGGACTTAGTTCCCTGCCAGCCCTGGGAAGGCCAAAGAATCGAGAGGGGGATGGGTGTGCACTGTGGACAGTGGTGTAATGCAGACTGGCTTTTATTCTGCAGGGGTGACATGAAAAAGCACTTGATGCTTTTAAGCAGAGCAGCAGATAGCATATGTGACGGTGACCTAGTGGACCGTCAGATCCGGAGTAGGCAAAACTGGAGCCTTCTGCCCACGCAGGTAAGCATAGGGCTCTCCTTAAAGTGCAGACTCTGCTTCAGTTCAAGAGAACAAAGTAGCTTTAGCTCCTGTAGTTATTTGAAATACCAAGTAAATATTATGGCTCTTATGGCAAAAACATGATCCGTTATAGATTAAAACACTCTGTGGTCACTATTGTCTGTTTCTTAATCTAGTCGTTCAAAATGTTTTTATGTAAACGGCCATATGGAAACAGGGATGTTTGATTTTTGGTTATAACTAAGATGTAAGTCAGTCAAAAGTTATGTTTGTTCTGTTTTGCCTTTTTTTTTTTTTTTTTTTTTTTTTTTTTTTTTTTTTTTTTTTTTTTTTTTTTTTTTTTTTTTTTTTTTTTTTTTTTTTTTTTTTTTTTTTTTTGTCATTCTTGGTGCTCCTAGATGATTAAGTAGCTTCTTGAAGAAATTCAGCCAGGGCAGGTCAGCAGCCACCTTCTGATACATGAATTGAGATTTTCTTCTTCCTTGCTAAAAATTTTAGGAAGCTTAAATATTGGGTACTTTATTTAGCTTGATATCTTTTACTTAAAATAGAGTTTTGCAGACATTCATAATTAAGAGTATTCTATTTGAGTTTTGCATATTTATAATGTATTATTGGCCTGAGTAATATGCAAAGGAATTCCGAAGGCCTGCTCTCTTAATTCTGCCCATATATTGTTTGAACACAAAAAAGAAAGACTCATTCTGGATATAAAGGATTCTTTTTCTTATGTTTTAAAAGTGTTCATTTTTTTAACCTAATAATTGTACCTTTGAGAATTTATCTTTAAATCATTTAAACACAGAAAACACTTAATATATTAAAATGTTCCAATGGCAAAAAATTGGACAAAATCTCTATATCCAGCAACAGGAAAATAATTGATTATAGTGAGTCCTCTTGACTGGAATATTATGCTACCTTTAAATTATCTGTAAATATGATCTAATATGAAAAAATGCTTATGAGAGAACATAAAGCAAAATACAAAATTTATATGTAATTCTAGCCTTTAAAAAAAGAAAAAACCCTGAATATAGAAGCTATCCAAGGATACATTTTTCACTTTCTTCTGTGTCAATTTAGTTAATTCTGTAGTTATTAGACCTTCCATGCTTTGATCCACCAATGCTATCAATAGCTTATGTTAAAGACTATCACATTGCTTTAAACAGTCTTTTCTGTAACATTGGCATCCATGAGATAACTGGTACATTGAGATCATTTGGTTGAGGCTGATGAGTTGGCAAGATGTTCTCTGTGTGGGCCATACGTGTTTTAGACCAAGGTGTTTCCTAAAATCAGTTGTTTTCTCTGGGACAAGTTTCTCATACTAAGAATCAGAGAGCAGGAAAGGGCCGGCTGCCCTGGAGTTAGGTACGTTGGACAGTGTTGCTTCATTTTCCAGAGACTGCTTGGAAGCCAATAGCTGCTAGGGAATCAACTTTGTACTGAAATTAAATTGTGGGCTACAATTTGTTTTTTTCAGGCCATTTATGCCAGTGTTCTTCCAGGAGAATTAATGAGGGGTTACATGACCCAGTTTCCTACCTTCCCGAGCTGGTTGGGTAAGCACTCATCTACAGGCAAACACGATCGGATTGTTCAGGACCTGGCACTGCATATGAGTCTCAGGTAAGTGGTATTACTCCAGTTCTGGCATTTTCTCAGTATAGTTTATTTAGCCTTTCTCCAGTACAGTATGAGTCAAAAGGTTTATATTTTAGTTTTTATTTTATTACTAACTAGATAAATGATCCTGAATAAGTTCTTTTTATTTTGTGCTCCTGAGTTTTATTATCCATAATCATTATAACACTTGTTTTATGACTTAAAAGGATACTTTGGAGAGTAAAGCCAAATGTTAGATGTGTCATAGCTTTAAGGTAGATTTTAAAACTATATAAATCTAAGGTAGGGCTGGCTATTATTGTTACTGTGACTATGCCTATTACTAGTAGGCATATTTAATACCTCAGCTTCGGAATAATTTAATCAGAAAAGGAAACTATTTAAATAAATGAACTAGTTTTACCTATCCTAGTAGTAAACTGACCTAGTTGTTTGAGATAGGGGTGTCGGTTAGCTTATAATAGGAGGTGGTGGATGCTCAGGTGATTGAAAAACAATGTGCTTGGAGAAATTTAAGAAAATTCAAAGATTCTTGTTATTTAGTGCAATTTCATTAAAAGCTTACAAACTCAGAAATATGTGCATGCACACAAATATTGAGTCAACTTGAGGAATTTATTTTTACCCATGAAGAACCACTTAAGCAATCTTATTTCCCCTTCTGGTTCCTGGAGGGAATATTAATATTTGGTTCACTCTTAACTTTTGCTTAAAGCTGAACTGAGTTCTTTTCTTCTGTTTCTGTAAATTCTACTTCCTACTCTGTTCCCTCTTCCTAGCCTATGGCATGAGTTTTGTATCGTCACCCTTGTATTAGTTTTCTATTGCTGCTGTAACAAATTACAAAAATGTAATGGTTTAAAACAACACACATTTATTCCCATCTTGAGATGGGAAAATTATCTTGGATTAGCTGAGTGGGCTCAATGCAATTACAAGGGGCTTTCTTAAAGAAAAAAGAGGCAGCAGTGTCAGAGATTTGAGGATGGTACACTACCATTTTTGAAGATAGTAAAAGGCACCAGGAGCCAAGGTATGCAGGCAGCCTTTGGAAGCTGGAAAAGACTGCTTTTCCCCACTGTTTTCTTTGTACTGGTCATGCTAATGACCTCTCAGCTCTTTTCCTGCTCTCTGCCCACTGCTTTTTAGAGCATGTGCATCACTCTGCCCCAGGGTTCTCCCTCTTTGATGCTCCCGCTATACTCCTGTAGATTTGAGCACTGGACTTCCATGTTTTGCTAGACAACATTTCTGGTGGTAGGAACTGAGGCTTACTCATCTAGCACATAAACTTGCTCAGTAAATGTTTCTTAATGAATCATATACAGGACACTATCATTATCAAGGACATCTATAATGAGGTTCACAATTTTTAAAGTAAATTAAGATGCTCCTACTTTTAAACCCCGATTGTCACTGAATTTTTAGAGTCCTTAGTTTATTTTTTAAAGTGGAAGTATGATTTTTATTAACCTTTTTTTGGTCATACATGCCTTTGAGAATCTGAAAACTTTGATCTTTATTCTTCCCAAAATGTACTAATGCAGAAAACAATTTTAGGGGAATTATAAGATTTCTGAGGTTAAATCTTAACCCTGATTTAGATAAATTAGATGATACCTTTAGAGTCTTCTAGATTTAATGTTCTGTGATGCTACTAGAAGGTAAAGTTAAGTGACAAATTAGAAGAGAATAATTTTGGAAAAGGTTTCATGATTGTCAGACACTGTGGCTTATGGGCTCATTCTTGTCTTCAGGTGCTAGTATTCTTGATTATGGGAGACAGAATCTAGAGGAAATGGATGAATTTAAAATAGGAGCGATTTTTTAACTCTTTGTCTTGGTAATAAAACAACTATGGGGCAAAGTTCTAGATTTCCGATCAGGACGATTTTGTGGGTTATTAGGATTCAGAAATTCAGCTACCTGATAGCAGGAGCAGGACCCACAGGTTACTTAAAGGGACTTTCCATTCCTGATTTTAATGTGGGCTCTGAAACCAACAGCTTTTGAGTCTCATGTGTGAAGTACACATACACAGAATTGCGTGGTTTGAAGATGGAAGCAGCTGAGTTGGAAAGATTTAAGGTGGTAGCATTGCAAATATTGTCTTATATGGCGATTTTGTCTTTAAGAGACAGCATTTAAGGAGAAAGAAAAGTCACTTCATGATAACATGCTAGTTCTCAGCAGATCAAAGACTGTTCCCCTATGTTTGCCCCTGGCCAATGTGGACCACTGTGTGATTCTTTAGGAACATTCTCTGTAGTTTTCTTAGATTTGGGGAAAACCCTGCTCTAGAACTAAAAATTTCAGAGTAACAGTATTAGGAAATGTGAGGGAAACATTCATTTGTATGTCATAATCAGAGACCAAAAGATGTTAATAGACCCTCGTGTAGGAAGTAGCTGTGGCACCTGAAGTAGGAAATCTCACTGCGTTTTACTGATGCTTTTACTGTTTGGAACTTGGAGTGAGTAATCTTGGGCTGTTAAGAACTATGAGCACAGAAACACTGTTGTTACTGGGCCTTAGGAGGAGGGGGGAAGGAGAATCTACATCTATGTTTTTCATTCTCTGGGTAAGTAGAAGATGCTCTTGGAGCACTTCGGTGTGTGTCCATTACCCTGGTCGGGCAACGCTAGGCTTTCCATTCACCAGACTGTGAAATAGTAGGCGTCCCACTGGGCATTATTAAAATTGATTGTGTTTCATCTGATTAACTCAGTGATATTCACCCTGTGATTTGAGTTGGCTGGTAGTTTGCCATTGACTTCAGGTATGTCTCTTGTTTTGGTTTAAGAACTTACTCCAGCAAAAGGACTATCAATATGGATTATCTGTCACATATAAGGGATGTACTTGTACAGCCCTTGATCTCACAAGGGGTAGAAGGCATACAGGATGTTGTTGCTCTTATGGACGCATATTATTTGATGAAAGACGACTTTGAGAATATCATGGAAATTAGCAGCTGGGGAGGCAAACCTAGCCCCTTCTCCAAGCTGGATCCCAAGGTAAGTCGTGTGACTCACTGGTTCCCCATCACTTCGTAATTACCAGGTTTATACCGGGGGTACCTCAGACATGCTTTAAAGGTTTAATTTTTTTTTCTTCATTGCTTCTTTATGGCCTGTACTTTCCAAATATACTATTTGAGTACAATGCTAAGAAAAGACTTCTGGATTTGACTTTGCAATTTGTGTGTTTATCTTTATGTTTAGTGGAAAAGAAAGACATGAAATCTGAGGAAAAAATTTAAACGTATTCCTTATAAGTAAAGGTGGGCAGATGAGCCTGGGGAAGTAAAAGTGAGGTGTGAAGGTAATGCATTAAGGAAAAGAAGTGTTTACTAGCTGAGGATTTTTATATTTAGACTGCCTAATCTGTGAATTTAGCATTTATTCCAGTTGGACAATCTATTGTGTAATAATGTATCTCCTACTTTTTTTATATAATAAGTATGAAAAAAGTGACATAACATGGATATGTAATATCTAATACCTCACTCTTGAGCCTGTTTATTTGATGCTGTTTTAGAAGATATTCTCTGTGGCTTGCCTTCTCTAGAATTTTGACCTGTGGTTATGGGTAAATTCTCTCGCGAGACATCCATAGTTGGAATTCATGGATTAATTCTGCAATTAGAAGCTTGATGTTAAGGCTTTTCAAGTTTCTTAGTATGCTGAGGTAACCACTACTATTATTGTAAAGGCAATTTATGTATTTTGTGGTAATTAAAGGCCTTTAACTTGTATGTTATTGTGAGCCTTTTTTGATTTATTGATTCACTAACTGCTTATTCATTTGTAGAACTGCAGAGAGCACTCAGTAAGTAAAAATGCCTAAAGTTTCCAAACACTGATTATTTATTTAGTCATGGACTCTGTTAGAATATCATTAAAAATATGGAACTTCACAGAAAAATGCATATATATACACACTTAACACGTATATGCATAAATATTTTGTGAACAAGTTCAAGGGGCTTTCCAGATCTCTCAAAAAGCCTTTAGACCTACAGAGTTCAGAGGGTTCTTTGGCACTTAGCTTTTTAAAAAACTCCCTGTTTTTTTCCTTTAGGTGAAAGCAGCCTTTACAAGAGCTTACAATAAGGAAATCCACCTTACTCCATATTCACTTCAGGCAGTAAAGACCTCAAGACACAGCACAGGCCCAGCACTGGATTCTGAATATAACGAAGAGTTAAATGAAGATGACTCTCAATCTGATGAGAAAGATCAAGACACTATGGAAACTGATGCTATGATCAAGGTAGTATCTTAAGCTACAGCAAGAAGCTATGATACTCCCTCAAAATAGTTTATCTTTTCTTGTGTATAACTTGCCTTCAGAAATTACTTAGGCCCTATTAAGCAAATACCTGAGTAAGCTGTGAAAATACTTTTAAGTTTTTTTGTTCATCACAGTTGAAGGCTGAGAAGGTGTGGATTTTATTTTTATAAACAGTCAGCTTCCTATAATAGTGAAAGACCCAAATAGCAAGAAAATAGGCCATCATATTGATGGCATATACTGTTAGAAAAAGTACAATTTTTATTTGGTCATTGGTGTGTGTTTTACCCATAGATACACATTTTCACAGCATAATTTTCAGTAAAACCATTTCTCCCTTCTGTTATTTGTGTTTTGCTATAGCAATTGAACTGCCTATAGAAGTTCCTCAGAGCAAGGCATCTTTGGCTCTTGATATTAAAAGCATTGATGGCATCAGCTCACCATTTGCCGTTGGCTGAGGCCTGGCATTGTAGTATCACCCTCTATTGTGAGTGTGTCATTCGTGCCCCTTATTTCTCTTTTGTATATGCAGGGGTAGGAATAGTGGCCTTCACCAGTATTGCTTTTTCTAGTCTTGTGTAGACATAAGATTGTCTCCCTTCCTCTTTTTTCTCAAACTGAACGTGGTTAGACTCTCTAATCTGAAACTGAAAGGAAATTCATTATGAAAACATTACCCTGTTTGTAAATTATTCCTTGTTTATTTTGTCTTTCCCAAATATGTGTATGTTCTAAATCCAAGAAACTGCATACATAGGATGAATATACCTTGGCTCTAGATTCTAAATAGCTTTTCTGCTTTAACTTCTGTCTTTTAAAGGCTACAGCTAGCCCAGTTATTTCTTGAAAGTAAGCTCATTGAGGGTAGCAGTAGTTCAGGATCTAGATGCTTGCAACCTTTCTTCTTAAGTTATAGGTAAATAATTGATTTATTGCAGAAATGAATTTACTTCATTTACTTATAAACACTGCTATTAACTGTTTTGTGCATCTTTCCCTCCCCAACAGAAAAAGACAAAATCTTCAAAGTCTTCAAAATCAGAGAAAGATAAGGAATCCAGAAAAGGAAAAGGAAAAAGTTCAAAGAAATGAAACCATTTTTCACTACTGACAGTCTCTTTTTACTCACCCTGCTGACCAGTCTAGCTGGTCTAGAGAATGTTTTTCCCCAAAGAAACCATATTTTAGGATAATGGGGCGACCGAGTGGTCCCATTATAAATGGTGGTACAGCTAGAAGGATGTAATCAGTAGGCTGATGTACACCTCTTATAGAGGTTGATAGGACTGCTTGGGTCCTCCAGTGTTCTCTGTCAATCTAATTAGATTGTGCTTCAGAATGACTGTTTAACCAGAACCAGAAACTACTTATGGGCTTTGGAATCAGATTTACTTTGAACAATAATATGCCTGGGAACAGTGATACTAAGGCAACTTTTGTAAGCTTTACAGTTTATCCTTATGGCCTTTATAGGACCAATGCGGATTTTTTTAAGGTAGTTACTATTGGTGAAATTTTGTAAATAAATCAATACAAAACAATCACCACCTAGAAAGTGGGTATTCTTTATACATTGTCAAATATCTTGCAAATTTTATTAGGAATAAAAATGTTCCACGTGATACATGTACAAAATCTTAAGATTGTCATCTTTTACAGCAGAGTATTATGTTGATATGTAACTTTCCTTATTAATACGCAAATACTGGATAAAAAACGTGAAACATAACTTTGGCTCTTGAAGAGTCAGAACTCTTAATTTTCATCTTCATTACAGCTGTGAAGGCTGTGAGTGCAGTGAATAGAATTTCACGATGAGGTCTTTGTTATTACCAGAGGGTATGCAAAAAGGTATTAACCATTCTTACCCTTCCAGAGCCTCAAGCCTTGGCTGGGTCTCACTAGCCAAACTCTTAGTCTCACTCTAGCTTGGGACAAAATAAACACTGACTTATTTACTTTGTCCCTGGGAAATCCAGTTCTGTCCTATGACAAATTCTACAAACCCTACTGGAACTTCAGATTGTAACTGTACTTGTTGAATGACCCTGAGGCTTTGAAAGTAGCCTGGAATTTCAGTGTCTAGCTATTTTTTTTTTTTTAATTTTGTTAGTAAATGCTCAGAGGTATGTGCTAAAAGGAATATAAAAGCAGGGTACTATTCCCTGCCTCTGAGGAACTGAGAATCTTGTTTGGGAGGTGAGACAAAGTTTTTAGGACATTTAAAGTATTTACCATGTGAAAAATGTTTTTCATGTAGATTAAGTTCATTGCTTTCAGCCTTTGCCTAGTGAGCCATGCTTCTCTTTGTTAAAGCTCACGCTTGAAACTGCTGCTTCAGTGAAGATTTCCTTGACTGACAACTGCCTCACCTCACCAGTGGGGTGAGCATGAGTTTCTTATGCATTTTCTTCCATTTCAATTGCTTTTGGATATGCAAGTCATGCCTGCCTACTTGCTCTTTACTCTCCAGGAAAGGGACTATCCTTGCAGCCAGAATAATTAGTGTCCTGTACTTGTTCATTATGATTTTAATTATAAATGCTCTACATATATAATTGGCATAATTTGTGTATAACATAAATTTTCTTTTATAGAGATTGTACATATGCTCTTTAAAATGAGGACAACATGGGTCTGTTTGATTTCTCTTTGAAGCCCTCATGACCATGAGGTGTGTGGCTGAGGTTAATACTGACTAGGAGTTGGTGGTTCCATAGCAGTTTGGGTGTGAATCTAAAGGGTCTGTATTAGGACTGAATCTTTATTAGAGTAACCAATAGGTCCTTATTAGAGCCACACATTATCTTTGCAACGTAAAACTGCATACTTGTTTTTTATGAGACCCATTGATTTCTGGCCATTGTAATTATAACAAATTACTATATCCTGCATCTTGTTAAACTACAGCAGTTCATTAACAAAGTCTCTTCCTAAATAAGTTCTAGTACAATTAGGCACATGAGTGAATGGCTAAGGCCTATAACTCCCCAAATATAATGTACTTATCCTTGCAGATCCCAAGTGCCTGCAGCTCTTATTCCTAAATCCTTATATCATCCTTATAGTGATTACAGAAGAACAGGGGGACTATGGGTAGGTTTAATGCTAATGGTTTGTGTTGTATCACCTGTTCTCTAGCCAGCCTTTGGGAGGAAAAAATAGATCATAAACCTGGAGGCATCAATGCATGTGGATACTTAGATGCTATAAAACATTATTGGCACTTTAGAGTCTAACCTAGGCTTGTAGGTACCTCTGCAGTGCTCAGGATGCTGCTGGTGGCCAAACTGTAAAATTGTATCATCTGATACATTCAAAATTAGGCCACGTTACTCATTTCTCAGCTGCTCAGACTTTGTTGACATTGACCTTATATGGCAAGGAAGCATGTACTGGGTGTGGGAAAAGTATGTTGTGTGTGAGCTGGGGAATAATGTATGTCTTCAAGGGAAGTCAAATGATTCAATTTTGTGACAGGAATTCCATAGTATGCAGTATGAGGACTCAGGACTATATAAGGACTATAAGTTTGTAGTTTCAGTTCTTTCAGATATGATTTTAGTGATTTTTGGTGTTTTTATTCTAGGACTGATTCTGCTGAAGAGCCTTGATTTATGTAAGCTCATTTCAGACTTTTAACACTGTTAATATCTGTGTTGCCCAAATACACAATGTGCTTCAAAGCTACCTTCCTGTGTCCAAATCCAGAAAAAAATTACAAATATCTAGTTAATTTTATTTTAAAGGAGATATTTCAAAATATAAAAGTTATCAAAAAAGTGAATATTTACAATTATGTTATAGGTTACTATTAACAGTGCACAGCATATAATATGTAAGACTTTGAAGAGGAAATATACAAAGTGTAATAAACAGCACTGGTATATGTTACCGTTTTGTCACTATACAGAAGTTGAAAGTTGGCAACCTGGAAAGGTCGCCTTTGCTTTTTTTTCTGTATCCAGGAAGAACCATCTCTAAATCCACAGGGGTAGAGACACAGCTTTCTGTGGAAAAATGCTGTCTTCTCAGGAACATTATCTAGAAGGGACCAAAAAAAAAAAAAAAACCCACATGGCTTTAGAAGGGTTTCAAGTAACAACTAACATTCAATAATAAAGAGAAGCGTACAAAGACTTCTTTGCTTATTTCTAGACTGTGGAGCAGGATCACTAGAAATCTTCAGTTTGAAAGCAGCATGGAGTTTCAGTCTTGGCCTTGCAACTGTGGGCAAGCTGTTAAACCTCTACTATAAAGTGAGGAGGATAACAGCCACCTTATTGGGAAGAATGAGGAAATGCAAGGTAGAGAAAAAAACTTTCTTGAACCTGAATGACTGTTAAAGGTTTCTTGTCTAAAAGGATTCTGAATAGCTTCAATAGTCACTGTATAATAAGATACTTACAGCAACTTTTGCAAAAGGTTGTGCATAATCAACTCACTGAGGCATATCTGCAAGTAGCTATGATTCCATGGTCTAAGGTTCCACTTTAATGCAGGGACAGACTCCAGGGTCTATGTAGGATTATTAAAAACAGAAACAAGGTTCTACTTTTGGAAGTGGCACAGTTGCAAATTAATCCTCCCACAAGTAATATTCTCTCCTCAGTTTATAACCATCTAGAGCAACCAAGCAGGTAGAAATTAGATGTCAATTCTTGAAAGAAAAGAATTCCGCTAGGTGAGATCTTTGTACAGCTTTTCACCTGAGGGCAAGTCCATGAGGCATGGAATGGTTAGGACTTGGAGAGGAGTCAAAAGTCTCACTAGCTTGATGAGAACAGAGTCTAAGGCTGCCAGAAGTACTGAAATGTGAAGAATGTCCTGGAAAGGGGATGGCCCCAAATCTGCATCTAAGCTCCATTCATTCCTTGAACTTCACTGGCTTGGGGGAGACGCTTTTATATGCAGGACTTGAAACAGCACAGCTCCATGTCATAGGGAACACTGCGCTATCAGGAAACTGAGGCTACCTGTAGGAACTCAGGGCTTCATTTCTCTGACCATAAAGACTAGAATTCGCCAACAAACAAGCTGAAGACAACCTCAGATGAGACTGCAGCCTTGTGAGACTCTGAGCAGAAGACTCAGCTAAACCAGACTAACACTACTGATCCACAGAAACAGTGAAGATAGATTCTGCTTCAGGACAGCAACATAGGAGGCACCTGAATTACCTTCTCCCACAGCGAATCTACAGCTACATATAGAACAATTCCCTCTAGGGAATCTACCAAGTGATACCTACACATCAGGTGAATGAGAAAAAAACTTACATTGAAATGGGTAGGAGAGGCTGAGATAGCATCTTGCCGTAAACTTCACCCCTGGCACACTGTGACATAAAACTGGGAGGGAACACAAAACTCCCAGCTTCTCTCTGAGGAATGAAGGGTTTGGACCCCACATCTGGCACCCTGAGTTTTAAGACATCCACCTGAGATATGGGTCCCTAAAACATCTAGCTTTGAAAGCCAACACACCTTGTACCTATAAAACCGACAACAAAGAAACAGTTCTAAATGGGATTGCATAGCCCCACCTTGGCTGTGGTCCCCCAGGGCCCAGCAGAGGCAGCAGACTGAAATGCATCCAGTCCTTCTGTGAAAGAGGCCTCTTTGCTCATCTTAACAGCTACATCCTGAGAAGCAGGTTTGTAATTTAACATACATCTAGGGGCCAACTGCAATACTCCAGATACTGTGAATTTCTTCATACTCTCCCTCTGCCTTGACCAAAGCCTCTAATCTCTCAGAAAGAAGCTTGTGTACAAGTCTGGTGCTCTGGTTTTTGCTGCTGCTTTCTAGAGTATACTCTTTAATTGCAGGGCTTACTTTCAGGGGTCTCAGGGACTGTAACAGAAAATGTTCGTAAACTGCCATCCCCCTAGGGCTCAACGTGGGGGCAGCATACGAAAACACCTAGTCTTTCCAGGAGGGCTGTTTGCTTATCTTAATAGCTGTGGCCTGAGCTCTCAGTCAGCCTGCATTTAGGTGCTTAGATCCTCTCATTTGGGACACTGACAGGGCTTGGCATACCTCCAACTACTAAGAGCCACAAGAACGAAGACTAAGACAATCACAAAGGTTTGGGAGACAACCAAGAGCTAAGGCAGGATTGAAAAGGTTCATTCCTTAACTGGGAGAGGTGACTGTTTTATCTAATGCATAACATGCCAACACAGAGTCAAGGAAAATGAAGAAAAAAGAAATATGTTTCAGATGAAAGAAAAAGATAAAAACCTCATAAAACTAGCTTAATGAAATGGAAGTGATTTACCTGATAAATTCAAATTAATTGTCATAGATGCTCATGAGGTCAGGAGAACAGTGCATAAACAAAGTGAGAATTTCATTAAAGTGACAGAAAATATAAACAGATCAGATAGTTTAATACAATAACTAAACTGAAAAAAATATAATAGCAGACTAAATGATACAGAATAAAAGATTAACAAACTCAAAGAGGAGGAGGTAGAATTCATCCAATCGTAGCAGGAAAAGAAATGAAAGAGGATAATATCAAGCAGACCAATATCTGCATTATAAGGGTACCAAAGGAGGAGAGAGAAAAGCAAGCAGAAAACTTACTTTACGAATTAATGGCTGAAAGCTTCCCTGACTTAGAGAAGGAAAAAGACATCAAGATCCAGGAAGCCAGAGAGTTCCAAATAAGATGAACTGAAGGAAACTTACATTGAGACACATTATTTATTGCCAAAAGTCAAAGACAAGGAGAGAAAGTTACAAGCAGCAAAAGAAAACTTGTTAAATACAAGCGATTCCACATAAGCACATATGACTTATCAGCAGATTTTTCAGCAGAAACTTTGCAAGCCAGAAAAGTTGTACAGTACGTTAAAAGTACTGAAAGGAAAAAACTTGCCAACCAAGAATACTCTGTCTGACAGAGTTGTCTTTCAAAATTGAAAAGGAAAGACTCTCCCAGTCACGGAAGGGCTAAAGGAGTTGATCACTACTAGATTAACTTTACAAGAAATGTTAAGAGCTGAAACAAAAGAGCACTAATTAATAACGAAGAGGTGAAAGTGTAAATCTCAATGGTAAAGGTAAATATATAAATTCAGAATAACCTAATGTAATGGTTGTGGGTTAATCACTTATAAATCTAGTATGAAAGTTAGACAAAAATAGTAAAAATAACTACAGTAATTTGTGACAACCAAAAAAAAAGTGTACATAGGAGAGAGTTAAAATATAGGACTTGAGAATGCATTTGAACTTTGTTCTTATTAACTTAAAACAGACTTATGTTTCATGTAAGCCTCGTGGTATCTACAAAGCAAAAAACAATATAGTAGATAACACAAAAGATAAAGGAATCTAAAGATACCACTACTTCAGAAAATCATCAAATCTCGAAGGAAGAGAGCAAGAAAAGGAACAGGAATTACAAAACAGCCAGAAAACAACAAAATATCAGTAAGTCTATACCTACTGATAAATGGACTAAATTCTATGATCAAAAGACAGTGTCAAATGGATAAAAAAACAATATCCAACAATATGCAGCCTATAAGATAATCAATCACTGAGTTTTAAGGCCACAGACTGAAAGTGAAGGACACCATGGGAAAAGATATTCCATGGTAATAGAAACTAAAAGAAAGGAGTTGCTCTATATCAGGGGAAAAAAAAAAAAAGCCTAAAAGATCATAATAAGAGATGAAGCGGGTCATTATATAATGATGGGTCAATCCACAAGAGGAATCCCAACATAGGAACACCTAAAAAAGGGGAAAGAGCAATACAATGCCCAATACCCCACTTTCATCAGGATAGTACAGACAGAAAAATAAGGAAATATTGGACCTAAATGACACATTAGACCAGATGGTCATAACACTTAGAGAACAGTCCATTCAAAAGTCACAGAATACTCATTCTTTTCTAGCATTTGTGAAACATCCTCCAGGATAGATTATAGGTTAGGCCACAAAACAAATCTTACTAAGTTTAAGAAGACTGAAATCTTACCAAGCATCTTCCTGGCCACAGTGGTATGAAACTAAAATCATAAGAAAACTGGGAAATATGACTTAATAGCATGCCACTGAACAAATCAGTGAGTCAAAGAGAAAATACAAAGAGAAATAAATACCTTAAGACAAATGGAAATGCAACATACCAAAACTTATGGTATACACGAAAAATCATAGTGATAAATTCCTACGTTAAGAAACAAGATCTCAAATGACCTAACCTTTATACCTCAAAGAAATAGAAAAAGATGAAAAAGCTAAGCCCAAAAGTATACTATAAGGAAAGAAATAAGGATCAGCACAAATAACTGAAAGATACTAAGAAAGATCAATGAAGCTAAGAGCTGCTTTTTTCTACGCAAAATAGACAAACCTCTAGGAAAAAAAGGACTCAAAATCAAAAGTGAAAGAAGAGACAACTGATACCACAGAAATACAAAGGATCATAAGAAAAACTACTATGAACAATTATATGCCAAAATATTGGACAACCTAGAAGGGATGGATTAATTTCTAGAAACATATAAGCAACTGAGACTGAATCATGAAAAAGAAAAATCTGAATAGACAAATTACCAGCAGGGAGATTGAACTGGTAACCACAAACCTCCCTACAAAGGTCCAGGACCAGGTAGCTTCACTGGTGAAGTCTACCAAACATTTAGTGACAGAATATAGTCTAGTTGGAATCCATGATGCTGCTTGGTCAAATCTTTTTCACTATGGAGACTGTACAACCTGCATGTTAGCATTAAAAATTTTAAAAAATCAAAGGTTTTGTTAGACTGTTCAAATCTGACAAGTGACACGATACACAAAAAGGCAATATGAGTATAAACTGAGAAGCTGTGGGCTCTGTGGGCTCTTGTGCCCTGACACAGTGAGTGGATGGTCTGTCACTTACCTGCACATTCCACTCACTGCTCTATTTCTGTTCGCAGATACTGGGTGCAGTCTGATATTTTTTTCAGTTGAGCAGAGTTTAATCTTTCTGAACACATAGGACATGTGCTTTCATTGTTTAACATGCTGTTTGGGAAGGAAAGGCAGAGTAGATTAAATATACAATATTTTCCTTGGGGTTATTCTAATGTGAAAAACTACTCCTATATTCACCTCTTAGGACATGTTTATCATGCAGTTGAAGAATTAAGAATTCAGTCTCACACAAGGCCACTCTAAGGGTAATGTTTTCAGAGGTCATAGAAGGTTCTTTGAAGATGACAGTCTGAATAGAGATCTTCAGGAACATGAACAAACGTGTGAGTGGAGTGACTAAGTGAAAGGCCTATTTCTAGATAAATCTTGTGTGACCTGGTGAAACAATGCACACTTACATCTTAAATTCCGAGTACAGAGCAGGGAAGTCGCAGTGTGGACACACTGTCCAGTCATCCTTCAACATATGTCGACCCTAGAAACAGTACATTTAAGAGTAAAATTCATCTTTATTATTAAAACGCCCACCATTATTTAATTACAATAATTGGATTACAGTTAAAAGCCAGCCCTCTAAGTTATGAAATTATTGACAGTTCACATAGGTAGGTAATTGACTAAAAAAGATGGCTTCAAAAGGACTAAAGCCACATTTTATTTGTAAGATTCAGGTATAAGAGAACAGTCTTCTATTCTGTGAAATCAATTATCTAAATTACAAGGTAAAGCAAATTTCACCAGGTTATATAGCCAGTAAGTGGCAGGAAAAGGATTTAAGCCTGGGGCCATGTGATCCCGAAGTGTGTGCTACAGTGCCTTGCAGGAACTTCTAGATATTCACTTAGACTATCGTACGCTTTAAATATAACTTTCAACTTTGTTGACAATAAAATTGTATGCTAAAAATTGCAGGAAATTTGAGGGATTAAGTGTCAGTGAAAAAAAAAATGTTGACATCACGTATTCAAATTAGTTCTAAATAGAAATGCAAAGAAAAGGAAATCATAAAGAAGCTTACTGTTACAATGCAGTATGGGATGTTATTTTTACATCCAGGACAGAGGAGTTCACATTCTGGGAGAAGAAATTCACAGAAGGGACATGGGGTCGTGGCCTCTTCTGTCTCAGATGTATCGGGCCTCCTGTGAGGAAGAA
The DNA here is from genome assembly GCA_004027375.1 of Macroglossus sobrinus. Lineage (NCBI taxonomy): Eukaryota > Metazoa > Chordata > Mammalia > Chiroptera > Pteropodidae > Macroglossus > Macroglossus sobrinus. The sequence continues at coordinate 392,137 of PVKZ01000739.1, forward strand.
TCACATGTCATTTAAAAACAACACTTTCATGTAATATGGATAGAGAAAAGGCTATTGGGCAACGAGGAATGTGAAACATACCTACTTCACAGACTCTGAGACTAGAGATACTTAAAAGCTCCCCCATCAGCCCACACTCCAGCTCAGGGAGGAGGACGAGGAATTAGGATTGCGTTTGGAATTGGAGTTAGGACCCATTAAATGGCAGAAAACGGGTGGATCTTGCTCTCTCCCATCTTGTACCACTGGAGTAATGCTTGCTGTTTCTCCTCTTGTATCTGCTGCCTGTGTACCGAAGTGCTAAAGGTGATCGTGTGCTGTCCAGTACAGTAGCCGTGGGCCACACAAAGCTTTTGAGTACTTGAAATCAGAATAGTGTGCAGAACTGAATTTTAAATTTTATTCCATTTTAATTACATTTAAACAGTGACATGTGGCTAGCAGATACCATTTTAAACCTCAGAGCACTCTTGTATGGAGAGAGAATGACTAGCATCTTTTCCAAGCACCGAGGACAGCATGGCATCAGCTGTCAGGGTAAATGTGCTCTAGCATTTTCTCCTCACCTTGCTCTCCATGCCGGCAGCTATGTTAGGTTAGACTGATGCGGTCTGAAGCTACTTAGACTTAAAAAAGGGAGTGTTTCAAGTAGCCCTGTCCAGCCTTGAGGGTCAGTCCCAAGCCCAGCTAACAATAAAGTAATGTTGCTTCCCTTTGCCATCACTGGTGCAGCCGTCTCTCCCTTGGCTGAAGCGTGGGTCAGCATTCAGGTACACCTGGGTCCCTAGGCATAGTGGGTCTAACAGGTACCAAAATGTCATCACTACTTTGAACAAGTGGTACTGTTGAATTACTACATGATTGCAATTTTTCCTTCTATAAACACTAATGCTACTTCTTCCCAATTTTCCTTTGGGAAACCAGGCCACTTACTGCTTTCTAAAGTGAGGATGTGCCTCATGTGCCTTTGGACCCACACGGGGTTTAGAAGTGAACTCTTCTGAAATGCGCTGTGCAGTTATTAAGTTTCTTACACTAAGAAATATTCACTGTTTGCCTCTCTGTGGCAGTTTACTTCTGACATAATAGCCATTCTCCTTGCCAACAGAACTTTGCTTTTACTCAGTAGTATGCTTTGCAGCTAGAGGCAGCTATGTGCCAGAGGACTGGCAGGGGAGATGTAAATGGATTCCTGGGGGTAGTATCCTTCTTGCTTAAAAAGGCAAAGGCCTTTTCATCCTTTAAATTCCCTACTTCTTCCTGCCTTGAATGGACGTATGATATCTGGAGTTGTAGCAGACAACCTGGGGTGCTAAAGGCTAGCCAGCGCTGCAGCCACGAGGAGTGAATGTCTGTGCTCTGGATGGCAAAGCTGGAAGACAGAGGCCTATGTCCTTAGTGGCCTCAGGACTCAGCGGCACTAACCCTGAATGACAATTCCTTGTATGTGAGTCAGATAAATCCTGATTCATTCAAGCTGTGTTGGGGTCTCTGCTGCTGGTAACTAAATACAATCCTGACTGCTACCCCAAATCCATTTTCTTAATGCACCTGTACATTAGCAGCTATATTCTGGAAAATACATTTGTGCAATGTCATTAGACGGTGGAAGTAGCTCTCACTGCTCACCTGACCATTGCCTCAATCTTCTTTTTGTACTTGGCGTCTATTTTGTTGCGGTACTCGGGCCTCATCAGCATAGCTGCAAAGCTGAAAGCAGAATTCTTCAGGCCTGCTCTGTGACACTCGATCACAGTAGACGTCAGGATTGGCACAATATCTGCAATACAAACAGCAGAAGAGGGCAGTGCCTCTGCTGGCATGACTCCCACCCTGTCAGTAGGAAAACAGGATCACACCTCTCTAAATTTGCTCTTTCTGGCAAAGAACCGATTACCTGTTTAATGAGGAAAGGACACAGCAGCAGAGTCAGGCTGACCGCTCATCAAGCTCCCCTGACTAGACCATGTTTTGCCGTGCACCACCAGGCCCTGCACGCCCTCGAGGGTAACCTCGTGCCCTTCCACACCTCTCACATGCGTTTTTGCATTTGACAGGGCTGCTGATGAACGGGTAGGGAGATTAATGACTTTATATACTTACTAACCTCTCTGCATGTATCTGTTTCTTCAAGACATACCTAAAAGTCGAACTGCTAGCTCAAATAACATGCTTTTAAAAAATACTCTTAGCACAAACTACCAGACTGCTTTCTAGAAAGGCCACACCAGTGTCCAGCCCCACCAGCCGTCACAGTGTCCTTTTGCACCTTTTGCCAGTGCGGTTCACAATTTTAAAGTCTGTTTCATGTAACACAAAAGAATACATTTAGAGAACGGATATTAGTGAATTAGGACATGTGAGTGAGACCTGGCCCCGTTTTGTATTGCCTATGAGCTAAGAACACTTTTCACATTTTTAAATGGTTGGGGAAAAAATATCTTGTGAAAATGTTTTGTGACGATTTTATGAAAATCAAAATAATATTTTGTGAAAATTACAGTATCCAAAATAAGTTCTGTTGGAACACAGCCATACTCATTTGCTCACGTACGTTCATGCCAAAACGGCAGAGTTGAATGTTGTGACAGAGGATGCATGGCCTACAAAGCCCCAAACATTTGAATACTGACCCTTTACAGAAAAAGTTTGTTGACCCGTCATAGAATGTGACAAAATCTATTCATTGAAGAATGTTATAGTGACATGTCTTTTATTTAGACTAATGGGACTTAAGAGACTTATCAGATGACTGTGTGATCTTGGGCAAGTATTACTTCTTTTGCCCCGGTCTGCTTTTCTGTAAAACAAGGAAAATAATAATAATAACCCATGTGTGCAGTACTGAGACTGTCATCCTTAGAAAGACCTGCTCAAAAGGCTGGCCGTTGGCTGGCATCTGGGACTTGGATCTTGGAGGCGTTCCGCCATCTCCAGAGCCGACCAGAGAGCTCACTGCACCGGGACTCTGTACAGACTGTGGTTTCTCTGAACACCAGCTCTTTGGGAGCCTGGACACTTGGTTCCTGCCAAGCAGGGGGTGCCGACGTGACCAGCCCCCAGTACAACCCCTGAGCACCGAGCCTCTCACGGGGAGACACCATTTTACATGTGTTAATCAACACAGCTCACGCCTGACAGGGTTAAGTATGTCCTATATGTCCACGTGCCTTTCTTCTTTGCCAGTTTTCCTTTGTATCCTTTTGCTGTAATAAATCTTGGCCTTAAGCACTGCTGTATGTTGAGTTGTGTGAGTCCGACTGAATTACCAAACCTGGGGGTGGTTTTGGGGACCCCTTGTTACCACTTCGTGGGGTGGTTGTGAGGATTAATGAGTTGCTGTATGTAGAGAACAGTGGTTGGCAGAGTTAGTGAGTAGAGATCTTACAATGTTAAAATAATGCAGGAATGTGGGTAGTAGGCTCTTCTCAGACAGTACTTACGTGATGGGAATTTGCTAATGTTGTTGGCTACCCGAATGAGCATACGTGCCCCTTTCATGTGGTCTCCATTTTTAACATGAATCTGAAATAAATGATATTTTATTCTTAGAGACTTTGATTAACCCAAATTCATGCTTTATCCCCCCAAATAAAAACTCCTTGACTGTGACCCTGAACAGGGTCATCATGAGATCCTTGCAGACTTACTTGGCTGGTGCCACTGGGATTTCTCCTCCCAGCTACGGCCTGGTGCCATGGCTTTGCTGGCCTCACCCTACTCTACACTCTGCTTTTTACTTTGCCTTAGACCACGAGACATGAGTTAAATCCCTGGTCCATCTCTTACTAGCCAGCACTGGGAGACTAAAAGTACCAACTGTACCACATTGTTGTGAGACCTGAAAGTGAGCTGGGCAGAAAGAGGGTGTTTTTGAAGGAAGAGGGCACTGCCTGTGGCCAAGGGGCTGCAGCGGCTGGAGGGGTCTGGGGTGAGGAAGTATGAGTGGGGTCTTTGAAGAAAGGGTTGCACTTAGGATGAGATGGGGGCCAGGCCCTGATGTCACCACAGTCATTGGGGTGAGAGGAGGGAGCCCACAAAGGTGGGGCAGTGGGGATGGAGAGAAGTGCACAGACAGACTGGGAGTCAGAACTGATGATGTCTGGTGACAATGTGAGGGTGAGTACAGAATGACTGCCAGGTATCAGGTCTGAGCAAATAGTGTATAACTTACTGAGCACTGCAACATAATAAATATGAACCAAATCTAGAGGGGTGGGGTGGGGGAACCTAGTTGCTTCTTCTCCCTCACCCTCCACTAACTTCCTGGGTCTCAGATTGCCCAGCTCAATCATCTACACCCCAAAGGTCCCAGGCTGTTCTTTAGCCAAAGTCCCCGTCCCAGCTCTGGGGAAGAAGCATCCACCAAAGCCAAGTCTCGATTTCCCTTGAAATGGGGATGACTCTTCAGTTCTTGGGTTAAAGATGCATGTGACAGTTTTGCATCTTAATAGGGTCTGTTAGTTTCTCTTTTAATATCTCAAACAGTTAAAAATCCTGGAAATTCTTGAAAATGTATGGTGCTTGCATAAGCGATTAGAGCTGAAGGGGAAAATCACAAGGGTGCTTTTCAGTGGGAAGGGAGGAGGGTGTCTGGTTCGATGGGAGCCACAGGTGAGCTCTTGGGGCCAGAGGGAAAAAGACTTGAGAACCATCCGGATGGCCTGTGAATGTAGAAAGCCCTGGTCCTGAAGGATTTCCTCTTCCACCAACTCTCCATCTTCCCCTCTACCTCTAAAGACTCCCTTTTTTGCTGGTTCTGTGCCTCTAGGACATGGCATCACCACTCCAGTCTGAAGCTGAGAAAGACCTCTCTCCCGCTTTCTACTGCTTTCTGTATGAAGGAGGGGGTCTTGCTGCTCTGGAAGGAAATGTACTCTGGGGGGTTGCCAGCTGGAATCCTAAGTTTTCCCTTATAAACAGTGTTATAGATCTACGTGGTCTAATATGGTAGCCAGTAGCCACATGGAACTATTTAAATTACAAGTTAAAATTATATAAATTTAAAAATTCAGTTTATTGGTCGCACTAGCTGCATTTCGAGTGCTCCACAGCTAGACTAGTGGCTGTCATATTGGGCAGCACAGATACAGAACACTTCTATTCCTGCAGAAAATTCTGGACAGTGCTATTATAAATGACAATTAGGATCTAAATCATTCATTACATGACTGTGCTGGGTACTTCAAAGTTAAATAAGCTCTCGTGGACTGGCCTACAAACCAATTTAGTATTATTATGGGGAGATGTACTTTGACACAAGTGAAAATTTAGAAAAATACTTAAGTTGGAATCTGCCTAGATCTTTACGAAGATATGTGTATAGCATACACATAATATCTATGTAAATTGTACATACAGGTATTTGAAGTTTGTATGCTCTATTTTGTTCTTATTTAAAATTATTAATTAAAAACAATGGACAACTAGACATAAATATAATCCTACTCTAGTGAAAAAAAAAAGTACACACATGCATTTATACAAGAATGGAAGCTACACACAACACAGTGTTAACTATTTTAACTATTATATCAGAGTGATGGACTTAAAGGATAAATTATGTTTTCATTATACTTTTCTATGTTCTCTAAGTTTTCTCTGACTACATATTTTTATATTCAGATGAAAACTAAATAGTATTAAAAATGGTGGAATTTAAGGGGACATACAGATAGATGGTCAACAGGCACATGGAAAGATGTTCAACATGACTAATCATTAAGAAAATGCAAATCAAAACTTCAATAAGATATCACCTCGCACCTGTTAGAATGGCTATTATCAAAAAGACAAGAAATAACAAGAATAAAGGAGACCCTCATGCACTACTTGTAGGAATGTAAATGGTACAGCCACTATGGAAAACAGTATGGAGATTCCCCCCAAAATTAAAAATAGAACTACTATTCAATCCAGCAATTCCACTTCTGGGTATTTATCCAAAGAATACAAAACACTAATTTGAAAAAATATATGCATCCCTATGTTCATTGCAGTAATACTTCAATAGCCAAGATAGGGAAATAACCTAAGTGTCCATTGATGGATGAATGGATAAAGATGTGGTGTGTATATATACACGCATATACACACAATGGAAATGGAATACTACTCAGCCATAAAAAAGGGAAATCTTGCCATTTGAGACAACATAGATGGACACAGAGGGTATTATGTTAAGTGAAATAAGTCAAAGAAAGAAATACCATATGATTTCACTTACATGTGGACTCTAAAAAACAAACAAAACTAAAATCAGATACAAGGAACAGAATGGTGGCTGCCAGAGGGGAGGGGGTTAGAGCGTGGATAAAACAGGTGAAGGGGTCAAGAGTACAAACTTCCAGTTATAAAAGAAGTCATGGGGGTGTAATGTACAGCGTGGTGATTATGGTTAATGATATTGTAGAGCACACTTGAAAGTTGCCAAGAGAATCCTAAAAATTAACTTTGTATAGGGATGGATGATAACTAGGCTTATTGTGGTGATCATTTCACAATGTATACAAATATTGAATCATGGTGTACACCTGAAATCAATATGTTATATGTCAATACCACCTCAATAAAAAATTTTTTTAATTGGTGAAACTATATAAAATCCACTATCTTACAATTAATAAACTAGCAAGTTCTGGCTAAATAAAAATGTTTGCAGTAAATCTTTTTTTTTTTTTTTGACAAGGTAATATATTTATATACTTCAAAACAACATAAAAAGATACACACAGAGAAACCGGCTCCCCCCTTATCGCCTTCCCCACTGACTGGGGTTCAGTGTCTTGCCTCCTCTGCACAGCAGCACCTTGTTTCCTTTAGGAAACTAGGTAATTTGGTTTGTTTTTAATATATTTCTAATTTTATTTGCAATGAATATATATTCTTATTTTTTGCCTTTTTGCACACAATAGGTAGCATATTGTATAGTTATTCTTATCTTGCTTTTTTCAATTAATATTAGATTACTGAGGAAATCACTCTAGAGGATGGAGAGGTGCCCAGAAGAAATCCCTACAGGTGATAAACACACCTGGCAGGTTATACCCAAGGTCACTCAAAGGGCCTCACCTTTACTAGAATGTAACTGTGCAGAATCATGAGGTTGGTGGCCATCTCAGAGGGAATTTTGATCTTCTGGGATTTAAGTTCTGCATACATACTGAAGAGAACATCATGTGCATTCCGATAGTTTCCTTGAAAAAAAGGTGGTACAAATGACACTATTGGGAAGGATGAATTCTGACAACTTTCAGAGGGCCCTCATTTTACAAACAGCTTAATGACGTTATTAACAATATCCTAAAAATTTCTCCCATAAACTTAGTAGTTTTCCCTATTATAATTGATAGTACTAATATCCAGCCAGTCCCTCAAGAAGAAAATGGTAGTGTCATCATCTCTTGTCTCACTCTTTCTCAGGGCACCCACCTGGACCCAAAGTCCAATGAGTCATCGAGTTCTAAGTCTACCTTCTAAGTTTCTCAAATTCAGCCTCTCTTCCCAGACCCTGTTAATGTGTCTTTTCATCTCTCTGCAGTAGTGTATTGATCCATATCCCTCTGAGTTTTTATCTGCCTTCATTTTGATGTCAGTATTCTCATAAAAGTCTTAAGCCTCATCCCCCACCCCAAAACTTCAAGGTGACACCCCTACATAAACCGCACCCCCTAGGGATCGAGTGCAAATTCCTAAACAGAGGACTTAAATCCTTCAGGATCTGCATCTGCTAACTTTTCCAACCTTATCTGTGCCCTCCCCTCCTGCTCAGTCAAGGTCAGTGCCCCAGCATCCCATGTGTGTTCTCACGTGCTCTTACTCTCCCAATGCGCCCCTTTTCCCCTCAGTTCCTGCTCTCTCATTCTTTCAAAACTCAGCTGAAGTTTCTGTTACCTTCTCTCATCTCCATCCTCCAACTGTCCCCTCTCCTGATGCCCTTTTAATGCTTCTTCCTATTTGGACACCATCACCCCATATAACTCTGAATCTGCTTTCTGTCTCTCCTACTAAATCATCAGTCGTTGAGAATGGAACTGGGGCTCAGTTCTCTGAATCCTGAGTTCCTAGCATGAATCTGACAGACAGTAGGTGTCAAGCTGAATAAAGTAATCACTTATTTAATTTCATATTTTCTAAAATTATGTTCCTTATTTACAAACATCTTAAATGAATCAGCTTGAAAAAATTAGAGAAGATACCAGATTAATTCTCTGATTTAGCCAATAAATATGTCCAGAGCATGGAAGTGGACACAAGCATTCTGGAGATTCTATAAGTAGCCCCTGCATATTATAAATAATTAGGACAATAATAATACCACCTCACCCTCCATCTAACGTCTTTTATATTAAATTCAAATACACGGGATGGATAGAGAGTTGTGTGTGTGTAGGAGGCTGTGTGCTGAGGGGGTGGAGCAGTCTTCCAGGAGACAGAACTGAGGCCTGGAGAGCAGAGGAGATGGCACCTGACAAGAGCAGGCCTCAGTGCAGTTGTTCACTATTCCCCCGTGATGTTAAATTATTTTACTTCTCTGAAACCCTGAAACGGTCATCCCCCTAGTCTCCTAGGTTCAAAGCAAGCCTAGGTTAGAAATGGGCCACTCTTCCCTGGATGGAGAGGGGTTTGGGGGCTTCATTCTACTACTTTTAGGGAAAAAAACATGAACGTTAGGGACCTACCTGCAGACTGCTCTTCTCTGGCAATGATAATGGCTGTCCGGCCAGCTTCTCGGTATTGTTTCAGGGCCATGTACAAGCGGAAAAGGTACTTGGCATCCTGACATACAAACCATCACAGAACCATTACTTTCAACATTAGCTAAGGGAAGAAACACCTATAATTTTGCATATCAGTTAGAATCGCATTTGCTTTCCAAGAACTGAGGTTCGATATTCACTGTGTTTTAAAAACTCAATGAATATAGCAATTAGTTTATCAAATATTTAGAGTTTAATATGTGCCTGATGGTAGTCTAAGTATTTGAGAAACACAATCTGTTTAAGTCCTCATACCCTCCTTGGAAGGCATGATTATGTACTAATTTCACTGATGAGAAATTGAAATACAGCAGGACCCCTGCAGGGCTGGGATGTGAACTCCCAGTGATCTGGCTTTGGGTGCGTCTTTGTGCCTAACTTACTCCCTACCTCTCACGTGCTTGAAAATGAACTGTTTTCTTATATAACATGCCAACTTAGAAAAATCTCAAAATATTTTATACCTATATAAATTTCTCTGGCCTATAAAATTTTCTTTGGCCTTTTACCATTTTCTATTCCTATTCTCTTTAACTCTAGACAATTTCATGCTTGGTGATGTTTCTTGATTAATACAATAAGTAGACGTAAGGTGAGGTGGTTTGGGACAGTTTAAGGGCCTCTGCCCTTTGGCAAGTTAACAAAGCAAAAGGAATAAAAAGATCTGGGGCATTCTCAAAGGAATATGAGTCTGTCCCCAACAGGACTGAGAGAAGACCAATTTCTACACATACTCCAAGAAAATCACATATTTTGAAACTATGTTCTTACTGATTTATTTCTACTTTATACTTCTGTTGCTACTTTTATGCTAAATATGGTTTTTATTAATTCCCATAACTTTTGAAGTACGAACAAAGTACACTAATTTTTAGGAATAAATCATAGTTCTAATAATCATTTTTCATAGTTTCTAAACTAAATAAAACTATATAACATCTGAGAAAAATTGTGGGTGGTGAGGATTGATATCTAGAGGGACATGGCTATTTCACAGGTGGCAATGCTAATTTCATGATATCCTCTAAAATGCAGGGTCTGTCGAGATGACCTAAGGCCACAATTGGAGAGAAAATTTTATAAGTCTATGATACAAAAGCCACAACAGGTAAAAGCAGAACAGAATAAAAGTAAAAACATAACTAAGATAGTTAAAAATCCAAGTGAAGGAAACATTTTTAGTACCTTAGGCATCCCATCACTCTCTCCCATAAGGTGATCTATCAGTTGGTTGGTCAATATTTCATCTTTGGCCTGACCAACCTGTTCAAGAAGAGAAAGAAACAGTAAATTCAAATCTTAAACCTTTACAGAGGCGGGTGAAAGGACAAATAATCCACTAAGGAAATAGAATTTAAAATTATGTAAAAATATCTATAGTCAAGGGCCTGAAACATAAGTTCAGGGTCTTCTATTCATTTAGAGTCACCATTAATAAAAATCCATCCTTTCAGACCGTAGCTTTTTTAAGTTGCTATATCAAAATGCTATACTTTTTTTCAGAGAGAATATGCTTCTTGGATGTTTTAATAAAAACTTTCTTAACCTAAGTGACTATGACACTGAGAGAATAATATCTGCGATTTGCTTTAAAATGATATAGGAAAAGGGAGCGACAATATGAATAAAATACGGTTGGCCGTGTATTGATAGCTACTGAAGTTAGATGGTGGGTACATGGGAGTTTGTTATACTGTATGGTCTACCTTTGTGTATGTTTGGTAGTTACTTCAAAAGTTTTTTAAAACCTTGGCATTCTTGAAAGTGTCATTACTATTACTTACAGTTTCAATCGCCATTTCTATGGCTGCATTATCTTCTGAGCTTGGACATTTCAGGAAGTGTTTAAGTGCCTGAAATGAGAATCATATAACAAAAATCTTCAGACTGCTTTCACATTGAGAAAAACAAGGCTTTATACACAGAGTAATTTTTATACACAGAGTAATAACTTTTTGTAAAAGTATCTTCATCTCAACTAGGGGTTTGCACAGTGCTGGGTCTTAAAATATATACTTAAAAGGCTAAGTATAGTTTAAAAAATGGAAGGACCCAGTTAATCCTCTGAAGAATCTGGTTCTGATTTCTGATAAAATGAAAATGAGAAATGTGCCCTCCTCCAGAAGGAAGATTTAATTATTTGCATGCATTTGCTCATTCAACAACTATTTACTGACAACTTGCTACTATGTATACCAGACTGTGCTAAATGCTACTGAGACAACGAGAAAGGATATGATGTGGCCCTTCTTTTTGTATTATGAGCAATCTAATTGGGGAGATCCATGTGATGTGATAATGTAAGGAACCAATTACTTTAAGTTATAACTGTCTAAAACTTCTGAACACTATATCACCACACCAATGAAGAAATTTAAGGTTATAAAAGCTGAAAAGACAAATGGGCAGTACAGCCATTGGTTTTAGAAGAAAAGATGATTAAACATGGGAATGACCCCAAGGCTATCACAAAGGAAAAAGGATGTGAAGATTAGCAGGTCTGTGGTAGGTGAGGCAGAGGGCAGAGAGGAATCTAGATGGAGAACAAGATGTGACGGAGGAGGCTCGTGGGCGTGTAGGATTCTTCAATGCAAATAGCTGGGTGCCAGATTGGGGTCTTCAGGCTGGCTGGTCAAATTCTGAAGCCAGAAATAGTACACTGGTGGTCTCGGGGCTGAATTCACACACAGATATGTTTCTTCGGTCAATGAGGTATTATACAAATATCTGGGCCCATATTTTAAAATTGGAAGACCCAGACTTCTGTTTCTTATGAAAAATCATCTGACCCGGCACTACTGAGATCAAACGTCTGAATGGCAATAATCTTCTGGAGGTGAGTAGCAGCTGTTAAAGCCGGTGCCACAGATGAACACACAGCCTTACCCCACAACTTCAGTTACTTACGTCCCTTGCTGAACCTCGTAACCCCTGCTTTAGGGGCTCTTTAGTAATAAAGAAAGTAGCATTTGGGGAACAAAATGAAGGATGAGTTATAGAGAGAGAAACTAAGAACAGGGAAAACAGGAAACTACTACAATAAAGTGAGGTGACCCAGGTTTCGATTAAGTTGATGGTAGTTCGAATGAAGAGACGATAGATGTGAGAGAGATTACAGAGGAAGAATGTGATTGCGTGTAGGAGAGAGAAGATTCCAAATCTAGGGGTCTGTGAGCATAATGTATTTTTAATTATTTCCTGTAATCATTCCTATGGAGTCCAATGTATGTTTTCTTGGTATACTCACTCGTGAATATTGGCCACACAACAAGAAGAATTTTCCAGCCTGAAAATGCCTTTTCTCTCCTTCAAAATACAAGGCAATGCTTTGATAGTCTTCATTAGTAGTGTCTTCAGAACCTACAACAGAAGTTCACTGAGTAAAGTATCTGAAAAAAACTTCTTTACCTTTTATTGCTAACCTGAAAATAAGATCTAAAAATAGGTGATCTAAAAATAGGTAATTAAAAACTTTTAACAGCACATATCGATGTTATTGTCAATATCTGTTTTCATCACAAAGCAGATTCATTTTAATTATCCCACGCATCAACTTTGTCCCACCTTTCCAGTCTAAACAGGAATGAATCAGGAGAGGAAATTATGAGGCTCTGGGAGGACCAAGGTTACAGTTGGACATTATCCCTAGCAACTTTTACCATCCTTTGAGAGCCTCAATCTTATTTCCTAAAACAACAGGAACAACTATGACTATAATCTCAGCCATGATTTGCCTAGAGTTCCAGAACCATCAGAGGCGATGCCTGGTTTAAATAGTCTGTGTTTGTCAGAAAGTAAGGAAGATGGTCAATAGATGCTACTTAAAGATAATTACTGTTATTCTTTTGGGTTGAGGCTTAAATACATTAGTGCAGAGGAAGAAAGACCCCAAAACAGCTGTAGTTCCAATTCATCCTTTACATTAACCCATGGGAGTTGGAGGCCCAGCAGGATACCCATGTATAACCAGAGCCCTGTGCCTCCAGCCCAGGGCAGACATGGACTTTATATGGGTAAAAAGGTGTGGATGTTGTTTTGGGGTCTGGGGGGTGGAAGTGTGTGTGTGCACGCACATGTATGTGTATGATACAGGGTAAACCACATCCTTATAAAATTAGAAAAACTTAAATGCTTTACTCCAATAGTAATTTGTAATGTTGGAACAGAAATGTCATCTGTCAGGTTAAATAGCAATAATTCTGACATTGCTTTTATCTGTACTTCCTTTTTTTCAATAACTTTATTTTCTTCAATTATCTAAGTGACTTCCTAAGATATTAGAAGATGCTTTTACTTCTTTTTTCCCTTGATGACAAAAATTTTCTCATGAATCCTATCATTAATTCTTATGGTCATTTTATGAATTTAAAAAAATAACATGAAAGGAAAAATATTTTATGATCGCACATATATGAGGCACCATGAATAGTTAAATTCATAGAAACAGAAAGTAGAACAATGGTTACTAGGGGCTGGAGAGAGAGGGGAGCGGAGGATTCCTGTTTAATGGATACAGAGGTTTAGTTTAGGATGATGAAGAAGTTCTGGAGATGGATGGTGGTGATGGTTGCACAACAATGTGAATGTTCTTAATGCCACAGAACTGTACACTTATGAATGGTAACAATGACAACAACAAAAAAAGCTAAACACCACCGCATGTTATGTGTGGCCCAGAAAATGAAAAATGTGAAATTATTTTAGTAGTTTCTAAGAATAACTGCAAACATGGGAAGAAAACTTGTAAGCAGGTGTTCTTGGAATATAAAATTATCTTTTGGACTTTCAAACTATTTAAAAACCACACCTTCTATATGTCACTCTTCATCAAAGTAACCATAGATTCTTAATTTGTAACTCAACTTTTTAAATTTATAAAAACATTTGTTTTTTCAAAACTCATTCTGTACATCCTTTCACCTTCTTTTTGGAACCCTGCTTTAGCACTGGTTTATCAACAACAGGTTTTGGGAAATCTGGCCTCTCTTGGAAGTCACCAAAAAACACCTGAATTTTTGAAAATGGTCATAATCCCATCTCACCTTTAAGGTAACAGTAGAGACCTTGAAATCTAACAATTAGCATATAGCTATGTTGTGTCTGTCTGTATGCATGTCTTGTGGGTATACCAATCTGATCATTAGTCCTAAGAGTCAAAGTGTTTCTATGATAAAAATCTTTAAATTAAGGAACACAATGATATTTACCAATAATGTCTGCATAGATCTCCATTTTGTTGTGCTGCTGAGCCAGTGTGAAAGCTTCATTATTACATTTGGACATAATGAGAAACTGGATGGCAGATCCATAGTCACCTAACTGCAGGAAAAACCTAAAATAAAGTTCTGAAATTAGCTCGACTCAATAAGTTTGTCATTTACGAAATAGTCTTTCTCAACCAGGAGAAACCATTTAACAATAAAAAATGTATTAAGTAAACCTTAGTTCTCTAATATATACTTATATTTGAAAAACATTCTCTCATATGCTAACCACAACTAACAGCCTTTGAATTTAAATGCTTAGACCTAACTTGAAAAAAAAAAAAAAGAATGTTCCATTTGAATTTAGTTATTTGATAAAGGGAAGCAGAAGCTTTCTTTTAAGTCTAGGTTTTAGAAATCCAAAATATTAATGCTTCATGTTACCTGGCTACCATTTTGGCTCCATCCAGAGACTGGGTCTCCCGGACAATACTGACAGCCTTTTCGGGGTTATTGAGGTGATCCAGATAGATTCGGATGACACTGTTCCATTGTTTTGCATTCTCATAAGCCACAACTGCCTCTTTGTATCTATAAGAAATACTTGGCTCAGACAAACTTCCTTCATACTGTCACATTTGGGGAAAAAAATGTCAGTAAATGTTTGGGACACTTTGCTCTTTTATTGGTGGTAGTTTTTTTTTTTTTTTCTTGAACTTCTTTGTCTTTCATCAGAAAGACTACCAGGAACCAACTCATTAAAATACGTTCTTTTTAGAGGATTGATAAACTAACAGTAAAATACCAATATTGAATTGTGTTTTCTCACCTGAACCATATCTACATAATATTTTAAATCTTACTTTTTAAGTTTGAATATTATACTATTAATATAAGCTTATTTTAGAAAACACAAAAAATATAAAATTTTTCACATTGATATAGCCTAACAGTGATTATAAAAAAGTCTTTGTGTGTTGACCTCTAGATGGCGCTCGGCTTTTTCCAATAGCTCCCCAGCTCTTAACATTTCATCAAGACATTTAGTGTACATGTCTATATCCTAAGGTTCTTTTCTAAAAGTAGAGGGTATTAACTTTTCAAAATATCTTAATACATACTACCAAATAACTTTCTAAAAGCTTTAGAAATCTAAACTCCTATCAGTCATGTATAACAAGTGCATTTTGACAATATGGTTATTAGTTTATAATAAATCTTCCCCAATATGATAGGTTAAAAGGATACACTGTTGCTTTAATTTCATTATTATTAATGAAATAGAGCTTTTTCATGTTTGCATGAAATGCAATTTCATATTGTATTTCCTCCTCTGGGACTCCATTTCCTCCTAGCGTTTTTTAAGTTTCTCGTATTAAGTTGCAGGAGACCTTTGTATATTTAGGATATTAACTATCCATCTATCTATTGCTATATTTTAATATTGTTTTGCAGCTTAAAAAGTACACCCAAAGGTATGGCATTCGTGGTTCTTTGGTTTTTTCCTCCTCTGCATCAATAAGGTATCCTCCTTAATAAAAATGACTCTTGCTTAACTTCATTTTCATGCCATACGATATCAAAATTTCAACTTCTATTATTTAACCCTTAAAAAGAGATGTCAGTCTATATTTGAATACAAAGGACTGATTGAGGTATGTAAACTATGGGAAAAATTTGCTAGTCTGGTACTTCAGGTTAGACAGGGAGTAAAGATGTTTTCTGCCTTTCTCTGCTTTGCCTTTCTTAAAAGGTTGCAAATATCAAATGTTCATTTATAAAACATCACTTTAAATTTGTGTAAACTTGAGAGACTGTACAAACCTTCCATCTGCTTCTTTAGCTTTAGCATACTGCAAGTGAATCTTTGGGGAAGAAACATGAGGCAGAAGCTCCCCAACCTTTGCCCTAGAAAGGAGGGTTTAGGAGAAAATTATCAGCACTCTATTCACTCCAACAGCAGGTTCTGACAATCAAATATCAGTTTTGGGGATTCAAAAAAAAAAAAAACAGTGATCATGATCTTTAAAAGATCTTTGTTCTTGTAGGTGAAAGCAGATTTAATTGCTTTTTCTCCTGATTACCCCCAGCCCATCCCTGTGGGAAAATGAAGGTTAGTTTATTAACTCTTTGGGAGCAACGGGGTTTTTTTACCCCAGTAACTTATCTGATCACAGATTTCCTCATACCAAACCAACAGAATGTGCTATTCTTTGGAAAAAGAACTACTAATATGAACTTGTCTAACAATAAGGAAAGGAGGTGTAGAAAATGCCCAGACAGGGGAGCAGGATGGACAGGTAGGTGCAGCATCAGGAAACAGGTGGAGAGGTCACTAAGCCACATTCAATTCCACACCTGCTCAGAACAAAGTTCAGTAAATTCTTACCAATTCTTGCAGCGGATATAGACAGATGCTGCTTTGTCATAGTAGAGACCTTTTTCATATAATTGGGCTGCTTCTGAAAATTGCTAAAAGAATATGAGATTGTTAAAATCCTAAATTTGTTATGTATAAGATGGCATGAATATTTAAACATAGAAAAGCATACCTTCATATTTTCCAATATGGCCCCACAGTCTCTCTTAAGAACCCTGCTGGGATGCTTGAGGGCTTGGTTGACTCCACGGCGTATGTCTCCCATTCTTATGGACATCTGGGCCACTCCAGCCAGACACACTTCATCATGTTCCTATAATCATAAGGCAACTAGTTAACAAATGAGACCTTAACTTAAAATGCTGTATTTTAGCCAATTTAAATCTAAAATGATCCCAAAGGTTAGGTTTACTTTCATCATGTCTTTCAGGCAAATTTCAAGATTTTGAAATAATATTGAGTCTTTTTTTTCATCTTGTTGCCAAGTTATATTTTTTTCTTCAGAGTCTAGATATTTTGTGATTAAGACCAAACTTTTACTACCCTTTTCCTAATATTTTGCATATCTATGTATTTCTTCTTGGTATAAAATTTTATATAAGAAGAAATATACTGGATATATAGCATAAATGCTATGAATAAAATTAAGAGAAAAATCATTTATTAAATGGAATAATTCTCTACTAGGCATGATTAAACAAATACTTTATTAATTCATTAAAGATAGCTAAAAACTTTTCAAATCTGAACTAGTAAAATGTAATGTCAGATTATATTTTACATAAAGCAGCATGTCTTGTAGGACATTCCATGACAATGAAAATGTTCTGTACCTGCCCTGTCCTACAGGGTAGCTAAGAGCCACAAGTGTCTCCTGAACACCTAAAATATGACTAGTGTGACAGGGGAACTGAACCTAAATGTTATTTAATTTTAAGAAGTTTAAATAGCTACATGTGGCTAGTGGTGACTGTATTTTATAACACAAATAATGAACTAAAATAAATGTAGCCTATTGACAAAAAAAAGGTCAACTACCCAAGATATAAATGAGCAAGGAAGATGATCATGCAATTCGTTAGAAAAACATATAATTGGACAATAAATAAAACATACCCAACTTATATGTTTAATTAATAATCAAACACATAAAATGAAATACCTTTTTTTTTGCTGATCAAATTGGTAAAGAAAAAGCAATTGATAACATTCATTGTTGTTGAGAATGTGAGGGAAATGGATACTTTCACACATGGCTGATAGCTGTATGAATTATTACAATTGCTTTTGAAGAGCAATTTTGCAGTAATAAAAAGGTAAAGCACACATTTTATAATCTAGAAATCCTACCTGTAAGAAGAATATGTCCTTCAGAAATACTATCTAAGGTAGTTAAACATACATGTACTAGGTAGAATAGTCATTGTAGTGTTTTTAATAGAAACAGAAACAAAACCAATTGTAACTCAATAAGGGACTGGATGAAAATTTTATGGTGTAGTCATCCCCTCTTTATCTGTGGTTTTACTTTTCATGATCAACCGTGGTGGTCTGAAAACAGGAAATGAAAAATTCCAGAAGTAAACGATTCATAAGTTTTAAATTGCTGGCTATTCTGAGTATCATGATAAAATCACAGCTATGCTGTCTACCTGAGACATGATCATCCCTGTGTCCAGCATATGCAAATGGTGGATGCTGCCCACCTAGTAGTCACTTAGTAAATGTCTGGTTATTAGATCCACTGTCATGGTATCCCTGAACATGTGTTCCAATCACCCTTATTTTACTTACTAATGGCCCCAAAGTGCAATGATGCTGGCAATTCAAATATGCCAAAGAAAGGTGCTTCTTCTAAGTGAATAAGTTAGTAATAGTATAATAAGATATTTTGAGGAGAGACCACATTCACCTATCTTTATTATAGTAAACTGTTATAATTGTTCTGTTTTATTACTAGTTATTGATATTAATCTCTTACTATGCCTAACTTATGAACTGAACTTTATCATAGGTGTGTATGTATAGAAATAACATAGTATATATAGGGTTCAGGATGATCCGTGGTTTCAGGCATTCGCTGAGTATTTTGGAACACATCCCTGCAGATAAGAGGGGACTGCCGTACATCCAAACAATGGAATTTTAGACACTCTAATATTAAAACAGATTCATATGTATTGACTTTGAAAGACCATGAAGCAAGCAAAATGCTGCTCTTCACAGAATGGGTTCTCAATTGATCTTTGCTGAATGGAAATGATTTCATTTTTAGTAAAAATCCGTATTATATACATATTTGTATGCTTAGAAGAGATGATAGTTTGAAATATATAAAATAATTAATAGCAGTAACCATTAGGCGTGTGGATGCAGGAGAGAATGTTGGATGCTCTCTTTTCGTGTTAACATACTTTGGCGATTTTTAAAATTAACTTTAATGAAATTGTATTACTTTTATAATAAATATGCTAAATGTAAAACAAAATAAAAAGATTTTCAATCATTCCAAGATATCACCTAACTTAAAAACATCAATTTTTAGTGTAAAATTTAGCCTTTTGAGCTAAAATTCTGGGATGGAAGAATGCATTGGAGTTGTAAGTACAATTCACACTTACTGTGTTCATCATAAAACATACAGCATGAGAGATGAAACAGAGGAATTTTTATGGTCTGAGATTCACTTTCAAAGTAGTTATACAACTTTTTAAGAGTAAAAGGAAAAGCCTTAGAAAATCATAGTTATCCAGTAAGTGGGAAGAGATAAAAATCTTACTCCCAACCTTAATAAGAAACTCATGTTTAGGCTACAATGGAAAACATATCTTTTTCAGACTATAAATATAATGTTATCTTCAGTTTTTAAGAGTTTAAAGTGTTTTTTTAATGATTTAACTATATATCCTTGCTGTGTTCATCATAAAACATACAGCATGAGAGAATTGTCAATAAACTGAAGAAAGGCTCATCTGCTAAGTATTGAATAAATACAATGCAAATAACATCGTGTTTTAAATTAACAACAAACCCGAAGATAATTATGTATATCTTATCTTTATTCAAGGTTACCTTATTATCACCTGTTATTCCCTTCTCATAATGAGCCAAAGCATTTACATAATCACCTCTGAAAGAAAAATGAGAGTAAATTTAAATACATGTATAAACATCTTATTTACATATATAAGATTTAGAAGACCCTCTTTGTCACCGAGTTGCTTAAGATCACAAAGGATGTGATATACAACATGCACATGCATTCTTTCAAGTGCAGTCCATTATTTTGCTACTTTAAAAATACTTATAAACCTGGGTTATGCTAGACTTCAAGGTTCTAATTTTGTACTATGCTGGCATTTTGAAGAGCTACATTAAATTTTATGGGCCACTTTTGGTTAATTATCTGCTTTGAGTCACCCAAATGACAAATCATGTTTTTTCCAAAAACTCAATATTTATAAGTAGGATATGTATTGAGAGAAATAGGTAGAAATGGAGAAAAATGCTGGAATAACAGTACTGAGAGCCCTGGTTCTTACTCTGACAAAAAGTATTATACATAATATATAAAATCTACTCTCTAATCCCATGACTGATGTTAACATGATCTACATATCCAAAAGACATAAATTATCTCAATCATTTGTATTATTTGAGACAGAGTAGAACAGTGATTTGCCTAAGATTCATTTGGAGATCCATCTTCTTTGGAAAAACCATCTCCAGAATAAATTAATCGGCTATGAAAATGGCATTATTTGAGATCTTCCTCATCAGCTTAGGCAACTATTCAACCCCTCCAAGCCTCACTCAGTTTCCTCACCTGTTGGTGTACAAGGAATTTTTTTTTGGAAGACAAGCTGTTCTGTTGATTGCGAACTTTGTTTTGGACAGCCCAGGGCTTCACAATCAGCAACGTTCCTAAGCGGACATTTCTAACATTTGGACCCAATTACATCATGGCTATTCATGTTTCCTGACAAACCCAATTAAGAGATGCTAACTTAAGATTTTGGAACCTCACTTTATATTATTATAGTTCATTCACTTTATCATTATTTTGGAACTCATATGGATCTAGCTCATTAGTCCAATCCTACACTGGAGAGCTAACCTCTTCCACAATTAAAAGACTGGTCTTGCTTTGACCTAATCAAAGTCTTTCATGCACAATGAAACAGACTTTTGGAACTGAGTACAGACCTAGGGTCTTAAGTGTCAAAATCAGCAGCTGGAAGCTACTGGGATGTTTGATGATGATGAGATATACCTAGTTAGTTACTGTTATCACAAGTGAAACTCTTGATTGTTGGAGGCTAGAGTATACTGTTTAGATCAAGCTCTAGGAGTCAGCATACTAATAGCAGAGAAAGTTTTGAGAATCAGTGGCTTTAAGGTCACGTTGAGCAACAACAAAGTACAGGCTTTCAATAATGAAATAGTTTGAGTTTGCTACAAAAGCTTCGATTCCCAGGAAAGAAGAGAAAATCTGTATTCTGCATGGTCTGAGGGCTTACTGGGGTATTTGTGCTGACAGAATATGGTGGGTCATCACCAATGTAGTGACCCCTTTCTCTTCAGCACGGAAATTTTGTACTCTGAGATCCAGTCACTAACATTCTAATTTTTCCTTTTTAATATACGTATTTACTTTCTAAAGGGCAGAAATGTGACAAATTTAAATTAAGGTTGACTAAGAAGAAAAAGTCTCCAAAAAGTTTTTATTTGGAGAAATAAATGAAAAATTTTAAATAACGTATCCTGGTTACAAAGAGTACTTTTTGATGGAATAATTTTGATAGAATAATTTCTACAACTATAATCCGTATTTTTATATTCTCAATGAATCCAAAATCTATGTGAAAAAAAAATAAAACTCTATAAAAAGTTTTAATCAAATGTTAAAACTATATTTTCTTTATTCAAAGAACAAATTTTTTTCCACATTTACTATTTTTGAAATTGAAATGTATGTTATAATGTCAAAAGAAATTGTCCAGTCGTGATGTAGTTGTCATTGAAGATACACATGTGAATTTATATTTGCAAATAAATTATTCATTTATTATCTCTGCAAGTATTTGCATTGGAACCATTACCATGGCTGAATGTAAATTAAAAATGGATCTTGAATGCTTCTAAAATTACACTTTATGCAGCACTGAAATAAAAATTATTTCAGTCTGTCAATTAAGACTATTAATAATTAAAACTGTCTAGTAATTAAAAGGATTGGAAAATTAAAAATCTCTCAGAATAGATTATGGTATTTCCAAAGACAGGAAGAATTTATGAAGCCTAATCATGCATCATGAAGGATCATTACTCAAGCACTGAAAAGCTGCCTGCAAAAAGCTTCTGGCTTGGCTTTCAAGATTAATTGTCAAATTTTTATTCATATGCAACTCAATTTAAAAAAGAAAAACTACAAATTTAAGCAAACAGTTATAAACCAAAATCCAGTATTTTTCACTATGCCTTGAAATTACAGTGCAAATCCTCGATGTGTCCAAAGAGGTCAAGATCATGAGCTTAGGTTATGAAAAGCACTATGTCACCCTGATGCTATGCTAACTATTGTTAATCAAATGTGATTCAAAATAACAATTAGATCCTAAATGTAGAAAAGGCTTAGACCTAAACTTAGATTTGAATGCTAAAAATGAAAGTGGGTAAATGCATGAATAAGACATTATTAGTTAGAAAAAAACATTTTTTTGGAGGTATGATTAATATAGGTTTTTCCCCTTAAAAAGCAATTATTAAATCAATGGAGGGCTTTAAATAAGAGTTTAAAATTGAAGATATTCAGTAATTATTTCAGTAATCAGTAATTCAGTAATTAGATACTAATTGAAACATATATAGACAAGGACTTACGTGAATTCAAGCTGAATAGCATATTCTTTGGATATAAATGGTATTTGGTCTGGGGCTAAACGCTTAGCCAATTGTAGAGCACTGTCCCAATGCTGTAAATCCCTTCTCATCTATTAGGAAAAGAAAGACCTTAATTTTGAATGAGCAAATTATTTTGCGGTCACCATCTAGTATTAGTTTTAATAAAAATTATTACAAAAACTCATTGTTTAAAAGTGAAACTTGACCTTTGCAGAGATAATACATTACTATAGTATATGTTCTCAATGGGGGTGACAGAGTCTTCAAGGGGGGTGAAAATGGGTCCTTGGGGAACAAAAATATCTGAGCTATTACAATGGTTTTTGGCCCTCCAAAATTCAATTCTACCTAATTTTATTCAGTATTTAATTTTTCTCAACAGAGAACAATTTAATTGACTCAAAATTAATTAATTTGGTTGAATTAAGTTCAATTAATTTTTATTCTAAGAGGGGAAGTAATTTTTTTTAAGTTGAGAAATATTTTACTATAGGAATTGAAGTTATTTTCTAAAAAAATCTGGAGCTGTATTACAATATGAGTAATAGCAAATAAATAAAATGTGACTATCTTCTCTGGCTCCTGAGGTCTTTTATCCGTGTCTGGTACATAATTCCAAATATTAACTGATTAATCAATAATTCTTTTTAGTTCGTTCTTTGCTTTATGAACATTTTAAAAATAATTAATAATAGCTAACATTTTTCAAGTGCTATTTTCCACCAGGTAATGTTCTAGGGCATTAGCTTATTTACTTTTCACAAACAGGCCTTCTGCAATAAACCATTCTTTTGTCCATTTCAGAAGTCCAGAAACTGAGGCAAAAAAAAAAAAGGCTAGTTTTATACACAAAGTCTCATTGTTAGAGCTGGGCAGTAGGATTTGGCCTGACTTCCTTACCAAGCTAACTCGTCAGCCTTCAAAGTGAGGTTTAAGGAATGACAAGGTACAATCACCATTCTCCATTGTGAAGCCATCACCTCAAATCCCTTTCAGACCTAGTAGCACATGACAAGTGTCCATAGCTAAATGCAGAACAGCTAAGATTGTGCCTTGGCCCTCATTCACAGAAGCCCTATTCCTACTTCAGTGTGTACCAATCCAAGTTCTGAAAGTTTCTCAGGGTGTCCCCAATTACCTCAAATAATACTGTAAAATTATCTAATTTTTTTCATAAAACAAAGTTATTTCACTCAAAATTTAAAAATAAAAATTTGCTACAGAACAATTTCAAAAAAGTAAATTGTGACATTAATAACAGATACGTTTTCGAAACCACCTCCCATCTGCAGCTGTGAAATTGCCGGTTTGAGGTGGAAAGTTAATGACATCAGCTACCACGTTTGTATCTTTACTACTGAGCAGGCACAGCTCCAAAAGATCTGATCTCATTTTTAAATCTTTACAATAACCCTGTGGGCTAGATATTGTTATCCCTACTTTAAAGAAATGGGTTCTAAGGCACAGAGAGATGAAATAACTTGCCCAAGGTTACCCAGAGCTAGGATTTGAATCCAGACATGTCTAACTCTAAATTCCATGTTTTTAATGGTTATTCCACACAGCCACTTCTCCCTACTTCCTTGCATTAAACTTGATTGTTCATTCGGTTCTATTCCTTCCCCTACAATGCTCACCTCTGGGAAACCAGTGATGGTACACTAGTCCTTAGCTCATCTCTTAATACACAAGAGAATTTCATATAATAAATAAAAAATAAATGCGCCTCAGTTTTCCCATTTGGAAAATAGAGCAAATAAATACTATCTCATAGGAGTGTTGTGAGGGTTAAATGCATTACAATATGTCAAGTGCTCAGAAAAGTATCTGGCACATATGAGTACTCAATAAATGGCGGCTGTTTTTATTTGTATGTGATTCTATAAGTTATAAAATCTATTCTCTCTGGACATTTAGACTTTAAATTATTGGTAATGTTACAATGCCATGACTTTTACGGCTCTACAGAACACAGAATAAAAATATTTTTTAAGTTAATGAGTACTCAGGAGTTTTTAAAGCTGAAGTCTAAATTCTGGGATGGGGAAGGCATGTGGTGTCTGGTGCCAAGACATTTTAACTATATAAAAGGTGAGATTCCCCCTTTGTGCCTTTCAATTCCCCGCTATTTGCTGCCATACCTCCAGGGCAGCAATGGGACAGCTGGACGCAAGGTACAGGTCCTGAGCCAGGTTGAAATCATTAGAAAACATGGCAAGATGTCCTGCCAAAAGATTGTAGTCCTCTATTCCCTACAAAAAAAAAAAAAAAAAAAAAAAGCAGTTTTAATGAGAAGAAATATAAAGGTTGAAGTTTTAAAAAAAAACTGCTTATAGGAAGTGGTAATGTTCTATCAATAAATTTGTTTATGAGTTAGGTAAGATTAACTGCAGAAATTTAAAATGTTTGAATACCATTTAAACCGTAATTCTCATAAAATGCTGTTTACCTTTATTTGTTCCAAGGACATCACCATGCCAACATTGCCAATCGTACGATAAATGCGGATTGCAAACTCCACTTCCATGTGGTGTAGACAAGCTCTGGCCAACTCGTTCCAGGCAGCTTGGTCATTCAGAATCCTGCACATTTCCCAAGCATCAGAAAACCTAGGATTTGAGTATATAAGCTTCATCAGGGAGCTCTACTTGCCCCATACTAGACAATTTTCAGACTACATACAATTTAATGTTATGCCCTACACGAATTTTGCAAAAACATTTCTAATCTGTAATCATTATTTCCAAGTTATGAAAAACTACATAAACTTTTCTCCTTTTTTTATATAGATGTTTTTTCTTAAATTTTATTAATCTAAATCTACTCTAGGTAACCACCCTCCCTCATTAACAACTACTTCTATTTATTTATTTTTTGGTTTATTTCACACAAGGTGAAAATTAATTTTGTTTTCACATTAGTCAAATAATATTAATACTCTGTTCCTATAAATTTGGAAGTGTAAAGCAGGGGCCAGCAAACTATGGCCCACAGGCCAAATTCAGGCAGCTGCCTGTTTTTAAAAACAAAGTTGGAGTGGAATGCAGCTACTCAGCAGTACATTTGTTACAGATCGTCTCGGCTCCTGTCCCACTACCACAGCTGACTTGAGTAGGAGTGGCAGAGACCCTGTGGCTCTTAAAGCGTGAAACACATACCACCCGGCCCAGAACAGAAAAAGCTTGATGATCTCCGGTTTAAACACAACAAATGCCACTTAAACTTCTGTGGAACCTTTAATGAATATATTACACCTATTCACCTATGCTCTTTCCCATCCAATACATATCTACTGAGCACCTATTATGTGCCAGGAACTGTGCTTGGAACCAAGACACAAAAATGAAACATCCAGTGTCATTCAGGCATCGTAATTGGGGAAGATGGAAGACATGGATAAGCAAATAGACGACTGTAACAAAGTACGATTGAGGCAATCGTGTGTTTACAATACACGAATCCTTGTGCTAACTTTGTATATGTTCTCTCACTACCTTCCCTAACAACCCTATCCATTACATGTTATATTTCTCCTTTATAGATGAGGAAAGTAAAGATTTGAGGCCTTAAAAGCCTAGTCCAAGTCACGCAGTGGTAAGGGATAAAGTCCTATAAAACATAATATAGCTGTATTCTGGCTCTGAGTCAACACAACAGAAAGAATGCCAGTGGCCGGGGCTTCAAGGAAGGTTTCCTGCAGTAGGAGAGGGCTCCACTGAGTGGTGGAGGAAGAGGAGTTACTAAATACAGACAGAAGAGAAGGGCATTCCAGGAAGAGAGAACGGCATGTGCCAAGGCAGAGAATCACAAAAAATATTGAATACAAACAGCTAATGGAACAGAGAAGAAGTGGAGGAGTGAGTGGGGACAGCTGAGACTGGCATTGAATCAAGTGTCTATTATGTCAGGCTGAGGTCCCCAAGGAGTAGGGATTTCTTCCTAAAGGTGATGGGAAATCCCTGAAAGATCTTCATAAGTGAAACGAGAGGTTTAGAGTCACCTTTCCAAATGTGTATGGAGAACAGATGAGACTTATGAGGCTATCAGCTGAAGGAGCAGTCAGGAAGTGGTTACCTTATAGTATATTCTTCCAAGAAAGGACCTAAGATTGGGGAATATGGGAGTAGAAAAGACTCTGGTGTGTGTGTGTCAGGGGTGGTGGGGGAGGCGGTATGTGTGTTAGGGCATGAGCATGTGTGATTAGGACAGGGGGAGAAAAGGGGACTGGGAAAGATGATGAGTTGCTTTAAACAGGGTAAATGTGAGGAACTCATGGACTCCCAACCACATGTGACTGGTAGGCCATGGTAAATACAGGTTTAAGCTGAAGATGCACCTTCTGGAGTCAGTCTCACATAGATGGTATTGGAACCATGTTAAGTAAAGGAGATGCACTGAGGAAGAATAATTAGAGTGAGAAGAGAAGAAGGACGCTCACAGGCCCGTCCCTGAGGAAGAGCAACATTTAAGAGATGGTGGGAAGAACCAGAACCTCAAAGGAATTCACAGCGGCCCTGGAAGGGAAAGTGGAAAAAGCAGGAAGAGGAAGTCTCAAACAAGGCAAAATAAAACTTTATTACTATGAAATTAAAATATTGTCCAAATAATTGAGTTTACTAGAATTTCACAATAACTGCACTATTTGGGTGATGAGAAACCTTTTTGTTTTGAAGGGGCTTTGCTTAGAAAAAAGAGCCAATATTACACCATGACTTCTTCCAGAATTTATACACATTCTCATACCCATTACCTTATCTGAACCTCACAATAATCCTGTGATCTAAACGAGGTAAATACTATTATCTCCTTCTATTTTCATAGGAGTTGACATTTAAAATCACAAAAGCAAGTAAGCTCCACAAGAAGTGTTTAAAACTCTACCTTTTTAGCATTAAAGTCTGTGTCAGCATTTGTTTCAGTTCATTAGGCGCCACATCTTTTAAACTGTCGAGGAAGCTGTGAGTGCCAAGGAAGATGTTGTTTATTTTTCCACTCTGTGTCTGGCAGGTCAGCTCTCCATTATATAACAGCAAAGGTTTGTGAGAGAAGGGAACTTTGGTGCCACCAGCCAAAATGACCTTGGATCCTACATTATAAAACAGACATTGTAATGCTGACAGCTAATACTTGGCATAAATGTCAGAAAAAAATTTTTAATTTCATTGCAATGGAAATTTATCAACAAATGTACAAAAAAGTGATCAAGTACCTTGTATAGTGTCCTTGTGAAAGACATAAGTATACACCTTATCATCATCGTAAGCAATAAATACACCTTTATCCATTGGCCAGTTTTCCCAAAGAACACCTTTAATGGTTGGTGAAAAATCTGGAATCTCATAGGTAGCATCATTAACCTACAAAATAGGATTTACAGATTCGCCCTGAGTCTGTACATAAATCATTATCATTTGCCATGGTAGGAACCTTTTAGCTGGCATAGCCTATCAACCCAACAATGCTGCTACCATAACAGGAAGGAAAGTTTCTTTTCCCATTCCTATAGTAGGCCCGGCTTGGAAAACAAAAACAAAAACGAAAACTAGTTACATGGCAAATCAAGAGTTTTATCTAAAATTTGGTGAATCTGCAGGAAAAACTACAAGACTGGACACAAAGCTTCAGGTTAAGAAAAAAAAAAAGCTGAAGCTGCTCAAGATGACAGAAACTTACAAACTATGAACACTTGTGTTTAGAAAATTATCCATAATACCGGGCATAGACATGCTCCAACTAGAGAAGAAATAGAAATTGATATATAATTTAAAATTTAAATAAATTCCACTGGTATGTTTTACTTCAAAAACTTCTCTACAATCCATTCTAACAAACATAAAACAAAAAATATTACTGTTAAACAGTAATAAAAGCTGTTCAAAAAATCAATCCACATATTCCTGTGAACTCAGGCAGATAGGCTTCTATATATCCTGAATGTGGAGCTGAGAAATACCTGCTTTCTCTCTAGTCTATCTTCCTCTAAAAATAAGAATGAAATATAAAATTCCTGCAGGTAATACCTAATACTACAGAGCTGTGTTGTCCAGTACAATAGTCACTATTTATTATCCACACATGCATACTGAGCACTGAAATGTGTCCAGCCCACACTAAGATGTGTACAAGTGTGTAAATTACACATTGAATATCAAATTTAGTATCAAAAAAGAGTGTAAAGCATCTCATTAATAATTCTTATAGAACACATACTAAAAGGATAAGATTGGGTTAAAATAAATATATTATTTATTTCACCTGTTACTTTTTACCCTTTAAAAAATATGGCTAGTAGAAAATTAAAAATTATATATGTGCTTCAAATTATATTTCTCTTGGATAGTGCTGCTTACCAAATATGGTATGAATTAATTACGTATGTAATTCCATTTAATTCTAACCTCACACTCTACAAGACAGGTACTTGTAGACCGGTACTATTATTATGCCCATTTGCAGATGAAGAAACTGAGGCACAGAGAAATTTGCCCAGTCACAAAGCTAATAATTTGAAGAGCCAGGATTTGAATCCAGACAATGTGGCTCCACAGACTGTCCTTCTGACCACACTGTTTTACTGTCAGTTTAAAGGTGACCACACCACTGCCAGGAAACTGATGGCAGAATATTTTTTAAAGCATTGCTTATTATGTGGCAGACGCTGTTCTAAAAGCTTTATAGCATCATCCATTTAATTTTTCACACTACAATCTAAAAAGTAGGTGCTAGAACTGAATTCATTTTATAGATACGCCACCTGGGACTCCAAACAAAGTGAGAGCCCTGGAGGAGACTACCCTGGGATCAAACCACTGCTGCCATTTGCTGGCTGTGTGACCTTGGACAAGTTACTTACCTTTTCTATGCCTTAGTTTCTTCACCTATAAAATGGCAAAAATAGGAGTATTTATTATTGGGGAAGCTGTAAGGGTTAAAAGAGATCCCTGATATATATAAAGATGACTCAGCACAGAAACATTAGTTATTATTATGAATTTTAAATCCAGGTCTGTCTTCAAAATCCATGCTCTTAACTACTACGCTGTACTGCCTCCCTCAAGGACGACATGTTTATGAACTTTCTAGAACAAGTCACAAGTCATCTTTTATGGGCATACAGGGAGTGATTGGGCATATAGGTTGTTTTATTAGAGCATATGTAAGAAAAAAGTCATTTCTCTCAATTCTACTGTACATGAATCACTTCTTTAATACCCACATAATGAAGAAAAATAGGCTGAATAAATATACATTATGAAGAAAAATTGGAAGTAAATACAAGAATTTTAAAGAGGAATAACTTGTCTGAATCGCTATATGTTTTCATATGTGTACATGATAGAAGCGATGTTTCTCTCAAATTTTTTGAAAGTGAGTGGAAAATTAAGCTGCTACAGGTACACACTCTAACAGGGTGCGGTTAAAAACAAAGGCCCGGCACTCTGGTCAGGAGCCCGAGGACCTTAGCACAGCCCCCTCCCATGTCTGAGGCTGTGGGGAAGGCTCTGTGCCACGAGCCCCCTTCCCCCTCCTGCCAAGCAGGACTCACTCGTAAAAAAGACTCAGAATTACTTTAAAGAGGGATTTATTCCTGTGGGCACCTTCCGATGTCTTTCTCAACCCCCTAAAATTCTAACCTACCAATGAGATCTTATTTTGATAAAAGCAAACACCCATCCCTGCTTGGCTTAAGGAGAGCCTATGCTCTCATGGTGTCATTCTTTTGTGTGGACTTGGTTTTACCACGGTGTTCCTTCTCCATCCCTGAGTTGCAGGTCGGATTTGGAATGGTGAGTGGGGATGAGCAGAAACAAGTGAGACAATTCTGGGTCTTGAGGGTTTTAAAGGTGGTAGAGAAGCAGAGAGGGCAGTGCTTTAGCTAACACCCACTAACTAGCCACCCTGTGCTTGATAATATGTTTGGAAAAGTCCCGACTCCATGAGAAAGGTCTGCTGGCTCTAACAGAAATTATCAAGGAAAGAAGAACTAAAAGGAAAAAGAAAATGACATTGCTTTCTTGGGCAGGTCTTCCTCTTCGCCCTGTCCCTAACAGTCAGACCCCAGTGCTGATTCCTACAGAGCAAGGCAGCTCTGTACCTGATTGAGCTTCCTTAAGTAGAGGGAACTCAGGGTTTTCTTTATATTTATGTGATTTTTCCTCATTTGTTTTGTGACTGGGAGAGAAATGGGTTGAGTAAGAACTAGCACATGAGAAATTTTGTATAAGTAACCCAGTCACTTTTGTGGACACCTGTTATATTTGTCAGAAAAAAAAAAGAAAAGAAAAGAAAAGTGAAGGGAAGAGAAAGGAAGAGAAGAGAAAGGGAGAGAAACAGAAGTCAGGAAGCCTTGGTATCTCGGAAAGTGCACAATGAGGGGAAAGCTGTTGTCTCTAAGATGAAGCACTGGTACCTGGGGAACAGTCAAGGATGAGTCCAAGAGCAGGCTGTGTGAACTATGACCAAGAACATACGAAATTATTAACTGAATATAAAAATATAAGTGAAAATGCCAAGTATAGTAAATGATGTAAAAACGCATTTCCTTTTCCTAATTCTATTTTCAAAAATGTTAAGGATGTGTCAAAATAAGAGTACTTGACTCTAAAAATGGATCAATCTGTATTTAATCATCTAATACAAAAATCTCTTTTCTTTGTGTTTAGAACCTTTAAGAGAACGGGGAAATCAGCTGCAGTGGGCAGAAAGGACTGAGGAGAGTCCCAGCCCTCTGCAGCTTATTGACTAAGCCCTGTGCATTACAATATACTATAATATTATCAGTAAATAAGGTTAAAAGTGATACAGAATAACTGTTGCTCCCCTAAAAAAAATCTCTCTGGGCTGAAAAGTTACCAAGTAATGGAGTTTTCTTAATTTAAATACTCATGATTACAAACATGAAATCATACACATGATAACAAAGTACTATAATCTTTGGCTCTGTTTCTGAGAAAATTATTTTATATACAAAATATATTTTAAAAGTACTTTTCTTCATAAGTTACATTTTTTAAAAACAAGCATTTGACAACTTTTCTAGACTTACAGGACAGTAGACAAATCCATCACTTTTTTCATCAATGAAAACTAATCTGGTCCCATTTGGGTCAGGAAAAATCTTCTTCACACTGACAGGATGTCGATAATCATTAACGAACTGCCAGTCTTCAATGTAGAAATACTTAATGACACCAGTCTAAAAAAAATCCACATAGAAATATAAAAGGTTATCAAAAAAATGCTGACTTTCAGCATTTATGTTAAACATATTTCCTAATTTGAAGGGAAAAAAACGAAATGTTTTTGATGAAGAGTCTAAGAATAATATTTATCATATGTGCAAGGTAGAGACCCAAGAAAATAAGAAAAATAAGAATGTACATGTAATTCAACAGCCTATTAATTCTAATATTCTTCATGATATTAAAGCCTAATTGATTTTCAGATTTTTCCAATTGCAGAAAATACCCTTATTGTTTAACTTTTAAATCATGTTATTTTAAATAGTTTTACTTTTAATAGACAGATTCTAAAATTAAGTTTAAAAGAAACAAAAAAAATACATGATACAATTGTATTTCTACATATTAGCAATGAATATGTAGATTCAAAATTTAAAAGTATAATACCAGTTACAATCATTGAAAAAATGAAATACTTAGGTGTAAATTTAACAAAACATGCATGGGGCTTGCATGCTGAAAACTACAAAACATTGATGAAAGAATCAAAGATCTAAATAAATGAAAAGGTATACTGTGTTCATATATTGACTATTAACAGACAACATGTTAATTCTCTCCCAACTGATACATAGGTTTAATATAATTACAATAAAAATCTCAAGATCTTTTGTTGAAACAAAAAAAGATAATTCTAAAATGTATATGGAATGGCAAAGGAACTAAAATAGCTAAAACAATAGCACTAAGGTTAGGAGGGCAGAAATAGGCATATACTATTCTAATATATGGATATGTACTCTTCACTGTATATTAATATATTTTATGGTATAATATCACTTGAAGGTAGCCTGATAAGTTAAAGAACAGATTAGAAAGAATATAGAAGTCTTGAACATTATCAACCAACTTGATCTAAATTAACATTCTAGAATAGCCCAAGTACAAAAGAATATTTACCAAGAAAGATCATATGCTGTAATATAAAATGTCTCAAACATGAATTCAAGTCATACTACATATGTTCACTGACCACAAGATAATTAAATCGGAAGTCAATAATAGAAAGATCTCTGTAAAACCTCAAATGTCTGGAAACTAAATACTAGACTTCCAAATAATCCATAAGCCCAAGAAGAAATTAAAAGGGATATTATAGAGTATTTCAAACTGAATAAAAATGGAAATACAACATATCAGAATTTCTGCAATGCTGCTAAGGCAATATTTAGGGGGACATTTCTAGGCCTAAGGGAATATACTAGAAAAAAATAGTCTCAACTCATTGAACTTAGTTTCCATCTTAAGAAACTAGGAAAAAAAAAAAACTAAAGCCAAAATTAGCAGGAGAAAGGAAATAAAGATCAGAGCAGAAATTAATGAACTAGGAAACAAAAATAATAGAGAAAAATCAATGAAACAAAAAAGCTGGTTGTTGAAAATAAACAAACAAAATTGATAAAACTTTTAGGTATATCAATCAAGAAAAAAAGACAAAAAGCAAATTAGGAATAAGATATTAAGAATGAGATAGGTGACATTACCATAGAGTCTACAAATATTAAAGAATGATAAAAAAATATTATGAATAATTTTATGCCTATACATTTGATAACTTAGATGAATGGACAAATTTCTTGAAAGACAAACTACCAAAACTTACTCATGAAGAAAACAGATAATCTGAATAGCCTGATACTTATTAAAGCAATTAAATTTGCTTAAAAATTTTCCATAAAGAAAACTCCAGGCTCAGATGGCTTTGTAGGAGAACTGCTCCATCATGGTACCCTCGCTACCTTGCGTCTCCACAGAGGTCACAGAAGCAAGGCTTAATTGGAGTCTGACCCATGTTTTGGCAGAATGCTCTGTTATATTCCCAGATACATGGGAACATAGGCAGTGATGAAATGCTGTCACATTCATTTCTCACCCACGATCTTATGGAAGGCTTCCATGAGGCAGTTCCTCAACTACTTCCCTCCTACCAATAGTAAGACTGTCCAATTCACCTTCTTTAGGGTATACCTGCAGAGTATTAAGAGTTGGGTTTTCCACAATAGAGTGACCTATCACCCAGAGGGGCAGCTGGCCCCTCCAGTTTGGTGTCATCCTGTGGGGCTAAGAATGTGGGTGCTGCTATCATGCTGATCTCCCTTTTGCCATCTACATCCATTTGGGTTTGTTTTCTCCTTACTGGCCGAAAGTACAGAAGTACAGGAAGTCAGCCTAAGCAGGCACCCCTAACCACTGGTTAGGAGCTGATGGACCACTTGATGAGCTTCACTGGTGAATTCTAGCAAACATTTAAGGGGAAAAAATACTAATTATAAAGAATCCTTCCAGAAAATTAAAGATGACTAAGTCATTCTATGAGGCCAGCATCACCCTGATGCCAAAACCAGAAAAAGGCATTATAAATTATAAGATCAATATCCCTCATAAACATACATGCAAAGATTATAATCAAAATTTAAGCTAATGAATTTAACAATATATAAAACAGAGGATACATGTGATCAAGCGGTATGTATCCCAGGAACACAGGGTTGGCTTAATATGTGAAAGTTAATCAATTAATTCACAAATCATAAACAAACTAAAGAAGAAAAACCTATGTGATTATTTCAATAGATGGAGAAAAAGCATTTGATAAAATCCAACATCCATAAAGACTCAGCAAACCAGAAACAGAACTTCCTCAACCTGATAACAGGCATTTGTAAAAAATCTACAGCTAACAGCACACTTAATGGTCGAGAACAAAACAAAGATATCCAGTTTCACCACTCCTGTCAACAATATATTGGAATAAAAGGCAACTTGGAAAGGAATACATAAAGCTATCTTTTTTCACATATGACATGATCATCTATATAGAACATCTAATGTTCCATAGAACATGGAACCTACAAAAAACTACTAAAGTTAATGAGTTTGGCCAGGTTACAGTATACAAGATTAATATTAAAAAAATCACTTGTATTTCTCTATGCTAGAAATAATCAGATATTAAAATAAAGAAGTAATAGTATGCACAATAGTATCAAATATATGAAATATTTAGGTATAAGTCTGACAAAAGATATAAAAGACCTGTACACAGAAAACTCCAGAACATTGCTAAGAGAAATTTTTAAAAATCTAAACAAATGGAGACATATATCGTGTTTATGGGTGGGAAAATTCAGTATTGTTAAGACAGCAATTGATTTGTAAGTTCATCAAGATCCCAATAAAAATCCCAGCAAGCTTTTTGTAAAATTCATATAGAAACACAAAGGACTGAGAACAGCCAAAACACCTTTGTGATATTGGTGTAAAGACAGACAAATAAGTCAATGGACTAAACCAAGTCCAGAAAAAGACCTACATATTTATGGACAATTGATTTTTGACAAAAGTACAAAAGCAAATTCAGTGGAGGAAAGACAGTCTTTTCAACAAATGGTGCTGGAACAACTGGCTAACTATATGCAAAAAATGAACTTTGATCCATACCTCAAATTATAAATAAAAATTAACTGAAAATGAATCAGAGACTTAAATGTAAAACATAAAACTTTAAAGTTTCTAGAAGAAAAGATAGCATAAAAACTTTGTGATCTTGGCTTAGGCAAAGATTTCTTAGATATATCACCAAAAGCACAACCTATAAAAGAATAAATTGATAAATTGGATGTCATCAAAATAAAAAAGTTTCTTCTCTCTGAAAAATACTGTTAAGAGAATGAAAAGACAATTCACACATGGGGAGAAAATACTTGCCGAGCATACATCTGATAAAAGACTTGAATACAGACTATATAAAAAACTCTGAAAACTCAGTAATAAGAAAACAAACAGCCCAATTAAGAAATTATCAAAAGTTGAACAGACATTTCACCAAAGATATACAGATAGAAAATAAGCATATGAAAAGATGCTCTACACATTATTAGTCCATTAGTGAAATGCAAATTAAAATCATAATGAGGCATCACTACACACTTTAAATTAGAGTGGCTAAAATTAAAAAAGATTAACCATATCAAGTGTTTGTGAAGATGTAGAGGAATACATTGTTGATAGGAATGTAAAATGGTATAGCCAATTTAGAGAACAGTTTGTGAATTTCTTAAAAAGTTAAACATACGTGTCGTATGATACAGCCATTCTACTTCTAGGTATTTATCCAAGAGGAAAAAATTATATGTCCAGCAGGAATGATATGCTTTAAAAAATCTTTGAAAACTTTTTACAAATATAAAATGCCATTACTGTAACTTTGCTTTATGTCCATATGGCTAATATAATATTTAGAGGTATGATTGTTCAAAAGACCAAAAGATTAAAGTGGGATTCTCCATAGTCTATTAATCTTAATACTGAATTCCTACTATATGTACGCAGTAGAGATCTAGAGTTGATCATCAAATCCCTAAAGCATCTAGGTAAAGAAAATGAGGCTTGAAGGGGTTAAAAAGCAGCTAGCAAGTTAAATAACTGGTATTTGAGCCCAGATTTTCTAGACTCCAAAGTTTACCTTTTTTTGCTATGCCCTCAAAATTGCTTATAATCACAAAAGAATTCAAAAGTAAATCATGCCACCTATGTGCTCTACATGTATTTATATGTTTATATTGCTATAACTATACATAAAATATATAATGTATGTTTATATTATACATTTATACTTATGTATATATAATAAATATATTACAAAGTACGAATTAGAAATCACCCTATGTTTTCTATTAAAGAGTACAATACATACATCTGTACCATAGATGAGGAAATCTCCAGTTAAGGCATGACATAAAATACGGCACTTATCATCCACTGCTGGGAAGAGTCGAGTCTCACGTTCTTCCTGAGCATCCAAGATTTCACTTTCTATCTAAAACATAAAGAATAACAGTGGCTTATCATTTGGAGTAAACCTGGTCTGCAACATCTAGGAGAAGGTCTTTTACTTAAGTTCAACTAGACACTCATACTCACCAGCCTACCACAGGCCAGTCTACTCAGGAAGGTATCAGGCTTGCCAGCAGACCAGTATTAGACATCAGTCTTCAGTGGGAAGTCTGACATCATCCAATACCTGATCTCTTTAGCTTCCCAGAAGCCAAGAGCCAAGAGATAGGTGGGGAGATATCCTGGTTTAGAAGCCCCACATTCTGGGGCCAATCTCTCTTGAACAACTCAAGAGGCATAGTTTTGAGGATCTTTATAAGCGAAATGCCCAAATACAAGAGACAATGCATTCCCGGAGGCACAGATGTAGGGAGTTCCCACCAGTCTTTATAGTTCATTTATAATTTCTAGAGGCAGTTTACCAACATAGTCCTTTTTACCATATGCAATGTTGCAAGTAGCACAGCTGATAAACTACCTGCCAGGTTTCTTGGGAACAGAGCTAGAAGGTTAACTGAACATCTGA
This sequence comes from Macroglossus sobrinus, assembly GCA_004027375.1. Lineage (NCBI taxonomy): Eukaryota > Metazoa > Chordata > Mammalia > Chiroptera > Pteropodidae > Macroglossus > Macroglossus sobrinus. The sequence goes on from PVKZ01000739.1 coordinate 428,988, forward strand.
TGTAGAAGGGTAGAGTTTTGTTAATCCTTTACCCACATATGGATTTCTAGCTAGTCTATATATGGTCACTTCCTGACCAAAGTTCTTGATAACAAGACAAGTCTGTTCATCATTATCACTTAACTTAGCAGTCCTCCAGGACACCAAAATTATACTTACCAAATGTAACTGGACTTTGCCTTCAAAAAGTGCAGCAGCATAATCAGAATGAAGACAAACACTGGCCACTGTCCCCAGATACTCCACATCTTTCAATTTTTTAACAGCTGTAGCAATTTTTAAAAAACCAAACAACACATTAAAATATAAATAAAACTACCTTATACAAAGATTTGAAAATAATTTTAAATGTGTGCTTTAACAAGGATATATTGAACGTAAAATTTTTATTTTAGTCATTCTAAAGAAAATCTTAGTTGTTATAAATTTGCCTTCAGGAATTCTTGAATGGAATAATGGTTCATATTTCAAAAAGTAACAAAGTAAAATCACAGGCAAAACAACCAAAAATTAAAACTTAGTGACAATAAGCTTAATGGTATATGTACTCTATCTGAGGATAATTCTCAGGCTTGCTCTATTCCTCATAGATAGATATGACCTCCAGTAGGGGATGATGGGGGATGGGGGAGAAGGAAAAAAAAAAGTAAGGCTCCTTTCAGATGCTACTGTTCATTACTCAAACAATAAACTCAGGGAGATTAAGTAAGTAGCAAACCAAGGAGTGCCTAAAAAAATCATTATGCAAAGGCAAATCACACATTCTAATTTTCCATGTGATCCCTTACTAGAAGAACCCTCATTTTCCAGATGAGTAACCCAAGGCTCAAAGGGATAAAAATCTGTCTACTGTCATCCAACTAAAAGAGGGAAAAGGGAATATGAATCCAAGGCTTAATTCTAAAGGTCATACTCTGCCCTCTGTACCATGCTGTCTTTACAACAAACATAACAAATAAAAGCTTTCCAAAATTTATGCAGATTTTTAGAGGAGTCACAAAACCTTTTAAACTAAGAAAGACATGTCTGAAGAAAAGAGTGAAAAAGACTTTTTCTCTAGAGAAACTTTGAGCTCTTCCCAAATAGATCAGAAATTATACTCTAGATAACAACAGCTGGATTTAGACTTGCCATTCTCTCCGAGGACATAGAACCAAGCTCGATTATTCATTCCCACAGCCAGATGATAAAGTCCTACAGCTACAAAGTTGGGTTCCACGTCTACAGAAACTGTAATCGGTAGTTCCTATAATATAGAAAAGTAACAGTTGTAAGTCAACTGCTAAAACTGTTTTGATTTTATTAATAAACAAAATAAAAATAACACCATTTTCATACTCCTTCAACAGGGTTGGCTACGGTGACTTCGAGGAGGGAGGTGAGATATGCAATCCTTGTGCTGCAGGCATCTCCAAGTATAGGAAGCTTGGTCAAGAACACATGGAGTGAGCCCCTTTGGGTAGACAGTGCCAGCAACTGACCATCATCTGTCCAGGACAAGGTGCCCAACCCTAAAATAATTGACAAAATAAAGGACTGTTCAAAAACAAATATACTAATGCAGTCAAACAAGCAAATATTTTCACTTAAGCTATCAGAAGCATAAAAAGCTTCAAATGTTTTAATAGTTTAAAAAGTCTTTAGGAAATTCACCATGGATTGGCATATGAACATAAACACTGATCCCCATTCTCAAAGGGAAATTATGTAAGAATTTAGATTTTACAACTGAAATTAGGATAAAACCCGCTATAAATCTTTAGATCGAAGTGGGCTTATAACCTCTGGTCAAAGAGTATAACTCAATAAAATTACTAAAATAAGAAGGCTATTTTAGAAAACTATAGTGAAGAATGTTAATTTTATTCCTTCTACAATGAATACAAAGCATACAATAAGCACATAATTCTCTGTAATTGGAATAATAAAATGTCAATTTGCTTCAGAAAAGTCAATACCTTTATTTTCATCATCCAGGTTGATTATAGCATACATGTCTTTTAATTCTGCTAAGTCATGGATTTTAATGCTGAAAAATAAAAATTTAAATGAGCTCTAAGTAAAATTGTTTTTGTTCACGAACAATTACTACACGTATTTAATTTCTGTCTATTCATAATTGATATTGAGACCACTTCTAGAAGAACCTAGAAATCTTATCACATATAGGAACTTTGCTTTCTCCCCTTATGTTGAAATTGTCTTATGTATTGCATCTTCATGCAGTGAATACACTATCAGACAATATTATAATTTTTGCTTTCAGTAGCCACATATATGTTAAAGATGAAACAAAAAATAGCCTGTTATATTTACTCAGCTATTTACCATTCCTGATGCTCTTCCTTCATTCTTGATGTCTCAAATTTCCTTCTGTCATCTGTTCTCTTCTATCTAAAGAACTTTCTTTAGGAATTCTTTCAGAGCGGGTCTGCTAGCAACAAATTCTCTTCGTTTTCCTTCATCTGAGAATGTTTTTATTCCACCTTCATTACTGATGGATATTTTCACTGGACATAGAATCTCAGTGGACAGTTCTTTTCTTTCAGCACTTTAAGAATGTTGTGACAATTCCTCTGGCTTCTGTGGTTTATGATGAAAAATCTACTGTCATTCAAAATGTTGTTCTATGGCCGCTTTCAAAATGTTTTCCTTGTCTTTAGTTTTTAGCAGCTTGTTTATGATGTACCTGGGACTAGATTTCTTTGGATTTATCTTTTTGGGAATTTACTCAACTTCTATAATATACAGATTAAGTCTTTTGCCAAATATGAGACATTTCTAGCCATTATTTGACTTTTACAACACAAATCTTAGAATTTTTGGTATTGTTACACAGGTCTCTGAGGTTCTGTTAATTTTTTTTCAATCTGTTTTTTGTGTGTTCATATTAGGTATTTCTATTGGTCTATCTTCAAGTTCACCAACTCTACTCTGTGATCACCATTCTGCTATTAAAAACACTACATTAATTATATTTTTCAGTTTCAATTTGGTTCTTCTTTATAATTCCTATTTCTTTTCTGACAGTTTCCATTTGTTTTGAGAATACTAGCCCTTACCTCTTGAAGTATTTTTATAATAGCTGTTGTCATCATCATATCGGCATTGTTTTCTTTCGTCTTTTCCAAAGAAATTTGATATTTTCCTCATTCTTCATATGTCAGTAATTTAGGGTTATATTCTGGACATTTTGAATATTATGAGAGTCTGCATCTTGTTTAAATTCCTTTTTTTTTTTTTAAGTAGGCAATCAATCCAGTTGGGTTCAGGTTTCAACCAGCCTCCTGTATGTTATGGTTTCAATGTCAGTTTACTTTCGAAGCCTTTGCAGTAGTCTTTGGATATGACCCCACGTGGCCCACTCAGTATAGGACATGAGCTATGATCTATTTCTTAGTTCAGTTCTCAGTCTTTGGTGTGTATTTAGAATAAGACATACATACACAACTCAAAAGTGCACCTGGAAGGTCATAAGTATCTTTATAGGGTTATTTTCCAGACTTCCCCCGTCTCTGGGAGCTCCGTGGTATTTTCTAGTTTCCTAGGGCTCCCCTTTTTGGTCCTCCAGCTGGAGAGGCTGGAGTTCATAGTCACTCTGCTCCACCTTCCCACAACAGCCTAGTAATGGGAGGACAGAGAGAAAAATAAACAATGGTGTTTGCTCTGCCTTCTTGGCACCTGAGAAGGCCAGCTTGAGAACATTATCCTCCATCAGTGTTTTAGATGCCTGCGGGTCCTTGCCACCATTGCTTTTGCTGCCACTGCCATGGTGAGATTGCTTGGTAGCTGGGACATGAGCGAACAAAGAAAAAGAAAAAATTGGGGTATTCCCCCACCTCTCTCTGAGTGTTAGTAGTTCTCTTTCTTGAGATTTGAGCCAGAATTAGAGGGCTTCCCTCAGCTCCTCTGTCTATGCTTGGGTGCCTACTTCCAGATTTCAGGCTGCCTTGAATCTTGAGACTAAAATACAAATGGAAGACTCAGTGCTGGTTCCGTTGTACTTCACATTCTGGTTTTCTTCATCAGTCTTCTTGCTATTATTTACCTTTCAGAGTCCTGAAATAGATGTTCCATGCATTCTGTCCAAATTTCACAGCTGTCTTCAGTGAGAAAGAAAGCGTGGCATGTGCTTACTCCATGTTACCTGGAACTACCTATTTTAAGATTGATTTTCAAGCATATTGAATTTTAAGTTTTGTATTTAATATACATTTAGTATTTTAGGATTTGCCTTGAGTGTTTAAGAGAGAAGTAATGGAGTCATTTTCAACTGCAAACATGTTCTAAGAATACAAGAAAGTATGGTTGATAGATTTATATTAGCTATCAAAGTTATGTTGAATCTCCTGAATATTCCTTCTATAAGCTTTCCTAGAAATTTGTGAATATACTTACCAGTTATCACCACATGTAGCAGCTTTGTTAAGGGTCTGTGATACCGCAATACTGGTTAGGCTATCTTTATGGTTATGAGCCTGGAATATCTCTTGACCAATCTCTCGAATATAAGTGGAAATGACCACAAAAATTCCACGTGAAAAACCAATCATGATGTAGCCATCGCCATACCTATGGCAACAAAGGCAATAATACAGTAAAAGAGAGGTTAACTATCATTGGCAATACAGTAAATAAGCAAGTACCTTAAAACTAAAAAATTAGGAAATATAATTTCTTAAGGGCCAATGTGTCAGACAATATGCTAGGTAGTTTCACATGCTAAATCACAGTCTGTAATCCAGAAAATGTTATATATGGAAGTGAAAATGCTACAGGCAAAAGTTAAATACAATTTATAAAAAAAAAAATACATAAATATTTTCTGTAATGAACTTTTGTACATACCAGTTATAGCAGACAATACTGCCATAGCGCTGCTGAAACTCCAGATTGATTGGGCTTTCTGGTTCACTCAGATTAAAGAGAAACAAAGTTTTTTTGCCAACCACCACACTTATCTGCAAGTAAAGATTAGGAGTGAAATGAATTACTCAGTATTTCATGAAAAGACCAATACATAAATTTTAATAACCAAATCTGATTTATGAAAATAGTAAGTCAAATTTAAATATGTTAAATGTTATAATTATTAGGAAGAGAACAACGTGACTAACTAAAAAAAATACATTTTACTGATACAAAGTCTGGGAAGAATACTTCGCTTTATATACATCCAATATTCCCTTTGAACTATACTAAAATAGCTAGGTAGAATAATTTTTTAAAATTCTCTATATCTCTCATTAGAGTATTGTGCAATATAAGATTGTAAGTCTGACATACTTCCATCGAAACTGAATTCATAATCAGAATACAGTCTTCCATCCTAAGTGGTCATTCTAAGACAACTGGGATGACAGGTCCACACTCAGGTGGATATTCTAGCTTGGCATTTTATACCATCACTTTTCATTGGTCAGTGTGACCACACTAGTGTCCCTCTGTTACTCATACAAGTCAATACTTAACTATAATTCTTAGTGGAGGATGTAATTGTGTTGGGGAGAGAAAAGAGTAAATTACTTATTTGGGCTTACTAAAGTTGATGAAGATATGCAAAAAGAGAAACACTGATAAATTTTCTTGATTCTAAAATGCTAGTCTATGGCTATGCCACCCTGAACAAGCCCGATTCCATCTGATCTTGGAAGCTAAATAGGGTCAGGCCTGGTTAGTACCTGGATGGGAGACCACCTAGGAAGACCAGGTGCTGTAGGCATAAAAAATAAAAAGTAAGGGATTGTAAGCTAACAAGGTCCTTGCAATCTGTGAGGTCAACCAAGGGTTGCCTTGCCTAAAAAAATAAGTAAAATAAAAATAAAATAAAATGCTATCAATTATAAGTTATTACCAATTTAATAATAGCTTTTTAAGAAACAGAAACATTATTTCATTCATTTATATGCATATTGATTGTAAAAATTATCTAAATTTCCAAATGTTAAAATATGGCAGGAAAAATGTATCTAAAGTATTAAAAAAATAGAAAATCTATAATTTCCAGAGCTCTTGTCACAACTGATAAAAAATTTTAAAAATCATATAGAAATCAATAATTCTGTTTCTCAATGTACCCTCCACTCTTTTTGCTACCATAAGAATGAGAAGAGCAACAAAACTCTAACAGAAGATGTCCTCAATTGCTGTGATACCAAGAAGCCAGCAGCAGAAAAACAATTTTTAGGTCTGAAGTGACAGACCACAATTTATTCATCATTATAGATTCTGAGCTACCCATAAAAGAGAGAGTATATTCTACAGAATTATCAGAATAATTTGGGCATAAATTTGATTTAGAATTCTTACTGTGTTTTCAGCAGTAGAGGTTCGGTCATCAGTCTTTATCATGGAAAACTGCATGTTGCTAGGCTCTAATTTCACTGATGTCTGCAAGGATAAAAATATTATCACTATGAATAAATGCAACACTAAAATTTACTCTGAATATTATCAAAACAGGTACCTTGCTTTCATTTCTGTTATATGTTGGACTAAGAACCTGAAATTCCCACTGCTGCAAACATTTAGAAATCTCAGATAAAACAGAACATGTAACTCATTAAAGGTATAGCTAAGCTTGAAAGAAGGTAAGGAAAATGGCCAGGGACCATAATCATAGATCAAAGTGAAAATCAAAGTGTGTGCAGAAACTGATGCTGCAGCTATCTGGAGCAGCTGGCAAAAGGGGACAATAAGAAAGCCCATTTGACTTTGGGTAAAAAAAGGCTAAAAAATTTCTTTTCAATTTAAAGAATTTCCCTCCTATTCTCCTCATGGTCTGAGGTTCAAATTTATACTTCAAGTGATCTACAAACTCCTCCACTATTTGACAAAGATAAATCCAAAGCCTCTTCCAAAGCTGCAAAAAAGTTCCATGGATAAGCCCTGCTGAACATGAGCTCACATTCAAAATGAGAAAACTCCCAAAGAAACAGTTCAACAAGAGCAAGAGTTAGCAGATCTAAAAATAATAGAACTATCAGAGAGAGAGATCATAAAATAAACACTTTAAAAATGACTAAAGACATAAAAGGACTCATAAGTATAAAGAAATACTACTTTTTTAAAAAAGAGATTTTTAAAAGTACAAAGCATTTCTAAAAATAAAAAGTGGAGTCATCAAAATAAAAAAACTCAGTGTGATAGAAGATCAGATAAATTTGAAGAAAGAACAAGTGAACTGATTTGATAAAATGATCCAAAGGTTACACAGAATGACAAAAAAAAATAAAATCTATGAAGGAGAAATTAAGAGACATGAGAAGGTCCAACAAATGTCCATCGGATGCTCCAAAAGGACAGATAGAAAGGGCTAGAGGTAATATTCAAAGAGATAATGACAGAATTTTCCAGAGTTGATGAAAGACAGAAATCTTCAGATCCAGAAAGCAAGACTAGTCCTCAGAAGAATAAAAATAAATCTACACAAGTAACACTGGACTGAGAGTCAAAAGTCAAAGCCATTCAGAGACAATACGAAATAAAACAATACTTTTAATGTATGTTTTGCTTACTACATGGTAACTTAAGTAGTTGTCTAATTCTGGACATATACTTCTGAGCAATCAGAAATGAGAAATTGTTATCTTGCATGTAAATTATGGCTAAATGGTAGTGGCTTCTTGGGATGTTAGATGGAAAAATATTGTGAGGCCGTGTGTTCACTCAGAGGAGGAAAAAATGCCAAAGTCTACTGATGGATACCAGAGTGGGGAGCTAAAGCATTTGTACGATGAATATGGCAAAAATGATTTCCAAATCACATTATTTGTGAAGAGATCATGGTGTGAGTCTTGAATGCTGGCTTGCACTCTTTCTCCAGTGGCTTTGTTATAAGGCCCTCTATGGAGAAATCCATGTGGCAAGAAAATGAGACAGATTTCTAGTCAATAAAAAGCTAGAAAAGAACTGAGCACCCTTGAGCCTAACAACCTTTAGGGAATTGAATTATCAACAACAACATGAATGAGCCTGAAAACAGATCTTCCCCCAGTCAAACCTTCAGATGACACTGCAGCTTTAAAGAGTAAAGACTACAAGCCTTGTGAAAGACCCTGAGGTAGAAGAATACAGCTAAGCATTTCAGCATCTACACTTCCTCACCCACAAAAACTGTGAAATAATAAATGTTCATTGCTTTAAATTACTAAGTTTTGAGGGTAATTTCTCATGTAGTGATAATTAATACAGAGCTGTACTTCATATTTCTTCTAAAGTAGACAGAACAGTGCCATGTACCTAGCAGGTATTCAAAGAATGTGTTAGTCAACATTGCTCTAGCAATATTAAATCATAAGTCAAGTAGTCTAAAGTGAAAGTCTCCCATTGGCAAGATTATGTAGCCACTGGTAATATAAATTCTCTTAAGGAAGAGCTACTGAAGATTCAATCAACTAGGAAATTGAAACAATATTAAATTTTAATCCTAAAATTAAATTTAATGAGGGTTAGTATGGAAGCAATTTAATATTAAAGGTACAGGCTATAGAATTAGGAAGATATGACTGAGTCTAGTTATTAACATTTAAATCATAAAGATACATAAATATATATATAAATATACATCAATATATATAAAATAGTTATTTCACAAATATACTATCTGACTATAACCACAGAGCTGATCATCATGCTAATATGAAACAACAGAAAATGTAAAAAGGAGGCTATTTGGATAAATTATTCATGTTAAAGAAAAATGTTCTAATACATAAAAAGTTATTGATGTTTAGAATATGAAGTTATTGTATACATATATCACATAGAGATTTTTAAATGTTATAGATTAGCTTGACAGACAAACTTTATTCTAGATAAACATTTGAATATATAAGATCAAAGAGATGTTACTGCATTACCTGTCTTATTGTGTCACCTTCCTGATTGCTAACGGTGATCATTTTATCTTCACCCCCTAAAGCAAGTAGATTTTCTGTATTCCAACAGCCACATGTGATTCTCTTAGTATGTTTTCCTGAAAAAGAGATGATTTTTGTAGACACATGGATTTCTCAAAAAAATAATATATGACGTCAATCTGAAAGAATGGGTAATATACCATGGAAATTAAACATAGAACTTAAAATCTCATCAAAGCAGTTAGTGTCTAAGCAACCTTATTTAAAACAATTTAACAAGATGTAAATCAAGATAACAGTATGTAAGGGCAATAGTTTTCCAACTTTTTATGTGGCTGTGAGCATAGACCCTAACATGAAAAGATATTCCACTACTCAACAAGTCTGTTCATTCACCATATCACCAAACCTGTAATGATAATGCCTTAACTAAACCCCAAAGTACTGAAGTTATCATTTTGATATTTAGCTCTGTGGTATGGTAGATCTTTGGCATAAGTAGATTCAATATCACAGTTTTAAATATTCATGTATAACTAAAGGACACATACTGATTTGTGATAATACTGAGGTGCAAATATGAATGTACCTTAGCAAGAATTGTGTTAAGAACTGAGTCACTCAGCTAGCAATTGATAGTAGTTAACTACTAATATCAGGATGCTTTTTTTATTGAGCAATCTAGCCAGTGCAAAAATCACATTTTTGGGGGGAAATCATATGCTTGACACTGTAGGTATCTGTTGATGGTCCTGGGTTAAATACCCAAGGTTAATTAAGTATACAGATTATGGAGGCAGACTGCCTGTATTTGAATATGTGGTTTCACCACTTATTGCAAAAATTTTAAGTTACTTACCTTTTCTATTCCTTAGTCACATCATCCATAAATTGGGGGTATTGGTAGGAGCCATCTCACAGGGCTGAGGATCAAATGAGTTAAAGCACTGAGAAGAGTGCCAGGCATGTGGGAAGTGCTACAGAAGTGTTAGTGATTTTAGCTGTTACTGAGAGCAGACACCATGCTCATTTTATTTTGTATACTCCTTATAGAGCCTAATAAAGTACGTATGCAGAAAGCAGGTTCCTTAAGTCAGTAGATCCTGAGACAGGAGTGTGTTAGTGGCTCAGCAAGTAAGAGAGCATGAAGGGAGTAGTATGAGATGACGTCAGAGAGTTTGCAGAAACCAGGTTATGCAGGGCTTGGCTGCCCATGGTGGGGATTTGCCTTGACTCTGGGTGAGACGGAGAGCCATCAGAGAGCTTGAGCAGGGGCTCACTCCAGCCTCTAGGATGAGAATATTCTATAGTGGGGCAAGAATTGAAGCAGGAATACCAGTTAACAGTTTGCAGAAATTCAGGTGGACAATGTTTGAGGTCCACACCATGGTGGGAGTAGTAGAGTGGTGAGAATAGGTTTGATTCTGGAACTACATGAAGGTAGAGCATACAAGATTTTCTGGCACATTAGATACAGAGGGCCTAAGAGTAAAATCAAGAGTGACACTAAGGTTTTGCCTGAAGATCTAAAGGGATGGAATGTCATCAATGATGAGAGGAAATGCTATGGGTCAAAAAGATTTTGGAGATAATAAAAATGAAGTGTTTACTAGACATCTCAAAGATGCTGAGTAAGCAGTTGGATGTGTAAGTCTAGAACAGAAAAAAACGGGAGTTGTCCTGATATATATAGATAGTATTTCAAATCAGGAGACCAGAGCAGAAAAGTGAAGGGAACATTCAGAGAAGAGACTGGGATAGCAGAGATTTTGCTAGTCATAAATTAGGAACTTGGGTGGTATACAGGAACTGGATATCCAAAGAGATGGACATTAGGAACAGAAAAAGAAATGCATGAGGAGCAGTGGAAAGATGCCAAAGACAACTTCTTTCTATCCCATGAACGGGAGAAGAAAATCTCTTCTTCCTCCTCCTTCTATATACCTTAAGGCTCTTTTGTTTCCAGTGCTCAGAATTCAGGTTAACCTTAACATCAATAATGATAAATGCATTTTGTGTATCTACTTAGTTTTCTGGGAACTTTACATATACTGACTCCTTTAACATTAACTCCTAGTTAATATATTATGGTAACTTAAGTATGAACCATGTTACTGGGAGACGGGTAATATTTAATTACATTGTAGAAGAAATTCATGTATATCAGAACCATGCAAAGCAGGAGATGCCTATATCTGGCCTAGTTCAAGGAAACAGATTAGTGCAAGATAAAACATGGTAACAGATACTTAGTTACTTTAAAACATTGACAGATCATGCTACCATGTAGGAGCTACCTGAAATGGAATGGCTTAGTTTTAGTAAAGTAAGTTATTTAAAGGAAAAGAGCAGAACCACAGATCACAACACTCTGAAAGAGGCAGCTATATATTTAGTGAAAGACTTAAGATATGTAATTACCCTGAATCTTTTCAGGCCCATTTTACACAGTTCACAAATAACATTGAAAGCACAATCAATATTCCTATTAAATGTAATAATCACATATCAAAATCAAATCATGTATATATGACAAATACCTGACATAAAATAATGCTTTGACAAATTATTTTTTTATATCACAAGTGTCAAATTTTCTGGGGCCTATCAGTTAACTAGTGAGATACAGAAAATGCCTAACTAAAGTCAAATAGACAAATATGATGAAAATTTTTAGTTTAATTTTTAAATGGTCAATGACATTACTGTTTAGCTGTAGCACTAAAAATATTAATATTAAATATATACATATGTGTAAATTAATATAAAATGATTAAGTAGCCTTAATTGAAAGGTACTGTCTCAAGTATTCTGTGGGTGCTCTTATATCCAGAGTTTAATTCCTTAATTAGCAGTAAATTATACTTTTCTGACTATCTGGATTTAATTAAACCTACTGTTTCACCATTCACCAGTATGATGTTTACAGTAACTGAAAAGAATCGATATTGTTTCTTCTTGTGTATTCAGAGGGCAGATGCTAAAGTGACCAGAGGTTGAGAGAATCAAAGAGACTGAACCAAGGTTGAAAAAGGAGCAAACACAAACACCCTCTATTATTATACCCTAAGGCAAATGTATCTCATAGTCCACCCCTAGATTAAATTAGTATTTGAAGAAAATGGAGGGTCAGAATTAGGAATCTGGATATACTCTGTCTAATCAGTCACCAAGTGTTTGAGTATATCTACTAATATGTTGATACGTCTATGAGCTGTTCTGTGTCCACAGGACAATCTGAGTGAGAAAGGAACAGATGGAAACCTTATCAATGCACTGGTGTCCAAAGGCACAGGCTGACCTTGATCTTAGAGCAACCTAGTCTACAAAGCCTGAAAATTTTTGGTGTACAGTGAAGAGGAATCTTCTAGTTTAGCTAGATGTGAGATTTGATCAGGAGTCTTAATATTATGAAATTTCCCTTGCAATATCAGGAAATCAGAGGCAGTAAAATTTATATTTATGTAAAGAATCTCAAATATTTAGCAGTGTTTCCAACTATAACCTACCAAGGACAGGAATCTTTCGAGATGTCTGACGATTATAAATAAGCAAATTTCCTTTAATAGTTCCAACAGCCAGCGAACTTCCAATTTTTGACCAAAGAAGAAAAGACATTTGATCCCTGTAACATTAAGATATAAATTACTGAACAATTCACAACCATAACCTCTAAATAGTTTTTTCAGAAAGTATCTCATGGATAATTTTAATATCTACTTAGAAGATAAGTACAAAATTACAACAATGCTTTAGGACAAAGACTATGTGCTAAAAACATTTTGGAGATACTATATGGTGATCTTACAGTGAGTTTGACTTAAAATAAAAATGTATAATGAATACAGACTTCAATTCAGTCATGATGGAATCTCGAATTTCATGACATGACTCATAACAAGATGGTTATTGTCTACTAATGATAGTTTTAAGTCTAAATGTGGTAAAAACCTTAATGGATGATGGATGACACCTTGTGCTCTGAAAAAAAGTAGGGTCCAATAACATATTAAATTGGGAAAATCATTGGGAATTCCTAAAAGACATATGTTTTCCTGCTGTTACTATTAAGAACAGTTAAAAGCAGGTCAAAAGTACGTCTGCCTATCGCCATTCTTATGAGCATTTTAGGACTCCCAGAATACAATTCTCTACTAAAGGGATCAGGGCTCCCTTGGAGTAACATTCCATATATTGGGGAAAGAAACCATAATGAGTCTAGAAAAGTGATTCTGAAAATGCAATCCCAGGACCAGCAATATTACCTGGGAACTGATTTAGAAATGTCAGTTTTCAGATACCAGCCCAATCCTACTGAAAGAGAAACTCTGGGGAGGGTGGGGTTCACCCAGCTGTGTTTTAATAAGCCAACCAGGTGATTCTGATGCAGCTAAATCTTGAGAACCAGTGATAGACCATGCTGTTTTTAGAAAACAACACTGCTTTCAAGAAGTGAGGGCAATAATTAAAGAACAAAAGCTTAAGCTTAAAGAGGCTTCCTCTCTAGCTAAATTAGGAGAATTTGAGCCATAAAAATATTTAACTGAAACCAGTTTGTGAAGGACCATAAAACCCTGATACTTGGAAGGCAATGATACTTGGAAGGAAATGATACTTGGAAGGCAAAAATTCACTTAAAGTATATGAGAAGTTAGTTGTAATAATAGGTGAATAAAATCTTTAGTTTAAAAATTAATTTTATAAGAAGTGTTATGTGCCAGGATGCTAGGCTTCTTCTATTAAGTATATATTTTATAAAAATTAAATATGCATTTTTCTCTATCTGTTTAAGTAGGTATGGCAGTCATGAGAATATGCCCCTTTCTCTAGTGGAAAGTGAACTGACCACAATGTGCTGGGGCCACAGCCTCGCAAGGGCTGCTCCCAGACACGGCAGGAATACCACTGAGGCCCACTGCCGGGAGACACAGGGCTCCTTCAATGGGTAACCTTGGCTTAAAATCTCTCCACAGGCCTAGCTAAACTTTCTTAGAACTGGGCTGCAGTCTGAAATGTTTCTACCCAACAGTTTTTCCTTCCTTCTCCCTTTCACAAGGGCCCGACATATTGTGGTCGGATGGCTCTTCTACCATCTTCTTCCCCCTCTCTGTTCCCTCATAGGCATTTCCTGGAATAAATCTCACATATTTAATGCTGTTTTGAAGTCTGCTTCTCAAAAAACATGAATTGAAAGAATTGTGTTTAAACAGTACCAGAAAAGAGAAACTATATGACACTGATAAGGTCTGGTCAGCAACAGTGGTCACATATAAAAAGAACAACATAACATTAGTCCATCCAGCAGTTTACCATTACTAACAGTCACAAAACCAACTATAAAGAGGATTAAATAGCATATCCCAAGGTCATGTTACCTAATGTCTTCAAAAGAGCTAAGTAAACAGACTCCATCTCTCTTCCCTTAAGGCATAAGGTCTCTAGGAAGCCCTACAAATTATACTAGGATACTAAGGCATACATAAGTTTCCAATAATGCTAACAGTTAGGCCAGTGTATAATAAATACATGTATTTCTGGCCAAGAAAACTGATAAAGAATACATTATTCCAGGAAAATGTACCTGGCTGTAAAGGCTTTAAAAAGTCTTGTTGATATGACAACTGAAGATCAATTAGAAAAGAGACTGAGTAGGATGACTAGTGCTTGTCTAAATGGCCTTGAGAGAAGCAACTATGTCTTATGATCCAACCAGGAATCAATTCGTTGATGAACCAGATGTAGAGAGTTTTCTCTGGAAAGAATGCTGTATCCCACCAGGTACATAGCTGCTATAAGCCTGCTATAATCCCACCAGGTACATAACTGCTATAAGGTGGGATCAGGGTGAGTATCACTATAACCCTAAGAAGGTATGAAAATACATCTAATAAAAATGAAGACATAAATTCAACCCATTGCATTTACACAGTAATTTAAGATAAAAAAGTGGTCTTGTAGTAAGTTGTGTAAGAATTATATTTGAATACGTTTTATGTACTATTTAATGTGTTTGAAATGCTCAAAACAATCAATTCTAATTAAATTTGTAAATGGAATTTAAGTTGTTTAAAGGAAATTTAAATGTTTGCAAAAATAAACAAATTTTAAAAAAATGATATTCAAAAGCTTAACTATCTTAGTACAATAGAGTGGCCATTAAGTAAAAAGCAAATAGTATATACCTTTGTATACAAAGTCCTTTAGACATTAAATATCAATATCAATAGCAAAACACCCTTCATTTTACATTAATGATAATTATTGTAACATCTAGTATTCACTCAGTTCTTAACTTTAATATCTGGCTATGACATACAATTAAACATCACAACAATGAGATGATGTGAGGAAATGGATCTATGAGGAGACAGAGGAAGGTAGACATATATGAGCTGGAAACACTTGGGATTAATCACATATTATTCTCTGGGTGAGGACGTGGCCTCACTGATGCTGAATTTGGTTCAAGAGATAATACTTGATATTTATAAACATTCTCCTCATGGAAGCAGAGAGAGCATGTAAAATCTTTTTTGAAAATAGATGTACACCCAAAGTGTAAACAGCAAGCAAGAAACAAAAGATTCTTAGACCTAGCAAAACTTTACACTGGGCAGACAATATCATCTTGGAGTGCATGCCTCGTGTATCGCTTTGTCAGGTAAAGAGAAACTGCTAAGGTTATGTTTGGTCTTGTTCTGTATGGCTACCTTCTTCTGGGTTCAGTTATACCTTGGTAAATAAACTGGGAACTTACAGTCTAATCTTATGGTATATAGTGATCTTTTCCTGTCCACCTGGTGGTCACATAATGCCATGAGGCAGATATTATTATACCTATTTCATATAGAGATGAAGAAATTGAGGCTTTGAGAAAAGTTAAGGAACTTGTCCAAGATTAAAACTGCAGTTTTAGTTGGAAATACTGATGCGCTTTTCTTTTCCACATGGAAAAATAATTTCTATTTTAGTAGAAATCTATAATTTATTCTGTCTCCCACGATTTTTTCCACTTGAGGACTGCTCATCTTCACTTGCTGAGATTCTCAATTCCATGGCCCCACCTACTCAATTCAGACCTTTTGAAAAACTGAGTAGATACTAGTGATGTGATGGGGGCATATTCTTTTCTCAGGAATAACATGATGTGGAAAATGATATAAGCCAATAGCTGCCAATAGCCATAGGAAAAATCTGACTTAGAATGGAGTCAATACAGAGAAAGGAAGAGCCAAGAGATGGAGAAAGATACAGTCTTGTTTACATCATTACAACTCCTATATCGTCATGCCTACAGCCAATCCCTTCTCCAGATTTTCCAAAATATGTTTTGTCTCATCTTTGGAACTTTTAGGTTATCCAAAACAACTTTTTAAGAAACTATTTATATTTTACATTTATAGCATTTATATTCTAATTAATGGACAAAATCAGTAGGACTATATATAACAAAAAAAAGACATGAACTTTTTCTTTTATATAAAACTCATCAGTGCATCTTTATAATGGAAGTAGTAAGTATTGTTAACATCAAACTTACAATCACATTTTTAAGTGAAGATTCAAAAAGTAAAAAAGTTATCCTTACCTCATGCCACTGTCTAACTGGCTGGTTTTATTTGTGTTGGCATCCCATAGATAAATGCAACTAGACTTCTCAGCAATCACTGCTAAGACATCTCCATCTTTATCCCAATCCATAGCAACACAGTTACTTTAAAAAAAGAGAGTAAAACATCAGTTCACATTTTTTAAAGGAAAGAAATTTAAATACTCACCTATTTGTGATTTTTGTCCCTAACAAGACCATTCAAGCTATTTTGAACTTTCTGCATAAACTATCTGCAATGAGAATCACTATTCACTGCTTGGATAATACTAACTTAAAATTTTTGTTGCTGAGGGGGGTGGAAAAAAATTAAATTCTATTTTAAATATCATGTTCATATACTACATTAAATATAATTATACATAATGAGTTAGTAGATTTTCTTGAATTCTCTAAAGAACCTGGCCTTTTGGTAAAACACACTATCAAGCATCTCTACAAATGAATCCAATTTGTAATCAAGAGACAATTTGATCAAGTTTCAGATTTACAGAGACAATATACTGATAAGAAATGAAGTCATATTTAGATAAGCTGTGTATAAAACAGATCAAAACTGCGTAGATGTGAGATTGCAAACAATGGCAAGACCGAATTCTGAAGTGGTAAGAAATGTAATTTTCATTGTATATCTTAACGTAATAAGAAAAGTGATTCAATTAAGATGACTTAAGAGTTCTAAATAGAAAATGCTCTGTTTAAGATGTTTTTTACTGTTCAAAATTACTCTAAAATGTTTATTATAATTTTAAAACTTCCTTGAGGAGTAACCTTTCTTCTCTGATGTTATTTTTCATTTTGAAACTCTTCCTGCATAGGGTTACATTTAGGACAGTTGGGGATTGCTTCAGTTATTTTATTCTTTAAACTGCTAAAACATGTTTTTCGATCTTAATTTTCTGTGATATTCTCAGAGATTTGGGGGATGTGAAAAAGGGAAGCTTTCAGATTGTTGATAAAAATCACCTGCAAATTAAAGACATTATATAATGGCATTTTATTTATCTGGAGATCGTTTGTCAGCTAAATTCAACTATAATGAACACAGCAAAAGAATTCAGAAGTAAAAAAAATAAGGCCACTATGTAACCAAAATAGATGTCATACAGCTCCTACAATAAAGCTCATACAATTCATTAAAAAGTTTTTTACTAAATGCTTTTTTACTTTATTTTGACATAATTATAACTCCCTTGACCTCTGTTTCCAAGAATATAGAAACTAGAGGTAACAATTGAGAGCAATAGAAAATGCCAAAATGGTGGCATGTGGTGGGTTAAGGCATAGCAGGAGGTGGGAAAGGCTATTAGAGACTTAGAGAAGTTAAAACATGATTTGCAATGATGGTAGCAAGAAATCTCAGAAAGCAGACATGAATTTAAAAAGCATGGCAGCCTAAGACCATAATTTGGGTGAGAGCCTCTAAACATCTTAATAACCACTGAGACTATCAGTAAAAATAACTAACACAGGTAATGATTACACGGAATCATTTTAAAATGCTTAAGTTATGCTTAGTATAATCTAGAAGATTTCCTGAATATAAAGTCTTTGTCTTTTAGGAAGTATGTGAAAGTAACTATTTTCTAACAATTTATTAGAAAGGAGATACTACAGTGATGCAAACTTATCTTGTCTACCTATACACATCTAAGGCGTGTTTATAATTAAATAAGAATTCTTTCATAAGAATTCATTATAATTCTGCCTTTAAACTTCCTGTGAATGTATGGGTGTTTATAAACCCTGACTCAGATGCTATTTATCTACGTATTTTATTAACTACTTATGGTATAAAAAAAAAATCTCTTTGCAAATGGAGAAAAAAAAAGAAATATAGATTATATATGTTGTAAAATTCTATTTGATCATGGTTTTAAGACAATACTTTTTATCTTTTAGGCAACAAAGCTTAAGTTTTTGATCTACCAGTGTACTTACCCAGATAAGTTAATTTCACTTCTTTTTTGACCATGGCGATCAAAGATTTTCACAATATGATCAGCTCTAAAAGCAATTAAAACACAAATGTGATGTAAATGTTTTTATTTATCTATGTAGATAAAAAAATGTCATACAAGTGCTTTCAGTGTTCTCACATCCTAGTTTCATAATTTGTATATAGAAGTTATTACCAGGGAAAAGGTTCTATGAACTCTGGAATTTACGGAGATGAGTATATTACTTTTCCTACCATACAAGCATCTCACAACTTTTACTGAACAGATGGTGTGGTTATGTGGACACAGAATCATTTGAAGTCAGGATGATTTACTTAAAACATTCACTGGTTTCTTACCCCGTTACTGCAAGGTAGTTTCCTGATGTTTTTTGCCAGGTAAACTGTATAGGTGTGCCAAGCCAACTCTTTTCTAGCAGTGAGAAAACACGCTAAAAAAAAAATTAGATTTCAAAACATACAGTTAAGGACTGGTCAGAAAACATGTCAAAATATGATCATGAAAACAGTAGGATTCAGAATGGTGAAGGTTTATGTTAGAGTTTATGCAAAAAGAGTCAAAATATAACAAACAAAATGATTAATCAATTAAACAAACAAAAATCACAATCTGGTTGATACAGTATGAACCTCAATATATTGGGGAGGGTTTATTATTAAACCTTTTGCTTTTGAAAGTTTTTGAATATTAATTTTACAAAAATGTATAATTTTCATGTTTTATAAATGTTAAAGGTTAAAATAATTTAAACTTGAATTTAGCTTATCAGCAGCATAGATTATGGGGAAATTAAATTTAATAAAACTGCCATTTAAAAAATCTTAACTGTCATAGAAATACAACATGTATATACTTCTTTCAAAATTATTTTCTTTCTTTACTCATTAGTTATATTTACTTCATCATTAAGTGTTTAATTTGGCTATTGGGTGGACAATGTAACAGTCAAGAAAACATTCTTTTCACTTAGACAATTGAGAACTGTGGTTATGGAAGCCACAAACCACATGTGGACTTGAAATTTTATTGAGGACTTGACTGTGGGTAGACCAAATTTAAATGTGCTATAAATGGAAAATACATATTAGATTTCAAAGACTATGAAAAAGAAAATGCAAACTATCTCATTGATAATATTTTATAATAACTACATGTTGTAATGATAATATTTTGAATTTACTGGGTAAAACATATTATTAAAATTAATGTTTTGTTTCTTTAAAATATTTTAATGTGACTACTAAAAATCTTAAGTCATATTTATATCAAACAGTGCTGATTTAGACCATCTAGAAACACAGAGCTTGAATGAAAAAATTTAGATTTTAATATAGGTTAAATCATAGAATAAACAATGATGCCCATATGTAGGCATGTGAAGTTTACATACTACTATAGGTGGTTTGATAGTCTCGGTGGAAATTCTTCCAATGCTCAAAAATAACCACCAATAGGGATTTCGTATGAAATCCACCTCTACTGAAAACAGGTGCGCTACAATCACAGGTGCATCCAATTTTGTGGAGCACGAAGACACCCTTAAAGAAAAAAAAAGAGTATAAAAGCATCTTTCTTTCGCAATTTTGCAACCACATTGCCCTAGAACCCCTTCATGCAAGCAAGGGATCATTAAACTTGAATTTCATTAGCTTCATGGTAGACCTCTGGCTGTGATCTTACATATTATTTTTCTTTAAAGGAGCTATAAAGATGTTTATATCAATACAGTGGAAATGGTGCTAGCTTAACAACCAGGGAACTAAGCTTTAAATTTTGCTTTTTACCTATTAGCTAATAGGGCTTAAATTGCCTCAAGCACAGAATTCTCAACTGTAATCAAGAAGAGAATCTTCTCACTTCTTATACATCGTAAATTACGAAGAGCTCTAGAAATATTATAATTATCAGTCTGTCAATTTCAATTTCCCCACTAAAAGCCATGATATAACATTAGGACGTAAAAAAATAATTTTTAAATTGAGCTTTTTATTTCTTTGCCGGATCAGGGCAGGAGGTATTGCTGTGGTAAAGCGAAAAAGTGAAGGAGCTGTAGCCAGTGACCAGAGCGGGGGGTTCACGAGAAAGCCAAACCTAGAAACCGTGCATGCAGAAAATGAAGCTCTTGAGCGTCTAAAGCTGCGTGTGCAGATTTCTCCGTGAATAATATACATTCGCCACCAGATGACCAATCACAGCCAATACAATTACAAATCATTCTTTCAGAGTCTTTTCACTTTTTAGGGCGCTGGGCAGTTGCGCGGCTTGCCAGGGGTTTCGGTGTAAACATGAGTCAGCTGGTGGCAAGTCAACTTCACCGCGACCCTGCAAACGCAGTCCCACGACGCGTTCCTTCCGCCTTGCGAAGTTCGGGGTCTTTTCAGTTCCAGCCCGCTTATTTCCGGCCGTGGCGGGGTTCCGTCTTCCCGCGTCGCTTCAACCCCCGTCGCGATCCCAGAAATGGGGGGCCTTCCTCTCTGCTTTCTCTATTTTCTTTCCCCCAGCTCCTTCAACTTCGTCCCCATTCTCCCCCTCCTTGGTCACCCCTCTTTCTTCCCCACTCTACGCAGTGGAAGGAGGAAGGGGGGGTCATATGTCCCAATCCTCAAAGCAACGCTCGGTGGGCTGGAAAGGGCTAGTGGTCCAGTCTTCCAGCTCGCCCAAAGGTTTATAAGTTACTTACCTTCATCTCAAGGCTGCAGCGGCGGCGCGATCTAGCAAGTGCGCAAGCGCACCTGGTCTCTTCCAAAAAAGCTACCGCGTTCCCGTCACCCAGGAGACCACGCGAGCAGTGACCAATGAGCGAGCACCAGTTGAAGGGCGGTGCCTCTCAAGGTAAGGGGGCGGGAGGCGTGGACTTGAATCACGTGACGCAAGAGAAGCAAGATCCAGAGAAGTTGCTCTTTGCATTCCTTGCGGCTCCTCGGCTTCCTATTGGGCTCTGATTGGATAAGACCTGAGACTTAAAGGCGCCTGCGTAAATTCTAGGCCCAGGCTACTAAGAAGCCGGTGGTGGCCAGAGGAGTGCTGAGAAGTTGAGGAAGAGAAAGGACCTGAATGTTAAGACAAGGTGTGAATTAGCTCATGGGGCAAATACCCTTACACAGGCCCTATACAGAGAGCTTGGATGATCCCAAGTGTCATATCTCTCTCTCCTCCAAACTCTGCCCTTCTCCCCATCTCCATCTTCCAGTTTCTAGGCTAGAAAAGATGAAATGTGAGAGGTAGTTTATTTCGGTAGGCCAACTAAATGAGCCAGTTAAAAGTGTGCTGAAAAAATGAGCTCTTAAGAACCAGTTTGAGTGGTATAGAATAAAGGATCAAAAAATTTCTGATCACGTTAATAAAAACAGAAAAAGCACTTGACAAAAATCCCATACCCCTAAAAAGATAAAAAGCTAGAAATAGAAAATAATCTCAAATTATGATCATCTACAAAAAAAAAAAAAAACAGAGCTAACATCATACTTAATGGTGAGAGACTGAATACCTTCCAGATTTTAAAATGATGGCTATGAGGAAATAATTAATCTTCTACAAATATTATAGAGAAAGAAAGTCTAATAATCGTAGCAGTGACTAGGGAAAGATAGTGTATCTGATCAGGGGATCCTAAGTGAAAGACATTTCCCTTTAGTTTAGCTACTAGTATCAGTAGCTAAAAATATTAATGTCACTTAAAAATTATTTGCTATTCCATATTAATTTTAAGCTTAAAATAAAATTGAATATTTAACATTAAGCTTACTATATTTGTCCAATTATGTGCCACGCATAATTCTAAGTGCAGATACATGACTATAAATCAAATAACCAAGGAGATTAAGAATTTAAAATTAGTTCTGGATCCACTGCAGTTTAATGATTCCTATTCTCAAGAGGAAAGATTTTGTATTATTTCCTTTGAGTTCATATAGAGTAGTTCTCAAACTTGGCTGCAATTAAAACTATTTAGGGGTCACCTGAGGTGGCATAGGCTCAACTCAGATTTATTGAAACAGAATTTCTTGAGATTAAGCCTGGCTACGTCTTTTCTTTCTTTCTTCCTTTCTTCTTTTCCTTCCTTCCTTCTTCCTCTCTTCCCCAACCCTCTCCCTCCCTTTCTCTTTCTTCCTTTCATTAAAAAAAAAAAAAACTCTGTGGTATACAGCCAGAGTTGAGAACCACCAATTTATTCTAGAGTATGCCAAATCCAATGAAGCAGATGGAAAGCCTGTTTTATTTCTGAAAGTGAATAGCTGCTTCTCTTAAAAAAACCTATGAACAGGAATGTGAAATGACTGTTGCTTTGGAAACAGTCTGGCAGTTTCTCAAAAGCTAAATATAAACATTACCAAATGACCTGGTAACTCCACTCCTAGGTATATACCCCAAAGAATTAAAAAGATACTCAAATATTATACACGTATGTTTATAACAGCGCTATTCACACTAGCCAAAAGGTGGAAACAATCCAAATGTCCATGAATGGACAAAGCAATTGTGGTATAAACACACAGTGGAATATTATTTAGCAATAGAAGGGAATAAAGTGTGATACATTATATGCTACAACATGGATGAATCATGAAAATTTCTAAGTAAAAGAAGCCTGTCATAAAGTCACAAATAGTATGATTCTATTGATGTGAAATAGTCCAGAATAGGTAAATCCATAGAGATAGAATGCAGATTTGTGGTTGCCAGGAGTTGGCGGAATGGGGAATGGGGAGAAACTGCTTAATGGCTGGGGGCTGATGAAAAGCTTTTTGAACTAGAAAAAAAAATTAAATTGCTTTTCAAGTGCTTTAAAAAGAATACAATTATTTTTTTTGTGAATAAACAAAATTACAGCCCCATTAGACCTCATTTAGGATTCCTAATTTTTCTCTGGGAAAAGTACTCCAATCATTCACTTCCGCATTTTTTTACTCAACCCAAGCATCTGGCTCTTATTCCCTCTTCTCAGTGGTGTGCTGGAGCCCAACAGCACTAGCTCATGAGAGCTGATTGTGCATCTGTCTTCCCAAATATGAATTTAGTGATGTCACGTTGGTAGCTTGAAATTGTTACCTGGTGGAAGTGTTTACACCACTGAAATTGGCAAATGATACAAATCAGAGGTTTCCCTCTCCCCAGAGTCCATTGTTAAACATTTATCAAGACACAACTGCTTCTACTTTATTAACTACTAATTGTTAAAATCAGTGGTCAATTTTCAGTCCATCACTTTCATGTATAATTAAGTTATTGCAGGCTCTCCTGGCATAGCTATGACATAAGGTACAGGATTAGTGATTGTGTCATAACAGAAATATATACTAAAAGTAAGGGAAGCACAAGAGTAGGGGAAAGTAGAGGAGAAATAGCTCATGCATTAAAGAAATTGATGTTGGTTTTCTGTAATCTTGAAAATGTACATGACATTATCAATAGTGTGAAGCCAAAAAGTTTTTCTAAACTATCGATAATTTAAAAAAAACTATGATCAATCATGCCAAAGCTAAATGAATTCCCTTTATACCTTTCCATTCTCTATAGAAAATATGAGAAAACTGTTACCACATGAAGCAATGATCAATGAGGAGGAAACTGAAACATGTAAGAGGAAAGTACTATAGTATCCTATTAAGCAGCCAGTTAATAAAATTATTACATTCCTTAACTTGTAGCTTATAGGTACTGAACAAATGTTTACTAGAATAAACTGATTTCTGAAAATGTATTCTTATCTATAATCAGTTTAATATGTGGTCTGTAAATCTTATTATTTGGGGTGCACTGACCATTAAAGGGAATCTCACTGTTTTTATCATATTTTTTCCTCTGAATTATCCTATGTTCATAATTTAGCTCATTTATTACTTATCTTGCCATGATTTTAAAAACTACTTTTCATTTTAGACCATCACAAATATCTTCGTAAATAACTTTGTTGAAAACATTCCATTTCTTCTACAATAATACTGTACAGCCTCACTGATTTGGTGTAATTTGAGAAAAGCTTACCTAAATTAGTGAAAACTTCTGAATAGTATGTTATTTTAAAATATATATCTTCTACATGCTAAATAAAGCAAGGAAAGTATTATCTCACAGAGGTCCTCAGGGAACTTGAACAGATAATGATTTGCAATCTCATAATTATGTGGATAAATGGCTTTCTTAAAAGTGCTTGTGGGTGCTTGAAAAATTTGCTTTTGGCATAGCACTCTTAATTTGTTCTGTTACTATAACAAAACACCACAGACTGTGTGGCTTATAAACAGCAGAAATTCAATGCTCACAGTTCCGAAGACTGGAAGTCTGAGGTCAGGGTGCCAGCCTGTGACTCTTCAAGTCACAGACTTCTCAGTGTATCCTCACATGGTGGCAGGGGCTAGGGATCTCTCTGAAGCCTCTTTTAAAGAACACTAACCTCATTTATGAAAGGTTTACCGTCACAATATAAACACACTTTCCAAAAGGCCCACCTACTAACACCATGACTTTGGGAGGATAGAATTTCAACAAATGAATTTGGCTGGGCCCAAACACTCAGACTATAGCAAACAAGAAGGCCTTGATTTGAACTTGGTCTATCAGTGACAAAATCTGAGGGGGGCAAAAGCCGCCATTGTGTGAGATTGGCCTAGGTAATGATTCTCTGCTATCGCTGCACATTAGGTTCACCTGGGTTCTGACGGGGACTGGCATCCTTAGACGTCATATCTGGGGTAGAGTCCAGCAATTTAGATATTTTTAGAGTTCTTAATGTAATCCTAATGTGATGCTAAGGTATAGAATCATGGGACTAGGTAGTGCAAGAAACAGGGTGATAATTCCTATAGCACTCTGGGATATCCCAAAATGTTGTATCTGACAGGTATGAACATCAAAAGATGGTCAGATGATATTTGACCTACACAGTTGAATCCTGGAGCTGAAAGGGACCTGAGCAATCATCTAGCACAATCTCTATAATGACTATTTAATTTTTTTAAAATTTAAGTACAGTTGGTATACAATAAGGTGATTCAGTATTTATATACCTTACAATGTGATCACACTAAGTCTAGTAAGCAATGAATATTTCGTACTATGCAGGATTCCAGTAACATAAATTACTATAAAATTTCCCTACTACCCAAATATTGGGTAGCATGCCCATGACATTTGAAAATTCGTTGTAGTACTGCTGAAAGAAGAGAAAATAGACCGTTTTGGTAATATATTTTATCTGTAAGTAGTCCATATTGCTACTTAAATAAGGTCAAAAGGGAAGAGCAGGCAGGTGGTATATACAGGCCTGCCTGCAGATTGCATCCCTGGCAGTTATGTCCATCTGGCACTTCTCCATCCTATTTTGTAATGCACAGATAGAAGAGATAACTGTTTTCCTTAATTTGAATACAACAGTAAAGTAGCTGACATTTCCTTCCTTCCTCTGTACGTACCTGATGCTGCTTCAGCTTCCTCACTTCTGGAACATCCTCTGGCTTTCCCACTTCCACGCTCATGTTTCACAGCTCTCCTCTTATTACCTGCCCTCCCACCACACACACACCAGTATGTGAAAAAGAAACCTCAGAGATTCTTCTCGCTCTGTTTCAGAATCTGTGATACTGTAAACTTGCATTCCGATACCTTTGAGGTGAGTTAGAGACCAAGTTTATTTCATTTTTATATTCAACCAGTAATTAGCAAGAGCCTATTTATGTGAAGGTGTAGCAATAGTAGGTAAAATGCTAAGTGCTTTAGGGGATACAGAAATATACCCCAGTACGTGCCCTGAAGGAACTAACATTCTTTGCCCATTTTTGTTTTATAATCTATTATCACGTAAGATTTTAGTCTCTATACAGTTTTGCTCAATAGCTTATTGATCAGAAAGTTTATGCTAAATGAATTCTCAGTTGGAGTAACTCAATCCCCCAGCCCTTCTCTGCAGCTTCGCTACTGAGTTTCTGATACAGAATCAGATAAGTAGGTCAGCTTTTATGAGACTTATTACCCAGCATTTTCTTTCTCTGAAGTTCTCACACAGCCCAGCTATTCTTGTCACTGACATAAAGACAGCTCTTTGAATGACTTCTAACTTCTCCTTCTAACTTCTTTGCTCCAGCTAAGTTAAGCAAGGTCCTCTTTCCTTCCACGGAATTCACTCCATTTATGTCACTTTTGAACTGCTCATTTTATCATGTAGATTTATGAAGATACATAACTTTAAAGAAAACTAGTTTTAAAATTTAGTTGATTCTCCTTCTTAATTTCAAGTAGAATGTTTTTACTAACCTAAAAAGT
This sequence comes from Macroglossus sobrinus, assembly GCA_004027375.1. NCBI lineage: Eukaryota > Metazoa > Chordata > Mammalia > Chiroptera > Pteropodidae > Macroglossus > Macroglossus sobrinus. The sequence continues at coordinate 455,678 of PVKZ01000739.1, forward strand.
GACAACACTTGTTCTGAGTAGGATTCATTCAGAAGTATGTAACTATCTGACTAGTCCTAAAACAGAAGTGCAGTCACAATAGCTTTAATACCGTGGGCACGCCTCCACTCACAGCATAACCAGCGGGCATTCATTCAATCACTGTTTGCCTTCCCAACTTGGAGGCACAAAATTATACAGGTAATATTCATTATCTAATATAAAACTATTTCAAATACCTCAATTAAATACAATTGTTTATTATCCACAAAGAAAAATCGTCAAATGGAACCAACTTCAGCCAGGCAAAGACCGAGGACACGGAATATGGTTCCCAAGCTTCTCTGGCTTCACTCTCTAAAAGTATTTTATTAGCCCAAAGGACATAATTACCCAGGGCTGAGGGAAAACAGGGTGGCAGTCAAGGCTTGTCATGATGCTAATACCCCTATTAACCAATGCTGCATTCTTCAAGAAATTCACAAGGTGTCAGAGTTGCTCAGGCCCAGAAATAGATACAAAATATTCTTTTCTAGGCTTTACAGGTAAGGGCAGTCTCTGACAAGGGGGTTGGTGCATTTTTATAACGTATCTGAGATCCAGAGGATAAAAAATTAACTTTCATGGTATTTGATATTTTTATACCAATTAAAAAATAAAAATATCTCATGGAAATTTATAATCTAGTCATAGAGCAAAATTATATATCATTTTACTAAATATTCGTTCCTAAGAGTTGTTGCCAACAATTCCAAACATGATGCAGAATTTATGAAAAAGTAATGTATCTTGACTTTCGACAAAAAACTATGGAATACCTATTGTGTACCAGGCTCTGGGGAAGAGTTCCCAATCAAACTTTCCCCTTATGTTTGTCATAATTTATTCTCTTCTTAGACTAGAATTAAGATCTAAAGAGCCTGTCAGATTTTTAAATTCATTTACTTGCAAATTACATTTTAAAAATTATCTTTGGGATGCATATGAATGCAGAGTTTAAATCCTAGTGACATCTATGGATGCTGATTATTATGACATTTAACTAACAACTTGTAATGTACCTAATAAAGCTCTTTATTGTTTTAAATATCCATAAGTGACATTTAGTAGCTCACCATGTTGTGTAACCATTACCACCAATTAGTTCCATAATATTTTCATCACCCTGAAAGGAAATTCCTTCCTCATTAAGCAGTCATTCCCAATTCTCTCTTCCTCCCATTTGTTCAATACTATTTGCTCAAGAGACTAGTCTTTTCTCCATTAAAAGGCCTTGGCACCCTTGTCGAAAATCAACTAACCATGGTGTATTGCCCATAGTTTATTTCTGGATTTTCTATTTTATGCTATTGGCCTATATGTTTATCCTTACAGCGGTACACTGTTTTGATTACTGTAGCTTTGTAACAAATTTTGAAATCAGGAAATGTAATTCTTCCAACTGTTCAAGATTTTTTTTTTTTTGGCTCTTTTGGGTTCTTTGCAATTCTATATGAATTTCAGGATCAACTTTTCCATTTCTTCAGGTCTTTAATTTCTTTCAGCATTGTTTTGTACTTTTCAGTGTACAAAGCTTGAACCACCTTGGTTAAATTTATTCTCATCATTTTATTCTTTTTGATGTTATTGAAAATAGAAGTTTTCTTAATTTTTCTCATTTTTTTTTTTTTTTTGCCAGTGTATACAAATCAGCCAACATTTGTGCCTTGCTCTTGTATTCTGCAACATTCCTGATTTTGTTTATTAGCTCTAAAAGGGTTTTTTTGGGGGGGTAGTTTCTTTAAAATTTCTTATAGGATCATGTAGCTGCCAATAAAGAGAGTTTTACTTCTTCCTTTTTAACTGGATTCCCTTTCTCTTTTTTTTTGTCTAATTGCTCTAGGTAGAACTTCTGGTACAATGTTGACCAGCACTGGTGAAAGTGGACATTTTTCAAATCTTAGAGAGAAAGCTTTCAATTCCTCACTGCTTAGTATGTTGTTAGCTGTGGATTTTCATGAATGCTTTTTAACAGGTTGAAGAAATTCTATTCCCTTCCTAGTTTGCTAACTATTTTTACCATGAAAGGATGTTAGATTTTATCAAATGCTTTTTCCTATCAACTGAGATGATCATATTTATTTCCCTCTTTATTCTGTTTTTCTAATAATAGCTTTATTTTCATGTCACTTTCCTAGTTTCTTCTACCTGTTGCTCCTTTTGTTCTATTTGTGGTATATTACATGGATTGATTTTTGTATGTTGAACTATCCTTTAGTCTTAAATTTTACTTTGCATGTTTTATAATCTGTCTTTGTCTAATTTTGATATCAAGGTAATGCTGGCCTTACAGAATGAATTATAAGTGTTCTCTCCTTTTTGGGGGGAAGAGTGTAAGCAGCACTGATGTTAATTCACCGTAAAATGTTTGGTAGAAATTACGGTGAATCTATCTAGTTCTGTACTTTCTATGTTAAAAGGTTTTTGGTTCTTGATTCAATCTCTTGTTATATATATATGCTTAGATTGTGAAAATTTTTCCTTGAGTCAGTTTTGGTAATTTATTTGTTTCTAGAAATTTGTTCATTTCATGTAGATTATCTAATCTGTTGGCAATAAAGCTTACTTTTTATGAATAAATTTGGTTATGGTTCAGTCATCCAAAATACCATAAAATTTATCTAATATTTATAAAACTGGAAATGTACATCCTGTTTCTTACATTTACTTTTTAAAAGCAAAATGCACATAAAATTCCATAAGAGATTTAAGCAAAATTTCCTCCAATACTGAGAAACCAAAATTTTCTAATAGGAGTGTTACTGGAATAAATTTACTTCTAAAAAGCATAAACCTTTATTTTCCTTTTGACTCGATGGTTCCCCACATAAAATGAAGCTCTCTTTTTCTACCTAGAAGCAGGAATAAGTGGGGACTCCTGAGCCAGAATGTCTGAATCAGAATCCCTGCTCTTCCACTTACTTGCTATATATAATCTTAGGGTTAACCTCTCTGTGCCCCAGTTTCCTCCTCTATAAAAAAGAATAATAATAGAACTAACCTCATTAAGGTTGTTGTGAGGACTAAGTGCATTCATGCATGTAAAAACTTGGTTCCTGGTTCATAATAAGCATTCAATAATTATTAGCAAATATTATTTTTCATAAGCTGATCATTAATTGGGGTTAAAATAAAAAACAATTAGACATCTCAATGGAGAGACTAATAGTAAAAGTCAAGGTAACAATGGTGGATGATGGATACAAGGAAGAACCATATTTTCCTCTAGATTTATAAGACCTCAGACAAAAAAAAAGAATAAATGTTTTGGCAAATGCTCTGTCATTAGAACTGATATACTTTATTAGTATCCAGGAAAACAGGTCCCACTGACTGCAAAACTGCATTAGAGAGGCCTTCCAGTGGGGAAAAATCAAAGAGACTGCTGTTCTAAAGGAAAGGAAGGTCCTCAGAGAGAATCAGTTCCTTCACTTTAATATAAGTCTGGCTCCCCTGTGGGCATAGGGACCAGACAGTGGATGAGTATTCAAAGGACTGATCATAAATGACAGGTCTAAACCTTCACAAAAAGGGATGATGTACTGAACATTTCCACTTTAGAATTTTTTGTTTCTTATACCTTTTCCTCTTCTTCTCCCTACTTTCCTAAATATATATACTCTAGAGCTGATTTCTCCTTGTTAGGAATGTAACTGAATTCATAAATACAATATAATGAATATATGAAATATTATTGTATTTGTCACTATCACTATTATTTTCTTAGTACCCACACTGGTAAAATAACTGCAGGATTTGTTTTCAGAATAGCAGTACTCAGTTTTTTGATTTACAAAGTAAAAACAATGTAGAAATGTTTCCTGAGCATTCAAAATTAGCTCAAAAAATGTTCTAATTTTTAAAGAAACCTACTAAAATAAAGGTCACCCTTATATTAAATGTAAAAATATATTAACTATAACACTATATTTTAAAAGATGGGCATTTAGCTTATATTCATTTTATATTGATATGAGTTAATGAGTTATACCTTAAAGAATTTTTCAGAAAAATTTTACCACTCGGTGTATTTTTGCAAACAATAAACAATTCACTTTGAGTATTAACATTCACAGATGTAATTAGAGTTTACAAATGTACAAAACTTTGGGTAATAAACACTTTAAACTTATTTTTCAAACATTCAATAAGCCCATTCTCCCCCACAAACTGTTTGATTACAAAGAAGCACGAAGGGTTACTAACTGTGGTAAAACATAAGAAACAAGGCAGGGGAGGCAAATAACAGTTGAGAACATCAGAATATCCAACCAGTTTTTGTCAATATCAAAGGCAAAATTAAAATATCTTTTATAAAAGACAATAAATCCATGTAATTATATACTAGTTGGATGAGAGAACATTACAGGGTATATAACATTATTTCCTCTACATAAATTTGCATATCTTAAATTTAATGAAAAACATCATGTTTCAATTCCAATTTGAAAATATCATATTTAGTTGTTCATGAACCTAGATGTAATAGGATGAATATTTAAATAGACTCCCAAAATTATATCATGTTTTCGTTTGCTCATTATGGTTTTAACTCAATGTTTTTCTGTATTCATTGGACTAACTCCACTTTAGAAATAAAATCTACAACAAAGCACATATAATACAGCTATTTCTGAAAAAACTAAATAACAGTTTTCAGTATATCATTAAAAGAGTGGTTACTCTTAAACAAGCAAGCAAACAAGTGAATACAAATTATTGCAACTCATGTATGATAAAGTTACAAAGTAAACTGTTGGAAGTTTTATCTGGTGTAATAAGAGAAATATAGATAATATAAGTAAAATGTACTTGATTATTAAGAAATGAAGTTCCCAATTAACACTGGGCTGTGTTTAGGAGCAGTGCATTTGTCTCATTTCATATTTGGAATGTATGTTCATAATCTACCAGCTGTAGTTCTGATTTACTAAGAAATGAAAGTGTATAATCCTGGTTCATCCTCCCATGTTTTAACATCTTCACTTTGAGATCGAGCACTTTGTGCCCAGGAATGTGGCACTGCAAATTTACTAAAAATGTATCCATTGATAGTAGAATAAATGTAGTAAATTCATAAAAGAGGATATCTTCATTTAGAAATCAAAGCACTAAGTTATAATTTTACAGTCACCACACAAGCCCCAGCTCTTCCTAGGCACAGTGGAGCGACCTAAAAAGAAACAAGAAGATATATGTGTTAGGTTTATAGGTAAAAATGTTGATAATAATAGATCAGTTGGTGAAATATTGACAAGTCTGTACTTGTCAGCAAAGAGTTGCTGCCTGGAAACCCTGTCGCCCCAGGCCTACCACGGGCGTGGTCACTTCCCCAAAACCTTCCTGAAGTCAAACTTTCATAGACGAAATTGTTTGGGGCACATCACATGATCATGTATTATGCATTTCTATTTAAAGGTGATTTTCTTTTTTATTAATTGAGATAAAATTGACATATACCATTATATGAGTTGCATAATGATTCAATATTTGTATCTTTTACCAAAAGGTGTTTTTGTTGTTGTTGTTGTTAAATAGCTCAGGAATTGTTCTACATGAAACATGATATTTTGGTTAAAATGATGTATAGTATAGATGTGAAGAAATGCTAAATACTTAAAAGCAACTTGGTGACTAACATGGAGAAAATAGCAAGTATTATCTAGAGAGGCCCTTGCATGAGAAATGTTATCTCAGAGAGAGTAGGCAAAACACACTTCATGCTTGGGATCTGCTTACTCCAGAGAACCAGTGACTTCATATTGACTGCCTTCTCTGTGCATGGCTAAAAAGTCTAAACCCATTCTACTGCTTTTAAACTGAATAATTAAATAATAAATACCATCCACTCAAATCCCTAGCAGTGGAAACAAATCTGATGAGTCAACTCTATGACAGAGAGAAGTGTGGGGTGCTAGGTGAAGGAATATTATTATGGATAAGGAACAGCTCTTAAATCTTTCGCTTATTGTCTTTCACTTATTGTTCTTTTTTTAAAACCTACCCTAGACATTAGGCAATTCATAGTGGAAATGAAAGTGTGAAAAGAATAGTTTTTAAAGAAAGACTACTCTGAGCACAGTAAGAATCTATGCATTTCACCTAAGAGAAACGAAACAGCATTTGGGGAGGATGATTAATATAATGTATTAAGAAAGTCTGCTTTGTACTTATAAACGTGGGGGTATGTCATAAAGTGTTTGTGTCAAACACATAATATCAAAATGACTTCCAAATCAGTTGACACCTCCATCCCCAGACCAATGCGTGCATTTCAAGAGCAAAGCAGATTTCAGTTGTAAGATAATTCTCAGTAGTTTTGATCACTGTTATAGCTCCTTGAACAAATATCTATTTTAAAATTATATCTACTTACAATATTCTAGAAGTGACTCTAAGTCATTTAAATCAAAGCATTTGTTTGTAATTAGCAGCTTTCCTCAAAACACCCAAGATATTAAGTCTCTATGTTATGAATAGTAGATGTTGTCATGACAACCAACTAGAAAGTTTAGTTAGAGAATTTGTTAAACACAATGCAGTCACCTCCTGTTTCAAGTCAAGGCTGGTAGAGGAGTGGGTGGTGGCTTAATAATTTGTAATCTCATTTTGTTCCTTGGACATGTTTTGTCCATTTTCTGGAAAACTGAAAACATTTATTTTCCAGATGCCATGGTTTTAAGTTCACATTTAGGTGTTTTAAAATAGTAATAGAGGTGGCATGCACACAAAATAGCTATGTGGTAAATCACTTTGTATCAGAATTAATAGAGTCTTAATTCTGATACAAAATAATTTAGCATAAAGTATTAATTATCTGTAATAACAACACTGGGTAATAGATTACCCAGTGTTGTTATTTATTACACAAAATAGCTAGTAAAAGAGGTGGCATGCACACAAAATAGCTTTATGCTAAATCAAAGTGATTTAGTATAAAGTATTAATTATCTGTAATAACAATACTGGGTAATAGATTTCCCTTATAACTGGCCTAAGGGCTTAAATCAAACATATCTCAGAGAGGGAAACAATCTTCTCTCTCTTTTTGGGCTCCTTGGTTATCATTCACAACTACTTCTGGGAAGGCTGATGGGAGGTAATCATATAATAGCTAATAAAATCCTGTAGCTCTAATTCAAGTCCTCAAATTATTCCTTCTTCCCCCCACCAAGAGATCGCATTTACTTAAGTCACTTAAGAAACAAGATCAAGGTCATACAATCTAAATCTCTTTTTCTATCTCTCTTATAAACTTATAGAAGTATCCTTCTATACTCATATCCACATCTGCCTCCAGCCTTGGACTCTCTCTACTCTCATTTCTCTCTCTATTTTGAAAAGATCCTTGGCTCAAATTCTAACTCCATCATTTATTTGCTGTGTGACCTTGGGTCAGCTACGTAACCTCTATGTGTCTCTGATTTCTCATCTGATATAGTGGGGAAATAATAGAACTTACCTAATAGGGTTGTTGGGAGGATTAAATAAGTTCTTTAAAGTGCTTAGAACAGAGCCTAGTACATAAAATGTGCTTGATAAACATTAACTATCTATCATTATTTTAAATTTCATGCCCCTCTACACTCCCTAATCTACCTTTATTCTCTATTTTTTACACTGTGTGATAGCTTCTGCTTCTATAATATTCTCAAAGGTCCCTACAGAGCTTCATGAATGACAAACTACCTCCATTCATTCGTATAATGTCGAAACATTCTCTTTTCCTCTTTAAAGACTCTATTCTGTTACCTTCTAAGTCTCTCTCTGATCATTACTTTGCTGTTTTCTTCAGAAGCTGTACCTCTCAATCTGACCCAGTAAGTGTAGAAAGAAAAGGATAGCATTTGGTGACATCTCTTGAATCCATCTATATATTTAACTTCTCAAGCCTTACCACTGAGCAATCTTCTAAATGTTTTTCTTTTTATCCAGGCTTCACTTCTCCTGCCCCTAACCCAAAGTATCCTGTCCTCAACTGCTGCCATGTGAACATTCTATTATCATATCACTCTCTAGGTTAAAAGTCTCCACTGGTTTCTCATTACCAAACTCTGCAGGTTGACCTTCACAGCCCTCCATCTGACCCCAACCAACCCTCCTCTCCAGTAAGAACTCTCACTCTACTCAAGCATGGATCTTTATACCCGGCCACACTTCCTCAATACAGCCTGCATAATTCTGCTCCACTGACATTTCTTTCACATTTTCTCACACAATATCCCCTTTCTTTCTACCTTTTTAAATTGGATCAATTCATTAATGCTTATGTTAAGGCCAACTTCTTTCTCCCTGAAGCCCTCTCAACAACTATTTTCTTTTTTTCTCTTTGGTTTCCCATACCTTTCACCGCCTATGCCACGAGACACTTCATATCGCCCACTGTACACTGTGGGTTCTCCCCTTACACATGCAGATCTTACTTAAGTAATTAAGTTCTATGACAGTGGGGATTCTCATAAGTTTTGTTTTCTTAGCTGTACTTACCATTGCTTCTTGTAAAAAAACAAACTGGCTCAGTTAAACATCTGAGTGTCTTTTATGTACCAGATACTGAATTAGGGCACAAACTTCCTGATTCTGTTCTTGGTTATGATAGAAAGAAAGAAAGATCTCAAAGGATCATTCCTAGAAGTACTGGGCCTGCTCAGAAATAGACACAGCTGGAACTCTTTTTGTTAATAAGCTTGTCAGGTCAAGTTCCCTACTAGTTAATGTAATTTAGGATTGCCATTTTTATTAGGTTCTGACCAGGCTTTGATCTGCTCCCAAATATCAGTGGCTTGAGTATTTAAAATGTATTGTTCATATATGGGTAAGTGGTTCAAATTTTTATGACTACTACTTTTGTTTCTAATTTTCCACAATCTCCTCTCCCTTTTTTTTTAATGCCATAAGTTTATTTTCAAACATATCTAGGATACTGAGTTCAACAGTTTGATCCATTTTTCAAGGGGACTGCACCTCTTAAAATGCTCTTCACATCTGTTTCATGGATAAACTAAAACATCTTTATTTCTTAAGCAGTTGATGTCTTACTGTACAGAAAAGTGTAGCAAGCCCAGATCCAAAGTACAAAGTCGTCATAGCTAGTAACCGCCATTTATTTTCTACTGAAAATGGCAGGTTCCTCCGTGGGCCCTCCTCACAGCGCCTCCTATGGACAACCGACGCTGTGAACCTCTGGATGCTCTGTCCCCACATGGTGCTGCGGGAAGCCCTACAGATGGCACAGGGACTGGAAGCTGAGGAAATGGCGGAAGCACACCAAGTCCTTTCACGACCTTGTTGTCCTACAAGCAAATGGTGGCAGACCAACTAATAATAATTTGTCTGAATTGTATTAACTTACACTTTAAAGGTAATTTCGAATTTTAATTACATTTTAAAATTAAACATTCCCTCATTTTTTTATATTTAATGAAGAGATGATCTTACCATGTTGAGGTTATATATTTCTATATTGGACAAAATTGAGAGAATTTGTCTTACTGAAAGAATTGTTTTAACAAAAACAGAGTGAGTGTAATAAAAAAAATGAAATGCCATACCTGGGTCCACTCATTTGTCTGGGGATCATAAGCCTCCACTGTATTAAGGTAAGTCTGTCCATCATACCCTCCTACAGCATATAATTTATCACCAAGTAAACAGACACCTACGGCATCTCTGCTGATGCTCATAGATGCTACTGCAGTCCACACATCTGTTTTGGGATCATACCTGAAAGAAAATTTTAGAATTGAAGCTGTTACTGTTGTCACAATAATTTATGTAAAAATAGTTTTGTTCTTTAAGCCTATCTTTTCTTATTATCTACTATATAAAGTACATTTGAGTATATTTTAGAGAACATCATCAATATTTTCCTGAAAACTTTTAACTTACTTAGTAGATGCAGAACAATTAAACTATTCAAAAGAGTTAATGTAATACTGAAAACTGAACATTGCTTTCGGGTTTTAGATTGCCTACTGAAAATCTGAGAAAATCAATACACGAAGAGCTATGTAAGATGACTTTGTCTCAATCATGTGGCTGTCCTCTTTTGGACCTTCTGTTCCTCTCGAGAAGTATGTTAACTAGAATTGCCAAAAGCTGTCTATGTAAGAGCAGCTATATCATGCTAAGATGACCTATATTGTTTCTAATACCTCTTATATCAATAAACAACTTTTCATTGGGTATATACTACAGTGAGCCTACAGTAATTTATGGGGCAAAGTATAAAGTCTTCCATATTCCTTTCCTGGATTATACATGTAACGAGCATAGTCTGAATATTTTCTCCCCAATACAGGTGATATTCAAGTGTAACATTCCTGCTTTCTGAAAAACATCAGCCAACTCTGCTTGTTATTTCACAGAAGGCACTCATTGCTCATTGCCATCAACAAAGTTTTGTTTCACTTTTCATTTTTTTTCTAGTTATTTATATTTATTAATTCAATCTCAAATTTCTCTCTTTCTTTCCCTCTTCCTCCACCTTCCTCCCTCTCCCTTTCTCTCTCATTAACTTCTCATTGCTCTTTAAAATCCAAAATCCTTAATAAGGCCTCAAGACTCTACATGACCTGCTGCTACCTCCACTTCATTCTTCCTCCTTTCCTGCCACTCTCTCCACACTCTGTTCTCCAGTTACAGCAGCCGCCTTTCGGTTTTCTGAATGAATTCACTGCTTTCTGCTTTGGAGTGCTCATACGTGCTCCTATTGGCTCTACCTCCTTAATCCATTCAATTTTCTTCATTCCTTGAACTAGACTAAACACAACAGATGGGAACCTGAACTACTGTCCAAATCTCCCACTGATGTTAGGTTCTTTACCTGGCCCCATCCTTGAGTTTCATGAGGTCAGTTTGGATGACTTATTAAAAAAGCTTTTAAGCCTTATTAGGCTTTTATTTTAATATTTCATATTCTTTCATTTTATACCAAAATGTGTTAGAAATGTCCTATTCCTTTTCACTTCTTATTTAACCTCCAGCCTCGAATTCATTCTCTCTGAAATTCATCGAGCTCCTTTTCTTACTAGATACAGTGTCCAGTACAAAATAGGTCCACAATAAACTTGTCATATGATTCAATTAATAAATTATATAATCAAATTTAAGGTAAAGTTTAAGTAGGCAGTAACATGACGAGAGAAGAATCTGAAGAGGCTGTTAGGAGACAGACTGAGACATGGCCAGACCAGATAACCCAAAATTCACAAAGCTCCTACCACATACCACCTTGCATATGGTAGATGCTCAATAAAGAATTAATTTGTCTAGAAGTATCAGAGGCTTATATTTGTTTTTATTATTATTATTATTATTGTTGTTCTTGTTGTTGTTGTTGTTGTTGTTGTTTTCCTTCACAGGAAATTACCTTTCCACACAGTCTGAGAGTCTGGAAGTTAAGTTGGATGCGGGAGCGTCGTGTCCTCCAATAGCATACAGCAGTCCGTTCCAGGTGGTTACTCCAACACCCCCTCGCCTTTTTGACATTTGTGCACATAGTGTCCATTTATTAGTATGAGGATCAAAACATTCTACTGACTTGAGACAAGAACTTCCATCACGACCACCAACTGCATAAAGTCTGTAAGAAGAACAAACAGAATGAAAACTAAGAAATAGTGCTATTAGTATGTCTAAGACAAGATTATTCTTCCTTACAGTATTTCTTTGAAATTAAGGTGCCACTGATTACAAGACAGGCTGTCAATTTATGTTCCACTAGAAAGATGATATGCCACCAATTAAAAGACATATATATGTCATATGTATGTATATATCAGATATCACTGCATATCATATACATAAAAAGAAAATATAAACGCACATGAAAGCATTGACAACTGTTCACATCTGCCATCTGTTTGACATATGTTTGACGAGTCACCCTTGATTGTAAGATGCATTGAATTTTTAGAGATGTTAAAATGTATCTTAGAATACTGAGAAAATATGGTATTTAACTATAACATGACTTATTTCTTAAATAACTAAGATAGGAAAGAAACTAACCTTCTCTGAGCACCTATCACAGGCTACTTTACCTGTATTAACTTAATCATCACAATGATGTTACAAGAAAGCATTTATATCCCTGTTTCACAGCTGAAGACTCATGGAGATTAAGAGACTTGAATGGAGTCACCCAGTAAGAAGCAGAACCAGGACAAATAATTACATTAATAAGCAGTTGTGTAGTCAACAGTCTTCTGGGATACACTTGTAATAGTAAAACAGGAGAATAAAAGAATAGCTTGAAACAATGGTATATAAATAGTGATCCTTCATTAATTTAAATTACCACAAAAAAAGATAATGTAAGTTATCCAAAATAAATATGCTATGCTGATGACCTAAATGTTCCTATTGTATCAATTTTAATTTGTTATCAATCTATATACTGCACTAATTGGAGTCTTTTTCTCTAAATATATATAAAATATTTACATATTTGAATATTTAAATATTTTTATTAAGCACAAAACCTTCTTGTACTTACCATTTACTTGGTAAGTTCTTCACAGATATTTTTCTATTCGTTTTTAAAAAAAGAATAAATTCAGTTCATTGCTTATACAAAAGCCACACATTTTTAATTTATAGATGCCTTAGTCACTATTTAACTATCTTTTTATTTTCAAGAAATAATATTTGAACTGCACCAAATTTCTACCCATTAAAACTCAAAGTATTTATATTAGGGTAATGCACATATTCTAAAGACAGATTTCATAATTTTAATTCACAATTTAAAGTAGAATACGCCACCCAAACTGGTTCTTAAAGAAGAAGACCATACTTTAAACAGCAACATAATGTTGTAGTGACATCTTGTTCCAAACTTAAACTATGTTAACATGGAAATTGAAATTTATTTAAAATTTTAATTTGTAAAAATTTATTATCTGTTAAAAACTACTTTTATATGTTATTGTACTTAATATTAAACTGTTCTAATCTTTAACCAATACTTGATAATTATCAATGTATTGATCACATGATTACGGAATATTAGAAGGCATCAACAACTAGAAAATATCATTAATTAAAAATGCATGGACACATACACATACTACAATATACTTCAAAGCACCCTATCTTCTTCAGAATGAATTCATGTGTCTTCACTATGACAAGTGGTGCAGTACAGGGATTAAAAGCATGAATTCGAGAGCCAGAGTCTCTGGATGTGAATCCTGGTTCTGCCACTCATCACTTAGCAGCTGTGACTGTTGACAAGTTATTTAACCCCTTACCTGTCTTAATCTCATCATCCACAAGATCTAGAAACCCGGTCTCATAGGCTTATTAATGGTCAAATTTCAAGTAGTTTTAACAGTACCTTATACATGGTAAAACGGTTTAAGGGGGAAAATGAGTTCTGTCTCTATTTGCATTCTTTTAGAAAAATATCATTTTTAGGAGATGTTAAATGTACAATGTTTATACTGAACTAATATTAAGGGCTAAAATGTATTGGTAACACTTTCCAAAATTATTATCTCAAATAACATTCTCTATATTATATTCTAAGAAAAGAATTCTACGGAGGACTTGGGGGTGAGAGAGGTCCCCAAAGTGGTTCATTTCAAATTCAAATTTTAGAAAGTAGTTTTAATTTTCAAAGATATCACCTGGCTCAATTAAATACCATGCAAGATTCAGAACTCCTCTTTCTTCCCCAAGACAATATCTATTACAATAAAAAGAGAAATAGTACATCAAATTGTGATAGTATCATACTACATATTTTAAATTGTAAGATTTAGGTCTTGCCTTTTATAAGACCTAATACCTGCAAATAGTTGGTAGATATTGTTTAAGATTAAATTTAGGAAAAAAAATGTTTTCTCCTACTTGCAAACTACTTGAGCTTTTAACTGAAGATTTCAATTAAATTGCTGTAGTAGATAAAATAAGTTACTATTTCAGCTTCTTAACTGTGAAACAGGATTTTCTTCATACTGGACAACCAAATCAAAACATATACATAATCTGGGAGTCTTCTACTTTGATTTTATAATAAGTAAATATTATAAACTCAAACTTATAATAAATTTAAAATAAGCTTATAATACACTTGAACCTCCATTTGCCTTAAGTGTTGAGGTTTTTGTACGATCTCATTTGAAAGAGAGATTCTACTGCCAAAAATTTTTGTCAGCCAGTGGCTTAAAAGTGGCCTGAGCAACTGGAAGTCTAAATAAAGCTGCTTTCTGTCAAACACAATAGAAAAATTTTTTTAACATTTTGAAATTTTTAAGGTACAAAACGTAACTCATAAGACGTTGGAACAGTTTTCCCTTAAAGAGACAACTATATTGTGCAGCAAGAAGCATTGTAAAATAAGTTAAAACAACAAATTAATCCAGGCTTTTTATTTGCTAGATTAAAAAAATTAAGGCACAGAGAAATGATTTTATCTAAATCACAAAGGAGTAGTAGAGAGAAGATGCATAATTAATTTTTTTCCAATCAACTGCATTCTTTTTTTAAAAAAAAACTAACAACATAGTTTCTATTTTTTCTAGGTTCAGGATATGTACCTAAAAATGGAAACCAACAAAATAGTTTAAAATATTGTTACTTTGTTAAAGCAAGCTCAGAAAAATGTTGGTCGATGAATTAACAAATACACTACTTGGGTGACTAAAGCACTGCTGAATCTAAGTGATAGCAGGGAATTCTTCAATAAGGTTACACACTTCAAATTATGTGCCAGGTACTGTGCTAGGTGTAAGGAATCAAAAATCAGACCAGGTCACACAAGACCATGATCTACCATAGAAGGTGGACTAGAAAATAATTACATAACAGAGTGGCACGTGCTGCAACACAATTATACACAAATTATGTACAGTAAAAATGCCGAGCCTGGAATGAACAATGAGCATAGAGGGAATGAGGAAATGGGAGTGGGAGAGATGATTTTTTTTTAGCAAGTTTCAAGCATGCTGAGTTTGCCAGGTAGGAAAGCAGGGCAGGGGTGGGGGTGTGGGGGACTCTAAGAGAGATGGTATGGGTTAATCGATAATAGAGTGTGAAACGAAATGTATTTTGCACAAATAGGTTAGTTCTGCTGGAGTGTAATATGCACAAGTAGAGGAGAGAGGAGTCTAGAGAGGTGGACAGAGGCAAGATCATAAAGGAGACTTGGAGAGATAAGCAACTGAGAGGTTTTAAGCAGGAAAGTGACATGGTTCTACTTGTATTTAGGTAGAATGTTAGGTAAGTCTCTAAAATGAGACTTAACACTACCTAATACTAGGGGCAAAGTGACAAGTCTGAGAGATATCCCAAAGACAAGTTACAATCATAATGTAGATATTCTTCACTTTCAAAATCATATGTCTTAATATTTAGTAGATACGAGATCCTTAGTTTCTGATATGATTCTTAGGTTGTCTCAGAATCACATTCAATAAATTGTACTTCAGGTGAGTTCAAGAATGAAATATTTATTTCTCACAAGAGGGTAAGAAAGTAAATTTTTATGCCTATAAGTCCCGGCTATTTAAGGTCTGGAAATTGGGTTTTAGAGAAGGCAATTGTTCTTTTGTCCTCTTTTAGAAATAAGTATTTTTAGTCAAAAATAAGGTCTAAGAAATATGCCACTGAACAAGAATTAGTTCAATGTATGACTCTCAAAAGTATAAACCAAAGGGTTACAACTGAGTAAATACTGTTGAGATTTTTTTTTCTCATTTACTAGATTCTTTGGTGGCAGACTTTTCTACCAAAGAATTAGGAAAGATACGTAGTGATGAGTTTTGAAGTTATTTCTTTAACTAAAACAAATGAGGGGAGGGGTACTGAGATCAGATACATTTTTAAAAAAAGTTCCTATTTCTTTTTCATCACTTGGAATAGTGCTAAAAAATAAAAAGGTAGGATGTAACTAACAGGTCCTAAGGAAATAAGACCTCAGGTCATAAAATATGACTAACATTTTCTCATTTTCCTGTTAATAAACAATACAATTCTACAAATAATTTTAAGTCTCTGTACTTTAATCTTGATTCCTTCCATTTTCTGGAAATAATATAAATTAAGCCTTTCAAGTGAGTAAAGGTATATAACAAACAACTTTTACTTAAAACCACACAGGGCTTCGTTTTATGGAAGAAAGGCCTGAAAAAGATATTTAGTCTCTGAGTTACCAAGAGCTTATTGGTGATGGCTTTATCCAAATCTATTCTATTCTATTTATTCTATTTAGTGCAAACAAGAGGCAAAAGAGTACCTCTTTCTAAATCCATTCTAGTTTTCAGTAGCTTATTAGGATAAGAAAGAAGTGAAAGTAAAGGTAAATCAGTAAAAGACATGAGGGAATTATTTAGGGAAACCTGAGAGAGACTATACTATTTTTAAAAGACCATCTACTTTTAAGGCTATATGAACCACCAGATTTGTACTATATTGAACCTTTATATAAAATTTCTTCACTCAAAATAACTAAAAATTTATAATACTTGCATGTTAGAGTAAAAGCCTAACTTATTGTTCAGCTATTTATGTTTAGAACTATTATATAAAAAGACTTTTAAAAGTTTGTTTACATCACTCAAAGTCTTTCTCTTTTGTGATTTATTTATGCATATTTTAAAGTTGCACATGATATAGCTCAATAAATTTACGTTATTGTATTTTAAATGGAACTTTAAATATTTTCTTACTTTCCACTTAGTACGGCCACACCCACTGTGCTCCTGGGGGTGGACATAGTGGCAACGAAATTCCACTGGCGAGCCTGAGGGTCCCATCTCTCCACTGTGTTCAGATAGCTCCAGCCATCGTGCCCTCCAACTGCATACAGGGGGCCTTCCAATACAGCCACGCCTATGAGGAGACAGGGAAGAACGACTTTACAATCATGTTTTACTTGAAACAGAACTACAAAGAACCTTAAACATGCAAATATAATAAAGCAAAAAATTATGATACAGATATCTGGCTTCCTCACGGCTTTTCTTGGTAGATAGGTTGGTGAGGGGGAGAAAAAGCACTACAGTTCTGACCTTAGAAGTTTGAGAGAGAGTATTTTGAGGCCCAAGAGTGGCAAGTTGTTAAAAAATGACAGTGGATGCACATACTCCATATTTTTCAGTAATATGGATTTCAGATATATTTCAGAAAGCATTTTTATTCCTTTCCCTCCAATTAATTCAAATTCATGAGATTTTACTATAGTGCCAGACACTTACTAGAATAGCAGATGAGGGCTCTGCCCTCATGGACCTAATATTTCAGTCAGGAAACAAAATAAATTTCAGGTATTAATAAGTGCTAATAAGAAAAACAGAACTGACTAAAAGGGTGGAAAGGGTCAGGGGAGAACTCTTGGACAAAGTAACATTTGAACAAAAATGTGAATGAAGTTAGGAAACCAGATATGGAGATACCTGGGGGAAGAGAAGGTAAGTGAGGTAGAGAGGACAGAGCACACAAAGGCCCCGAGGTGTGCCTAGCGTGTCTGCTGCATGCCTAAAGGGTCTGCCACACGGCAAGAAGGCCCGTTTGGCTGGCAGGGTGAGGAGGATATGTAGGACGTGAGGGAGAATGTGGCGTCAGATCATGCAGAGTGGTTAGGCTATTATAAGGATTTTAGATTTTATTCTAAATGAGATGGAGAGCCAGTAGAGGTTTTTGAGAAGAGATGTAAAATGATGATAGTCAGCTGAGATATATATGGAACACTTGAGGTCCAAAATACAAATTTTGTGATACAGATATATTTTGAGAAATCATGGCCAGATGAGCTATAAATATTTATCATTCATATATGATCCAAACCAATATGCCCTTCCACTCACTTGTGCTCTACCAATATTGGCTATTGTAGACACACACACACACACAGCCTCAATTATATATACTATATATCTAATTGTGTGTCCGTGTGTGTGTGAGGGAGTAATCGAAGGGTTGGAAACAAAAATAATGGGTCTATCTAGTCTAACCCCTTAAACAATAGAAATTTTAGCAGCAGAATTATTTTTTTAAATAAAGTCTTCAGATAGTTCCCACATATAAAGAAATAAAGTTTCTCATGTGAAGATTTATAAGTTCAAGTTTAAAACATTATTATAAGATGAATTAGTAAGAACAGACTTTTGAATAATACAGAAATTTAAAATAAAAGCTAAAAGAAGACATTTTGAGCTTATGATCATTCTTCTTTGAACTTGCTGCTGTTCAACAGCCTTTTGTAGGGTATCTAAAACTAATGATAGTGTTTCACACACAATCTAATCCACACAAAACATGGCTGGACCATGGACAGTCTCATTCTGTATACCAAATCTGTAAGAATTCAATGCTAAGTTAGAATTAAGTTTATTTTCTCCATGGTAGGGGAAAGTTTGCAGGTGAATCATACTATTGATCCTGAATTTTATGGTCAACCCAAATTTTAAGTCTCTTTCATGTTGCTTTTAAGATATACTTTCCCATTCTGTGTCTATGTAATAGGTGCTTTTATAAACTTGAGAGTAATATTTGATAGAGCTCTTAAAATTCATATAGTTAATTTTAAGCTCCTCTTTCTGTATCTTAGCTCTAACCCTCTGATTTTACTTCTACCAAACTCGAAACTAAAAATCCCCTTTCACTGAAACCTAATTGCAACTAGTAAAATCCTTTGTCTCTTTGATCTTTTGCTGTACTCACTACCATACAAATCTTCATGACTAGATAATTTTCATTGTCTTTTAGGGGTGGCCTCTACTCTGGTACTCAGTATCAATAAATTGAGTATAGTATAAAGTTGTGCTATCTAAACTCAACTATGCCTTCACTGCGACTCACACATCTTTTACTTCATTTTTTATATGACTTATCAAATTCTTCATTGCAACTATCTTTAAACCCTTTCCAAACTGTGATAAACTGACAACATGGCCACATGTTCTCCTATCCCTGAATGCATGTCTATTTGCAATGTAATTCTGCAGCTCTTCCAACCAAAAGGAGGAGTCTATTTCTCTACCCTTTGAAGCTAGGCTTGCCCATGTGATTGGTTTTGGCCAGTAGGATGTTAGCAAATATTATGCAAGCAGAAGCTTGAAAAGTGTGCACTGGGGCTTGCCGTCTCTTGCTGCTTTTGAAAATCTGTGACCACCACCGTATGAAGAATCCTGGGTAAGCCTGCTGAATAGATTAGAGGCATTGGTCCAGTTCCCCAGGGCAAAAACCTGCCCACCACTACACATGTGAGTGAGGCCAGCCAACCTGCCAGCCTACCAGAGAATCATGAGAAAACACAGCAGAAGTCATCCAAGAGCCCAGGCTAGAACAGCCTAACTCACAGATGAATAGGCTAAAAAATGGTGGTTGTTTTAAACCTCTAAGTTTTAGAAAGGTTCATTATGCAGCAAAAGCTGGATGATGTACTTATATTTCAAGCCCCATCTAATTTTTATTTTAATTTCCATCTCCTCACTCTCTTTGAACATTCTATTTTGCCTGTTCTTTTTCCTGTGAGAAAAGAGATTATCTGATACGAGATCACT
Organism: Macroglossus sobrinus; assembly: GCA_004027375.1. NCBI lineage: Eukaryota > Metazoa > Chordata > Mammalia > Chiroptera > Pteropodidae > Macroglossus > Macroglossus sobrinus. Next base: position 475,207 of record PVKZ01000739.1, read on the forward strand.
AAATTCTTTTCTATCACCTCAGAGTGAGCCATCAGTTCCCCGAGGGTACATTTTTTTCATATCTACAGAGCAAAGAGCATGGCACATAGCACATGTAAATCAATGTCTGCTCAGTGAATTACTGAATGCAAAAATTAAAAGTCTCTGCCATTACATTTCCTGTGCCACCTCCAGATTTTTCTGGGTTGTACTAATTTCTGATTAAAAGCTGTGGGATACAGATAAAACACAATAATGCTGAAGATTTTTCATAAGCATTTCAATTAGGTTAGATAACACTAATTGTCAGAACATGCATGTCAAAAGGTGGCTTATCAGTCCATCCTGCTGCCCTAAAATACTCATGTTTTCACTTGTGCTAGCTGCATACGTAAATTTATGTATATGCTTGTTGTCTCTGATATCAGAGAGCATGTGAAGAAATGCTTGGTGACTGCTGCTGACTCAGCAGCTGCCACAGTGGTCTTCTGCCTGGTGCAGAATGTAAAAGTGCTGTGCAAGTCTAATATACGAGATGATGAACAATCTGCAGTGATACTCACCAAGGCCATGCCTATGTGTGGACATAGGAGGCATCACACTCCAAGTTTTTGTTTTGGGGTTGTAGCATTCTACAGTATTCAAAGTCTTCAGTCCATCTCGTCCTCCAACCACATATAGTTTGTCATCCAACACTGCAACACCGAACTGCAGCCGCCTCCCATTCATATTTGCCACAGGAGTCCACATATTTGTACGGAGATCATACTTTTCAATGCTTGTTGCTCCTTAATAGTAATATATAGAAGTTATGTATAATAAAAATTTCACCATGACTATTTTATGAAATTACACATATACAAGTATAATTTTATTAGCATTAATAACAATTATTTTATTATATTCCAATAAGCCCCTACATTGTCTGGCCCCTGCTTAATCTCTGATGTAGTCTGACAATATTTTCCAGAGCATACACTAGGCTCTGGTATCAAAAGATCAAGTGAATAAGGATTATCCGTCAGAGAAGGCTGAGAAACAATAGCCAAAGTGTGAGGAAAAACAGGGTAATTCAGTGTTATAGAAGCCAAAGGAAAAAAAGTTTACAGCAAGTAGGACTAATAACAGTATTAAATGCTACTGAGAGGGTCGAGTAAGATGAAGACTAAAAAGTATTACTGGATTTAACTACATGGAAGTCACTGGTGACTTGGAGAGTCCCTCGTCTGAGTGGCTGAGACATGGTTGGGAAGTGAGGAAGTGGAAACAGTGAGCACAGATAATTCTTTTGAGAAGTGTGGCTATACAAGGGAAAGATAGGAATTTCACTGTGGGTTGAAGGAGATTTTGTCTTGTTTTGCTTTTAAAATTGGAAAACTTGAGTTTGCTTAAATGCTAATGAGAAAAGATTTAGTTGTGAGAAAAGAAGCTGAAAATACAGGAGATGAAGGGATCTTAATTAATAGTGTGAGGTTCCTGAGAAGCAGCAAAGGGCAGTGTGAGGGCACAGGCGAGGGGCGGGCTTTCACAGGAGGAGGGAAGAGATACATATTCTATTGTATACGTGTAGAGAGGACAAGTGTCTAAGTGTGCATCATGTGCTTTGGGAACTATGAATGTGGGGAGTTTAGGAAATAGCTGCCAGATGGTGTCTACATGTTTTTAAGAAACAGGAGATTCAAAGAGATCTTGTTCTCTTTTTGAAGTGAGACCAGTGGACTTAAGAAAACCCATCCTCATCCCCCCAGTTATGAAGAGTTCAATTTGCATCAACTTTACTTCCCTCTTCTAAGCTTCTAATAAAATGTGCAACCAGTGCTATTTTAAAGTATTTGTGACAATTAGTTATCAGAGCACTGATACTATTGATAATCTAAAATTTAGAAATAATTTTGTTATGTATAGAGAGAATATTTATGTTCTCGTTATTGTTTTTATTTTTTTTACCCTACAAAATTTTTGAGTTATTTGCAATAAATACCAAGTCTTTTTCACAGCACCATATAATAGACTCATTTGCACACAGTAGCTGTTCAAAAATACATTTGGATTTGAATAAGCCTTCTCTATAATTTTAAGCTATAATGAGATTTTACCCACACACTCAGATTATTTTATGTAACAGTATACTTGACTCATCACTTTAAATTCAATCTTAAGAATTTCTTCATTAAATAAAAATGCAATACTAATCATCTTTCCTAACTAATGAATTTAAGAACATTTTATTTATTTTGAATTTTAAGTTATTTCTTAGATCTAGTTCACTAAGCAGTATCATAGTCCTATAAATTGGTAACTAAAAATTATTTTACTAATATCAAACTTATTTTACATAAAATCTTAAACAGTCTGAAACATATATCACATTATATATATATATATATATATATATACATAAACACACACACGTACACACACAGAGAAATAACAAAATCCTAACAATTGCAAAATTTTATGTAAAAACTTAGAACTTTCGTAATTTATACTGAAGGATTAACCTTTAAAAACAGTAACTACAAATATATACTAACATTTTCTTAGTGGCTCTTTAGAACCATTCCCAGCTTATTGTTGAGCTCCATACCAAAGAGATATATGATGGGACCAAGAACCACATGATCAGGCTACCATCCAACTAACATGAATTGCTCTTCATTATAAAGACACTGAGAATAAGATAATTTAGGCCCAGGAAGATAGCTTGACTAGAACAGAAGGTAAGAGCCATAAAAGCCAGATTACAGAAAGTCTTAAATCTAGAAAGAAAAATTCATACCTTATGTGCTAAGAAATAAAGACTACTGGCATTTTTTGGGAGATAAATGGCATATTAATAGAAAAGTTAACAAAGCAGAGAGTATAGCCTCCAGAGTCAAAATGACTGAATTCTCACTCCATCACTAACTAGCTATGTGATCCTGGGAAAGTAACTTAGGTTCTCTAAGATTTGGTATCCTCATCTATAAAAGATGGCAAGAATGTTCAGCTCTGAGAGTTGCTATGAAGATGAAATAATATAAGTCAAATGCTTAGCATAATGCCTGGTACACATTAACACAATGAATGCTATTTCTACTAAATTAACATGATCAAAATATGTAGGTTGAAAGAAGGCTAACTGGAATTAGAAAAATAGCAATAGAAATTTGGAAGAATAAGATTCATTTGAGACTGATAAATTTAAGGTTTGTGGGGGGCGGGGAGGAGAGAGAGGAGTAGAGAGGGGAGGGACAGAGAGAGAGAGGTGTAAGAGATGGAGGAGAGAGGGAGGGAGGGAGGGCAGGAGGGAGGGAGGGAGAGGGGGAGAGAGGGAGAGGGAGAGGGAGGGGGGAGAGAGAGAGAAAGAGAGAGAGAAATAATATTTATTTTGAGTACTTAATATGTGAGTTCCTTTCCATACTTGAGCAATTTTCACTGTATGTATGAGTCTTGATGAGAGACAGTAACCTATCCTCTAGAAAGCTGGAAAGACAGATATTCATTCTTTCTCCTTGGAAATTTAGGGCTCAGGACTGATCTTAAGGATAATCAAGTGGATGCATACACCTAGGATTTAAAATCAAAAGCATGAATTATAAAGAAGCAGGGACAGTGGATGTAGTTTCTGCCTCTTTCTCAAAAAGCCTTCTAATAAATTTCTTATCTGCTTAAATAAGCCAGAGTTGGTGTCCATTGAAGAACAATGAATTACGAGTCCAAGTTCTTAAGTCTGTGAGACATGGTCGGAGAAGATTTGAACTCGTGAAGTTTGAGGTGAAAGCTGAACATCAAATCGGATATTGTATACAAGCTGGAAATATAAGAATAAAATCAAAATGAGAAGAGTATAATTAATACAGAGATAACAGTTAAAGCCTTGAAAAAGAGAGGAGAAGATATAGGGGAAGAAACAGCGCTAGTAATGGCTATAAAGCCAAGCGCCAGTTCTAGGTACATAGTAGATACTTAATAAATATTTGTAGATCTATTACCTGGACTATGGAGATCTCCAAACTTTTTCAAATATTTATACTATAGCTCTGTCAGTTATCTTACTTCGTTTTCCATACCATTTAATCAAGCCTATACTTAGAACTTAAAGATCTATAAATACATAGCCCTGTTAAATGCTAATTAGTATAATACCTATGTCTTTACATCTTTGTTTCCATGAACCTAAAAGTCAAAAAACAAGACTTTCAATTAGAGCTCATTTTTAAAATATTCCTTAGAGATACCACATAGAAGAGAAATCTTTAGACATAATTATGGCATTGAATGCTTTAGTCATACAAGTAATTCAAGAGATGGCAGAGAACAACATTCATTTGACAAATGCTTATTGATCATTTTTATGTGCAAGGCACTGTTCTAGGCTCTGGGAACATATGAGTAAACACAACAAAATCCTTGCCGTTCTGGAGCTTACTTGATGGGAAGAGGTAGACAGACCATAAACAAATGTATCAGGTGCTACAAAGAAACATGAAGTAGAGCAAAAAGAACATGGTAAACAAAAGGTTAGAAAGTGATGGGCAAGAGATTGCTGCTGAATGGTCACAGAAATCCTCTTTGGTTAATTGACATTCGAGAGATCTGAGTGAATAACTTCAGCTAAGCATTCCAATATCAAGGCACAGAGCATCCTAGGGACAGGGAACAGCTAATGCAAATCCCTGAGGTGGGATGTATGACACAGTGGATGAACACGAAGGCCAATGAAACTGGAACGCAAAGAGGGAGGAGAGAAGTAAAATGAGCCTAGATCAGAGAGGTGGCCAAAGTCAGAGATGTATTATCAGGGGATTGCAGACTCAGTACTAGGAATTCAGGGGAAGAGGAGATCAATATATACTGAGGATAATACACAGAAAGCACAATCCCTGGCACTGGGTAAGCAGTATATATGGTTTTTGTTGCTATTATTGTTACTGTTAGTAATAACTGTGACAAGAATGGTATAAAGAACTGCCAGATATCCTTGACCCAGATTTCTCGGATGTTTATATTTTATTACATTTTATTTCTGTATATGTATGTGTGAGTTCTTTTTTCTGAACTATTTAAGTTGATGAAGCCCTGTACCCCTATTACTTCAGTGTATCTTCCTCAAAACAAGAAATTCTCTAATAAAACCACAATCATCAAAATCTGACATTTATACTATGCTATTATCTAATCTACAGACCTCATTTGTATTTTATCATTTGTCCCAATTATGTCCTTATAGCAAAAGAAAATCCAAGATGATGGATTATAATAGCTTTCATGTCTCCTTAATCTCTTGTAATCTGAAACAATTTCTAAATCTTTTGTGTATTTCTTGACATTTTGGAATACTACAAATTATTTTGTAGAATGTCTCTCAACGTGGATTTGTTTGTCTTTTCCTTATGATTAAGGTCAGATTACACACTTTTTGCCAGAATACCACAAGTGAGCAGCTAAATTCCTCTCAGTACACATTATAAAATGCACATGCTGCCAGAGTTAGTATTACTGGCAATGACCTTTGATTATTTGGTTACTGTGCTGTGTTCCAAATTTTTCCACTGTAAAGATACTATTTTACCCTTTGTAACTAATAAGCAAGTGGCTGGGAGATGCTTTGAGATTCAATATCCTGTTCTGAAACTTTAACCCACTAGTCTCAGCATCCACTGATGATTCTTGACTGAATCGGTTATTATGATAATGACTGCCAAATGGTGATTTTTCTAATCTCATCTTTGCTTCTACATTTATTAGTTGGAATCTACTTTAAGGAAGAACTTTGCTTCTCCCTTCTTTATTTGAACCAAAGTGAACTCATGAATACTTATTGATTTAATAAATCATAATCTCTTGTTATCAATTATGTTGATGCTGAAATTATCCCAGATTTGGATATTGGTTACCCCTACAAACTCTATTCCTTAACCCGCCTCAATCATTCTTTGCACACTTTCTTACTTTCTGGTTCTACGAAATGTACTTATCTTGTACTTTTTCTACCCTAGTGCTAGAATTAGCCATTTCTCCAAAGAGCTATTTGTACATACATATTGCTAATTAAAATTCATATTTTTGTCTACAGCCATGCCACTCTCAATGTGCTCAATCTTGTCTAATCTTGGAAGCTAAGCAGGGTCAGGTCTGGTTAGTACTTGGATGGGAGACCACCTAGGAATAACAGGTGCTATAGGCATTCAAAGAAAAAATTCATTTTTTCTGTTCCCAAAAGATTATTAATAATTTTTTTAATACCTTTTGTTGAATCCATTCCTCCAACGGCAAATAATGTACCAACAGTTGACTTCCTAGGTTTTGTCCGAGGACTTTGTAACATGGGTCGTCTCTCTGGTAACAAATGATACTTCATTGCTTCCATAATGAGTTTCTGACATTCTATATCATCCCGAAAAAGTGCATTATTTTCCATGTCTGCGAGAAACTGAGAAAAAAAAAAAAAAAGGTGAGTATGTATATTGAATAATCAAGAAAATAGTAAGGGTAAAAGAATACACTATATAGTTCATAAATGTAAATGATCTCATTTTTAAAAATTTAAGTCTGGACACCTATTTTTAAGTAAAATACACAACATTAACAAAATTTGCATTTTAAATTTCATTAAAAATAAAAATTGTGAAGGATAAGTGGTATGCTCTAAATCTTAATAGTGCTTTATCTCTGGGTGGTGGGGAATCTTGATACTTTTTAAAATAATCTTTTTTACTACTTTTTTATATTTTCCAGATTTTATAAAATAAACCATTTTACCTTCTTAGTTATAAATAATTTGAGTAATAATTATACATTGATTAATTACACTGTCTTCTCTAAACACTGCTAAAACAACAGCAGAAAAAACAATTACCTGTTTCTTAAGGGGCAAAAAACTAACCAGCAATTATTCTAAAAGAATTAAAATCCCTTGTGCTTCACTGAATCCTATTTTTTTTTTACTTACGTAGTTTTATATAAATGCATAATATGGTTGCATCCTTTTAAAAAAAGAAATGTTTTTTCCTTTTGTGCTTGGTTCTCCATCCCAATCCTTACTATCCCTTTATTGCTTTATGTTTTTTTCATTTAGGATATTGATTTATGTGAAATTAATTTTTAAACAGAGTATGAGTTGAAGAATATTTTTTATTTTCTTTCAGATGGATAGCCAATTCTGTATGAGCACTGTTTATTAAATAATCTCCTTCATTTCCAATTGAAGTGAACCTTGGTCATATATTACATTCTCATAAATAGATCTCAGGATATATGAGACCTATTTTTTGATTCTTTATTTGTTCCATTGATCTTACTTGTCCATTCCTATTCTAATACCATATTTTATAACATTTCGGATTATCTGATATAAATCTACCTCACTGTTCCTTTTCATAGTTTTCTTGGCTGTTTTTGAGTCTTTACTTTCCATATAAACTTAAGATAAATTCCCCTTCACCATTTTGATCCTGTTGTAATTCATATAGGAACAGTATTAAGTTTATCTATTAATTTTGTGAGGATTTATATTTTTAAGATATTAAAACTTTCTGTTAGGAAGCCTTTCCATTTGTTGTACAGCTTTCTTCATATAGATCTTACACCTTTCTTTTATTAAATATATTTCTACATATTTTATTATTTTTATTGCTATTGGAAATGGATTTTTAAATTTCTATTTTGCATTTTTTTTTGCTAGGAGAGATAAATCTATTGATTATTATATACTTGTATTATAATCTACTATTTTACCACAACTCTTATAAGACTCTAGCTATCAGTCATATAATAATCATCACCAAATAGGAAGAGTTGACATCTTTTTCTAATGCGTATGCTAATTATTTCATTTTTATTTTATTATTGCAATTGCTAAACCTTCAAAGCAATATTAAAAAATTAGAGTGATAGGGAGTATCTTGTTTCTAGTTTAAATTACTATGCTTTTAGTGTTTCATTTTTTAAGATTAATAGTTGCTATAGCATTTAGTAACCCATCTTTATAATATTTAGGTTGTTTTCTTCTCTACCTATTTCACTTGAGTTTTAAAATTAAAAATAATTGCTAAATTTTTTCCAAATACCTTTTACACGTCTATTGCTATGACCATATGGTCTTTTCTCCTTTAAGTTATTGATATAATTAATAACTACTTTGACTGATTTCCTGATTCTCAACCATTCTTTCACTCCTGGAAAAAAGACCTTCTTGGTCACAATGTATTATCCTTTTGATACATTGCAAGATTGCATTTGATAATATAAGGTATATTTTTCACATCACATAATTCATCATTTCAAGTATATAACTCAATGATTTTTAGTAAATTTACCAAGTTGTACAAAGATTACCATAAAAACAGTTTTGGAACATTTTCATCATCCCAATTAGATCATGCCTGTTTACTGTTAATCTCTGTTCCCATCTCCTCTCCCAAGTGCCAATCTGTCTCTATAGATTTGTCTTTTTTAGATGTTTCCTATACATAGAATTAGATATGGTTTCTTGTGTATTGCTTTTTCATTTAGCAAGTTTTGAGGTTCATCCATCTGTGTAGCATGTATCAGTACCTCACTTCTTTTTTGCATTGAATAATAGTCCACGTGTGGATACACCACATTTCATCTATCTGATCACCAGCTGATGAACACTTAAGTTGTTTCCAACTTTTGGCCATTATGACTAAAGCTGCTAAGAATATTTGTATGCAAGTCTTCATGGAGATATAGTAGTTTTCACTTCCCTTGGGAGTAGAACAGAAGGGTCATATGGTAAGTTTATGTTAACTTTTTAAAAAACTACCAAATTGTTTTCCAAGGTGGCTGCAGCTTTTATATTCCCACCAGCAATGTACTTGGTTCTTGTTCCTTTCCATTTTCACCAACCACTGTTGCTATCTCCTTTTATTTTAGCCATTCGAATGGGTGGGAAATGCAGTTTTACTCTGCATTTTTTTTAATGACCAATAATATTGAGAATATGTTTATATTTTGATAATAGAAGAGAAGGAAGAGTCTCTAACAAAAGTCACTGTAAAGACGTTTGTGGCATTTGGAAACCTAGGACAGCATGCTAAAGGCCAAGGAGCCAAATTAAGATGTAAGTCTAAGGATCTGTGTTAGAGTTCATTTGTATGACAGGTGTTAGACTAAACGATCTCCAGACTGACTTTCAAATCTAAGCTTTTATAGCTAGGATTATCAGCAGTATCCTGGATAACAGAAAATTTAAAGATATCTGAGAGTCATGAAAATATTTAGTACATAAATATTTGAAACTGTACAACTGAAATTGTCAGATTACTTAATTGCACAGATTATTTTTAAGTCTTCTAGGAATTTTCATCTAGTAGAAAAAAATTCTACTAGTACCAATAAAAATATAACGCTCTTCCTTAAACTTGATTTCAAGAGAAATGTTTTATGATGTTATTCTTCCTGAATTGTCACCAATTCATGCAGTTTCATTCCTATGAATTCATACCACATTCTACCTGTGAAAAGGGAGGTCTTTTTTATAAAGCATCAGCATTGATTTTTGTCTCTGTAAGGGAGAGAGCAAACAGTAACTTTTGCACAAAATAGCTTGAAAATAATTCTCAAGATAAATATAAATAAGATAAAATTTATGGGCCTTTAAACAATAAAAATGTCTGTTACCTTGAGCAGTAACAACTCATTCTTTCTCTATTTTCAAGGCCTCTTTCTCTACTCAAGGCTCAAAATGAACAGCAAAGTATTCAGGGAAATTTTTGTATATTCCAGTCAAAACTGCAAAAAGGGGAAACTCTGCATGTAAATATGGCTGACTGCCTTGAATATACCAACTAGATTATATCAAAGAAGATAATAATCATACCATTATTATTTATAGTATATTTTATTTCACAGAGCACTTTTCTGATCCTCAGAATAATCAGAGAGGATGTTACCCCCACTTGACAGATAAAGAAACTGAGGTGTGTGAATATGCCAAGTCACAGAGTTTTAAAATGTCAGAACTGGAACTATTACCATGTCTCATTAATTTACTTATTACCCGAATCTAGCATTTACTGGATACTTAATAAACGTGTGGTAAACAAACTAATCTGAAATTTCTGGTTCCTAGAGTCCAATGGTCCTTTTATTAGCAGCTCTAAACTCTTCAATTGCTAGGATAAATTCATGGCTGAGTCAAATAAAATTACTAACCCCAAAGCAACAATGTTATTTCATCGATGCAATTTAGGTAGCCAGACCTTCAGGGTTGAAAACGTAAGAATTTTTTAGTTCATTATCTTTTCACCTAAACATTTCATAGGAATCTATCTAAAATATAACCTTATTGGCTAGAATAGCAAAGGAAAAAACCTATAGGCAAGTACATATTAATATAATCAGCATTGAGTGAATATTCAAAAGTTGTTGAAATTATAACATTGATTTTAAACAATCAAAAATAGTTCACCTGTGGCGCAAGAAGAGGTAGCCTAATATAAGCCAAAAGTCGACTGAGGTCCTTCCGTCTCTGCTCTAAATCGTGACGGACCCAAGTAAGGAGTGCGTTCAATACTGTCTCCTCATTAGGGATGTTCATGTCGTCACTCGCCAGGAGCTTTGCAATTTCACTGGCTGGTAATAATACAAATTCCTGGTTTCGAATTACTTCCATGAAATGTTCCTAGAGAAAAAAATATATCATATAAACAATACTGTTCCTTCTATCTATCACAGTTTATTAAAAAAGAAACTAAAAATTTTTTAATTAGCTGCCAAAACACAGTTTATGCTTCAGACCTGCCTTATAATGTAGTACTGGTTTTAGGAAAGAAATACAGTAGAAAATAACATTTAAACTACAATCATGCTGTTACACTTTTTATTTCTATGTAAGTAGAATGAAACTGGTATACTGTTTATTACATTTTAAAAATGAACCTGTGACTTTTAGGTATTGTTTTGCTCAAGTTAAGGAATAGTTTTGGCAGGTCTTTCAAAGAAAAATAAAAAAATGAATTAGACACTGAGATGTATGATATTCTAACACTGAAAGTTAGTTTAGATTTGTAGTTGCCATAGATTTTGGCCAAAATTGGAGCCAAATACCTGGGTGAGCTGTGAAGTTATTTCTCTTACCCAAAAATGATCTACATGCTGCTCAGATTTCCTAAGACCATTCTGGACCACAGAAGTCTTCTCAGACTGCCCAGGAAGAGTATATATCCTTACAACTATCCTAAAACCAAATGAGCCTTTAAAAAGTGTTTTAATATTATTTATAAGACCACCCAGGATTTTAGGTCTATTTTGAAAACTTTAACCTCCTCTAATCTGATTTGTGTACAAGGTCTCATAGGAAAAAAAGCCAAAGTAAAAGCATTGACCTAGAATGCTCTGTGTCTCCAGGACCTTAGACTAATGATGACTCAGTTTTAGCCACTCCCTAGAATCAGGCATAATGGGAGATGGAAATGGCAGATGGAAATGCCCTTAGGTGTGAGAGAATGACTTTTACGAAGGCATTATACTAAACAATCTGAAGAGAAGGGAAATTTACTCTCTGGTATACAAGATCACCAATCTTAATGCTTGAGTTTTTACATAGTTATAATATAAATGCAAATGCTAGACATACTGTCCTTTAATGTTTTTCTTATACTTCCTAATGTGTTGTGGCTGTTTCCCTATATAGAGTTTTAGTAAAATAGCTAAGCCTGTTTAAATTAGAGCTGGAATAAGGACTCTCAATAACTATCTTCTATATTAAAATAAGAGTTATATTTTCCATATAGCCTGAAGTAACCCAAGTTAGGTATTAATCTAAAATATATCTCGAGTTGACATATTCTTTCTGTAGAAATTCTTAAGAGGAAAACCATACATGAATAATTAATTAAATTCAATTGCTTCAATTCATCATGATTTGTTAAAGATGCCAAAATGAATCTATTTTAAATGATTTATTATCATTTTCAGGAATATATTTTAATAAAATTTCAATGCTGAGGTGGTTTCAAGCAAACTGTTCCATTCCATTACATACTGACATTATAAAATGATTTCGTAACATACAGCAAAAGCTATAAAAATGTTGAAGCTCTCAACTCAGTAATCCCACTAGTAGTTTTATCCTTAATACATAATTTACAAGAGGAAAAAAAAGCTTCCCTAATGATGCTTATCTGTATTACTATTTGTAATAGTAAAAAATAGGAAATAGCCAGCTAGAGGGCATTGTAACGCAGTGGACTATTAAGTAGGCATTAAAAATTTCAAGGACAAAGATCACATTGATATATGGAAAGATCTTTATCTAAGACTAAAGAAATCAAATACACATTTCTAACTGCTCAAAGGTATTACAGTACAGTCATCAACATTTCTATAACAGCGATGTAACTACTGCAATACTTTCACATTATATTAATTTCATTTCATCAATGAGACAAGGACTTTACATAAATATTCATTTCGATGTTTATTTGTTGATATACCTATTTCAGAATAATGCCCATTCCATTCCAGTATAATTCATATTTAATGAAAGTCAAGCTTTTCATCAACTTATAGACATATTACTAAACAAGGTTAAATTTTAAGTGCTTTTCAAAAGCATCAGGTTTTGAAGCAGGTATTTTAGCAGAATTCAATATTTGTATAGGTTTTCTAGATCGAGAAACAAAATTTAAAAATTTTAAATTAAATGTTTATATTTATTATATAAATCCATACTGACATTAAATGTTTGTAATGACATAACCAGTCCTAGATTTTTTTGTAGAGGTTAAATGACTTGCTCCAGGTCAAGTTCAGAGGCAGTCAGAACAAGAACAAAAGTTTCTAGATTTCAGGATTACAAGAAAGGACTCCTCATCTTTTCCTACTTGTAGTCATTCAGGATCAGTGAACATCCCAAGTATGTGTACCATTTACCAACTGTGGCACTATGCTTACTTCACATTTTGAGTCTATTTTATGATACAAACATCCATCATACTGCCAAACACTTTTTAGCATTATGCCCCTTCCCCCTTTGGAACAGTTTTTAAGCAAACAGAATTACTAAAGGATTTATTGAAACTAAAAATTGAATTTTGTTATACATTTTCATTAAGTTCCCATAGCAATTCAAATCACACAATCTGCCTCTAAATTACCTATTGTTATTAGAATTCAATTTCATGTCTCTGCTGCAACTGAATAATGTCAAATAATGGCTTGAGAAAAAAGAAAAAAAAACTACCACAACTAATTGGCTATGAAAAGAGCTTTTAAAACATCGAGGTGCTTTAAATTTAATTTATGTCTAAGCCTTTAAAAAGCAGCAATTGTGCTTCTACTGTAAACAACTGGAGATCTAAATGCATACGAATGTTTTCATGAGAAAAAAACTCCTTTCTAGAAAAGAGATATTATTTAAATTATGAACTGACTATAAAGGTAAAAAAAAAATCTAGCTTTATTTTATTCATAGTCACATTATTCCAAAAAGTATCAGAACCTGTGCTAAAAGGTTAAAATGAGAACTATACAAGGAAGGATCAAAACAGAGGGAGAAGTCTTTCGAAGGACTCAGTTTAAAAGATGTTAACCTAAAAGTATTCTAGGTCTATACTGTATTGTTCTGTTGCACAATCTCTATTTTTTCATTTGAAGCGCTTTGGCCATCCACAAACAAGAACATTTCTGAAAAGTAATTATACCACAGAGAGAAAACAAATTATGAAGGTTGTGTTTTTGTATGAGTGTTTTTGCTCACGCACATAAATCCCTAATCGTGCTGAAAAGAGTATATCTATACAATGATGGTGACAATGATGATGTCATTTATGGACTGAGTATACTATGTGTCAATTACTGTTTTAAGTGTTAAATTTCTATTAACTCATTTAATCCTCACATTAAGCTTATGACGTAGGTAGAATTAATCTTCCCCAAATTTGTAAATTTCTATTATAATTTTTCCAGATCTCTATTTCTCTAGTGAGAGATTCCTAAAATACTTATCAACCCTTCACTGATAAAAAATTTTGGTGGAAGGATGGGGGATGGAGAGGAGGGTTAACAAAAATGTCTCCTAAGGGTTAATAAAATTAGTGATGTGGATAATTGATATGTATATATGAATGTTCACATTCTTTTCCTAAGAAACTCTATTGCCCTAAATGAAACATTTAAACAACAGCCTTCCTTCAATCATTGGCAAGGTGTGAAGACCTAAGTGTGGAAAGATGGTCATTCCTTAACAATCCCTATTCCTTCTCTCTCCCAGATCCCTCTATAATTAAGACCATGAAGGAGGGGCCTAACTATATGCCCTTAACATGCCCTTATTTTCTTGCTGGTCTAGATGAATCTGTATCCATTATCTTCCAGGCTTTCAAATCAGAAGCCCCTGTGACTAATGTTGAGCACGTAACTTGTTATAATTAATAAGAACACTTTCTATATTGCTAAAAATACTTCTTACACATAATGAGATTTACCCTTAATAGAAGCTCCCCTTCATCCTCCTATCTTCCGTACTAGTGCTACACCAATACACTACAATTGCTATCACCAACTTCTATAGTGAATATGTGGGCCATTTTTAATTTCATCTATGTGCTATAAAGTAAAATGTTTGAGAGAAAATCCAGCTTGAAAACACATATGTGAAAATTTTGAATAGAACGGTCTTAAGCCACTGCTCTGCTTCTTAGTAACTGTGATAACTTAAAGCTTGACTCATATATCCAGGAGAAATATTACTTAGTGTTTTCACCTCAAAACTCAGTAAAAATATGAAACATTAGACAGTGTACCTGAGCTTTGAGACATGTGGCAGAGTGATGGAAACCAGCAACATGTAGATAATTCTGCAACAATAAGGAACATGGTAAAGAGCACATGCCTTCATGCTTTTCAAAAAATACATACCATAGTATAATTGTGAGCCACTTTATGCAAATCTGTACAACCTTGGGCATCAGCAAAAGAACGAATTCCAAGACAGTTGGATGGGTGAAGCTGTTTCATTAAAAACTTACAGCATGCTTCCACAACCTGTGAAAGCTGAAGAAGGCAAGCTGTAGATAACAGGCACTCAATATTATCTTCTTTTAATTCAAGGTGGCCTTAATGATAAAAAAAAATTTCCATTAACTTGGGGACTACACTGACCTTAGTTTATAAATTAATTGGTCTTAACAGCAATAATTCTAAATAAGAACTCATTACATGTATTCTAGACCTAGATGATTTAAGACATTCTAAAAACAAAAAGAGTAGTAACTATAAAAAAAGATTATTAGCTATTTGTGACTTTTGCTAAAATAACTAATATCCTATTTTCTGGATTTTTGAAGAATGATTCATTAGTAACATATCTATTATATGTAACTCTAATTTTAAACACAGTAATTTAAAAACATTATAGAATTAATCTAATTATTATATTAACATTTAAAAATATTCAAAGCTTAATTATGATAACCACTTTAAAGGTTCTAATATAGAGATTTTAACCTATACAGGTATTGCTGGGGTAGTGATTATAATAACAGAATTAACTGTTAGCTGTGGTAGGCTTTATTAAAAGCAGAAATCTGAAATCTAAAAATACAATATAAATCTAAGAGGTTTTAAATGAACGTTTTTAGACTTATTACCTGTATATGCATACTGAATCAGGGACCATAGTGAATTTGGTTCTACACCTTCCATTTTTATCTCTTCTTGTCTTGCTTCCCTGACGTCATTAGTAAACATGGCAGCAAAATAATCTGAGACAGAGGAGAGCACCAATCTAAGAACATATTAGAAAGAAAAAAAAAAGCCAATGGCCACATTAAAGTTGATGTTCATTAATAAATGCTGCTTTTTATTCTCTCTCCCTTTTTTTTTAAACTTTGTTACTCATAGAAAGTGCATGGTACTGGGAAATGTATTTTAAATTTGACAAATTGCTTTATACTCTAGTTCCTTCCTTTAAATAATAAATTAACATTACTGAAAATTTTGTGCTGTGGTAAATCATTCACTACTCAAATATCGATTTATAACATCCAAGGGAAAAAAGCTACCAGCCCACAGCATTAAATGGACTATATAAAAAAAGGAGACAGAGACTCATGGAGACATAGGCAATAGTGTAGTGGTTACGAGAGGGTGCGGGGAGCAGGGAGGGGCAAGGCAGACGGGAAAAAAAAATTTAAACAATTTCTCCAATTAAAAATAAATAAATTTTAAAATAAAAATAGATAAAGGAGAAAAATATAAAGGTTTTTTTCTGTTTACCACTTTTAAAAATAACTAGTTACTTTTTTATTTAATCATAGAAGTAGTAAATATCTGGGAGACATTTGAGAATGGTTTTAGCAAGTTATTTTTAACATATTTTTGTTATAACATATAAAACTATATTTTGTTATAATACATTACTCTATATTATCTATGTCTCTGTCTAGATTTTTGATAGTTACATACAAACAAAACAGGTTATAAATACATTTTTGAAACATGTATTTTTCATTTGATATGTTTTAAAGATATTTCCATATCGGCACATTTATATATTTACTTTATCCACTTTTTAAAAAGAAATAGAGATAATCAGATAATAGAGACAATACAGATAATCGTTGACGCTCCCTCTGTGTTTCTCTCTCACTCCATTCTCCTCCCTTCCCAAGAGTGCACTGCTGAGTCCTAAGGTCTGCCTAATCTCCAAAGTGCTGTGCCAATTTAAACCCCTACCAGCACTGGATAAGAGGTAACACTTCCCTACAATATTGTCTGATGTCAAAAATTTTGGCCATCTGCAAGGTGTTAAATGGTACCTCACTGTTGTTTCATACACCTGATTGCTAGTGAGGTTGAAGATCTTTTCAAATGTTTATTGACCATTCAGCTTTCGTCTTCTGAGAATTGCCTATTCATTCATTTATTCACTGAACATTTTTAAATTCTAATACATACCTAGTAAGTTTGGGGCACTATTCTAGATACTTGGGACATTATCAGTGTAAAATAGACAAAAGGTTCTTCTCTTACATATTAGAGAGAAGGGAGACAAACAATACAGAGTAGAAACAAATTCTGTAGTACATTTAAAAGTGATAAGTTCCATGGGGAAAAAATTTGGGTAAAGACTAATGGGGAGTGGGAAGTGGGTTTAAATAAATGGTCTCATTGAAAGTTGACAACTAGGCAAAGAATCGAAGGAGGTGCAGGAATCAGTCGTACAGGAATCTGGGAACAGCATTCGGGGGAGAAAAGCAGCCAGTGCAAAAATCCAAAGGCAAGAGCAGCATGCATGATACATTTGAGGAACAACAAGGGGTCTGTGTGTCTCAGGCAGAGTGAGCAAGGAGAGCAGTAGCACAGCACATTAAAGAGACAATGAATGACACGCTGGATCACATAGGCCACTGTGAGGACTTGGGCTATCTCACACTCAGTGACAGAGTCATTGAAAAGTTTGATCAGAAGAGAGACTGGATCTGAGTTCTACTTTAAAGGTCACTCGGGCAGCTGTGTAGAAAACAGAATGTAGAGGGAAAGAATTAAGGGAAGAAGAGTAGTTAGGAGTTTCTTTCACTGCTAAATCTAAGTGACATGATAAAGGCTTATATAAGCATGACAAGTAAGTAATGAGTTTTGTTTCAGAAATAGAGAATTTGAGATGCTTCTATGAAATTTAGGTTGAAATACCTTCTCTAATAAATTGATAAATGTAACATGGACTTTTTGTCACAATATGTAGTAGCATCTCATGCTGATTTAAGTCACTGAAAATTGTAAGACCAAGGCCATTTGTCCTGATTTTACTTCCACTTTGGAGAGGTTAACAAAATCTTTGGGAGATAATGGTAATTAATTATGAAAGGCATTAAAAAACCTTTGGGATCATAATGGTAATTAACACTGAACAATAGAACATAAAATTATTAGAAGAAAAATAATGACTTGGTATTTAGTAAACAGCTCTTTTTGTTCTTTTTCTTACATCAGGAAATAATACTTCATTTGTGTTCAAGGCTTTTGTTCCCTAGCACCACTACTTTTCAGATTTCTTGGAGGTCAGCAAACAGAAGTTAGGACAGCTGGGTTTATCAGAAAATTCTTAGCAGTTTTTGCCACTCCATTCCACCAGCTTTTTTGATTCTAAATACTCACAGCTCTGAGTTTATTTAAAGTTTTTAATATGTAGAATTAGATGGGGTTAATGCTGCTTAGAGTAGTTGAAATCTAGCCAAACAATAGTGAGTGATCTAAGGCTAGTTTGTTTCTTTTTATGCTTTTACAGAGAGAAAGTAACTCTTTTGGGGTCATTTAATGTGTAATAATTTCATATGCAGTTTGTTATTTGCAGAAATTCCATAAAATAAACTCCTATTCCAAAACATGCTACCCTAATGGTCAATTGGAACAAATTTTCACAACATATATAACTAAATTATCAAGGGAGTATTTCACACACATAGAAATTTAAAAAACAGTTACCTATGGGCTGGAATTCTGCGATCACCAGCAACTAGGATGACATCACATAACTGTTTATGTCTCAAATAGTTTTCCATCTTTTTAAATGTTTGCTCAGCGTGATTAAGGGCTTGGAAAAATTCATCTGATGAACATGGCTCCATAGTATGGCAGGATGATAATGTCTGACTACTATTGGAAGTCCTGAAAAGAAAGAGAATACACATTTTGAAATATCACTATTACATTAAAAAAATCTTTCCTGTCAAGTGCTTTTACAGCCTTCAAATGTAATAGAAGTAATCAATACTACCAGTCAATATTAATGTAAATCATTCATCATTGCTGTCTTTTAAAAATTAGCAATGGCTCAAATCCTATGTGTGTCCTGCAAACATTGTGAGTGAATGGGGGCATCTGTTAGTTAATAGTTACACACATTCTTTGCAGTGCCCATTTCTGAGGTCTCTTCTCTGGTCAACACAATATCTCTGCTGAAAAAGAGCCAAGCCAGATTCATATTAACAGTCATATCTTCTAACATTATATTTAAGGGTATAAGAAACCATTTTTTGAAGCAGAAAGGATTAAACAATTTTGGAGATATAAATTAAAGTCATCCTTTACTTAAAAAGGGTTATGTTCCACACTTCATTTATAAGATATTTAAAATGTGAAACATGATCATAAAAAGTGTTAAAAATAATTCATTTGCTATTCTGGCCAATCTTGAAAAGCACAGGTAAACTACAACTTATATTACAGGTTAAAACAATTTGATGGCCTAATCCAGGTACCTAAAAATCCAAATTATAATTTGAAGAATATAAATTCTGTGTTTTCATATGATGTACTGATGGAAATGGTAAAAAGTAAAAAGATATAGACTAAGAATGAAATCACACCCACAAGATGTCTTCTCCAAGATCACTTGAATTAAGTAATCAACATCCACTGGTTATGCAATTAACTACAAAACCACCAACTGTGCCATAGCGTGGTTCTCATTTCTCATCAGCTTCACATTTAAGATTAGGATCCTGACAAATGCTTTGTTAAATCAAGCCCCACTATATCTTAAGAAAATTTTCTTAATAGAAATATCTAATAACCTTTACCAAAAAAATAAAAAAAATTTCAAAAGCCCGTGGATCCTTTACTTTTAAAAGTAAAAGGAACTGAAGTCAAGCAGATTGAGTACCTTGCCAGGAGTCACAGAGTTCATTCATGGCAGAAATGGGGCTGCCATAGAGACTGCTACATGCTCATCAAAACCATTTTTATTTTTCTCCTGGAACTATAGCTAGACTATGTTGCCCAGGCTCTCTCCAACACAGGCATAGTCTTATGATGGATGGAATGAACTGTGTCACCTCCAGGCTAAAGTGGCTAAGGGCAGGTGTGCCTAGTCATTCTTTCTCTATCTAGTAGTTTAATAGAGAGAACTGAGAACTTAGATGAAGGATGAGGTAAATTACATACATGGAAGGTCACTCAAGTAAAAACACTCAAATAGACTATACTCACAAGAACTCTGACACTGCATTGAGATTTATCAGTTTGGGAAGTTTGCAGTAACTTGACTAATACATATCTCTATATTAATCCTCCCAGCCCTGTATATTTTCAGTACCATACTAATATGGGCCCTAAAAAGTGTTCCTTTAGAATAATTGTCAATAATGATAATAAAAGCAAAATATATATTATCTAGAAAGGATGTACTGTATACTATGATTCCTATTGGAGTAATGACTTAGAAAATCCAGTATACTATACTCAACTTTACATTTAAGATCATTAACATAAAAATGTACTGAGCAATGTATAACTATATGTTGCTTATATACATAAATGAGAATTAGAACCCATTTAAAACCTAGGAGAAAACATAAGCAAAAACAAATAATAGTGGATTTGATGAATAACAATTTGGAGATTTAAAACATTTTTCAATAATATGAAGTTTTATATTGTCAAAATACTGACATATGATTTTAAGAGTATTAGTAATCTAAAGATGAGAGAAAATTATAACATCTAATTTTCATAAGCCACAAATTCTTTCAAGGATAAGTTAAACTGAAGTAAATAAATCAAGTACTTCTTTCCTAGGGTTCCTACATTTTTGAAACACACTTCTTATACTTCATATTAAATTATCAATAATGATTAGAAAATGAATTGGTTGAATATTTTTTGAGTGAACTGCTAGCATCAAATATAAATGCTAATTAATGTTAAATTTTGAAAAAAATGAATTTTATGATACTATCATCACTACATTTTTACAGGCCAGCATTGATGTTGACATAAGTCCAATCAACAAACAGACCAACTCTTGTCAAGGACATTTGGGGTGTTGGTTTTTCAATCTCTAGCACGAATCAGGATAATGTGGGGAGCACTTCAGCATCTACGTTCAGGGCCTCATTCCCTAAGACTGCTTTACTAGTTCTGAGGTGAGACCTGAACATACTTTTTAAAAGCCCTACAGGTGATCCTAACACATATCACATGCTGAAGACCACTGGTGTGTAGTTTAGGCAAGAGATGGATACATTACAGAAGTTAGCATGTGATGAACTTACAGGTTCAAAACACTGATTTACACAATAGAAACTACTTCAAATATGTGTAAACTGAATTCCTTTGATAAAATATTTTAAATGAACCGGGAGAACTTAATACGATATCTGTTATTTCCAAAATGAGCATAAAGTAAAAAATAAAATTTTTTATATACACACACATTAACAAAACAAATTATGCTTCTAAAATAACATTTCAAACTTCATTATTTGCTTTCAAGGCTTCAACTGCCATCATATGCTAAATAAATATATTATTTCAATGCAACAATTCACTGATATTTCTGGGTATAGCAATCACTTCCACTGCTCCAAACGAAAGACCAAAAGAAGTGCAGGCTTCTGATTTGTATCCTATGGAAAAGTGAAGCCATCCCTTCACAAAAGGAGCATGAAAGAGGAAGGAGCAGAGCTACTCAATAGCTTCAAAGAGATGCAGAGCTTTCTAGCATTTCTTGTTTTGTTTTTAAGAATTTGAGGATTTTTTATATATATTTTAACAATACAATAATTTATTTAAAAAATAATTTACTGTATATACATACAACTATAGGACCTTAGGCATTAGAATAATTATACATAGAACTTTTACTCTGGAAGGAACTTATGCAATCCTTTAATTCAATTCCCTTATTTTGCAGATGAGAATATTAGAGGCCCCCAGTGGCCAAAATGATCAACCAAGGACATATAGCCAGCTAGTTACAAAGCCAGGATCAGGAGGCATTCAGAGTGGTGGCCAAACCACTTACAAAGGAATGAAAATTCTTGCTTAACTTTACTCTAGAGCATCAATGAACACAGGAGTATGAAGGGAAAATGATAATACACTATGAATATGAATAATTTAACAGAAAAACTACATTAGAATTAAGGGTCATACACAAAAGTCTACTGCTATATGACTGCTCCTTAACTAGGTATGAGAGATCAATAGTCTTTTAGGTTTCCATGGGATAGAGATCAAACTGCCTTTAATATTCTAGCTCTGTATAATTTGCAATGGTAATACTTCCTTACTATTTCTTTTCCTTTTGTGCTTTGGTCTGGAGGATTGAATTGGAGAGGTAGATGTAATGATTAAGAGCATTTTAGGAAAGTTCTAAAATGCTTTTAATCTAATACAGTAGCCAATAGCCCCAGGGACTGTTTTAATTTAATTAAAATTATATAAAATTAAAAATTCAGTTCTTTAGTTGGACTAGTAATATTTCAAATGCTCAATAGGCCCATGGGGTTAGTGGCTGCCAAACTGGATGGTGCAGATATAGAATATTTCTATCAATGAAGAAGTTCTACTGCACACTCCTGATTTAATTCTGTCACTATGTATCATCACTCTGGACAAGTTATTTAATTTCTCTAAGCCTTACCTTTCTCCATAGCAAAATGAAAACAAGTAATACATAGTACTTTCTTTTAGAGCAGTGGTCCACAACCTTTTTGGCACCAAGGACCAGTGCTTCTATGACAATCTAATGCCTCATAACCTGAGGTGGAGCTGAGGCGGTGATGCTAGCGCTAGGGAGCAGCTACAAATACAGATGAAGCTTCACTTGCTCACCTGCCACTCACTTCTTACTGTGTGGCCCAGTTCCTAACAGGCATCAGACCAGTTCCAGTCTGCGCCTGGTGACTGCAGACCCCTGTTTTAGAGGATCCCTCATGGGAGGATTATGCAATAATGAATGCATAGCTCTAGCACAAAATACGTACACAATCAAGGTAAGCGACTGTTAACAGAAATCTTGCTTTTCAATGATCAATGTGAAAACCTATAATCTCACTCTTTTGTCTTTATATGTTGATTGACTGGTTATTTTTGTTAAAAAAAAATGCTCCCAGCATTATCAATTTCTATAACTAAATTTCATACTTCCTAATTAAAATGACCTTAGTAAACCCAGGAGATATCCTAACCCTCAATACAAACATCCAAGAATAGGCCATTCATTTACGGAGCATCAAAATACATTTCTCTGTGATTTCTACTTGATATTTTACATAACAACAGGAAAAGCATCTTTGCTTATTTATATGATGTTACTAAGATGGTAAATTATTTTTCAAAGAATTACATGAAATCAACACTTTTCTAATAGACTTTTACTATAAGAAACTATACATTGCTGAATATTTACAGGCTACAGGGAAACATTTAACTTTTAGTTTATTGTCTCTCTGCAGTAGGCAACAAATTTGTAAGACAGAAGAATGCATAGAAAAGATGCACGCTTCAAACAAAATCAAGTCATCAACTATTTACAGAGTAACTCCTAACATTCAGCACAGTTGTTAGAAACTGTGGAGAGGCAAAGAAATTTAGTGAAACAACTTGGAATTTGAAGTCTTAAGTTTCATAAGCTAAAAATAAATAAATAAATAAATAAATAAATAAATAAATAAATAAATAAACAAACAGCAATACCATCTAACACTTGCAGTTCCTCAGAGTTCACACATATATTCACACACATACACTCACAGTATCTACCATAGCCAATATTACCATTTTATTATAAACTACTTAGATTTCACTTTCATCATCAGAATTTTCATTAGGTATTTCGATGAAGTAATTTTTCAAAAGAAGTTTTAAAAAATAACTTCATGAGAATTACACTGTATATAATTCTGAGTAGAAAACAAAACTACATTGAAACTCTAAATGTTCTATTTGGCTCACTCCCTAGTAAGTGATTTACTCCTAGCCACCTGCCTCAAAGTTTGTGGTATTCAGAATCCATGCTTTTGTAAAAGTGTATATTATCATACTGTGAATCTTTGGGCACCTTTTGCAAATATTCAAAACCACAAATGTAAAATAAGAATGTAAATTGCTTAGTATAAGCTAGCAGTCTCTAATTTTTTATGCATAGCCCTTTTAAGCAAGTGTTCAAATGCATGGATATTTACTAATTTATAAAAGATATACAGATGCCATTATACAATTATTTCTATGATAAAGCACAGGAAAAAGATTTAAAGGCTAAGAGGAGGAGTTCTGATATATATTATATATGTATACATGTGTAAGTATGTTTATTTTTTAACCATTTCTCTAACCAATAATCTCATACATTCCCAATTGAAATGTGATTGCTACTGGAATATCGAGAAGGAAAAGATCAGTATGGCTAGTGTTTGGAAAAGTAACAAATAGCAGGTGAGATCTGAAACATGTCTTAGAGTTTAAATGAGTAAGGCGGAAGAAATGGGACTGTCCCCTTTAAGGAGAGGACAAGGCATTTGTATTTTTAAAAAATGACAATAGGTACCTCTTTCCTTCTCAAGACAAGTTTTTTTTTTTTTTTTTGATTTTGGAATTTAGGGGCTTTTTTTTTCCTGGTCCCATGGCAAAAATATCTGCAGTGAAGAGAGTTAAATGTTGTTTCTAAGAGTCAAATTTGCTTCAATAATAACCAGTGTGAAGGGGACAGGCAGTAAGCAACTCTCACACAATGCTGGTAAGAATTAAAACAGCAGTCATGTGCCTGAAATGACTTTGAGAACACAAGTTTAAAAAACCTGCAAATGTGCATTACCTTGGGACTTTATTCAGGAGAAATAATCACCAGTACGTATAGAGATCTAATGACAGGGAAGGTTTATCACAGGTTATTTCTAACAGGAAAATATTGAAAACCATCTAAATTCCAAAAAAGCAGAATACTGGTTAAACAAACAAAAGTTCTATCTGTGTATGGGAGAATGATGCAGCCATTAAAAAAGATACAGGAGAATATTTAATGACATGGAAAACTGTTTTAGTGAACACTGTTTATGCCTATTCAGAATTGCTTCTTATGGTAACAGATCTACCTCTACCATTTGGGAAACCATGCCTTTCCCACCTCAGTCCACAGGGTTTGGGCGGAGGTGAGTCTTCCCCCAGGCAGATGTGAGAAAGGGACCGAGGCCTGGCCAGTAAGAGTTAACATATCTCTTGGCAATAATCATAGGTTTGGGTGGACACATGAACCAAACAAGGCCAATGAGAATCAATTTCAAAAAGTTTGCACTCTTAAAAAAAGGGTCACTCTCTTTTCCACTGAGGTTGTTAAGGTGATAAAAAGTAAACTTGAAGCTAGCTGCTAGTGGCTTTTTGGCTTCCACATGAGAAAATGCTATCACAAAGGAAAACAGAATCTAGAGAGGGAGAGAAATAGATTTCTAGAGTCATATGAGTATCTGGATCCAGCCATGTCTAAACCTAGGCTCTTCTTGGTTTTTTATTTACTTATGTGAACCAAAAATTTCTAGCTTTTGCTTGTCAGTTTGAGTTTGGCTTCTGTCTTTTGCAATCAGAGTCCTAATTTTAATATTTATATTAGAGCAAAAAAAAAAATCAGGTTCCAAAAGAGTATATACAATAAAATTTAGATTTTTATTCTAAAAACATATTTTTATTATATATGCATAGAAAAATATACTAGGATACTTCCCCAAATTGTTAATGGTTATTTTGGGTGGCAAGTTAATCAGTGATTTTTATTTGATCATTTTTGCTCATCTCTGTTTTCCAATGTATCTACAGTAAAAATATTATGTAATACGGGGAAAAAACACTAATTGAAAAATTAGATCCAAAGAATTCTGAAGAGTGCTGTTCAGTTATCTTCACCTCTTACAACCTATTAATTTTAACCCCCAAACCATTCTTCACTTCTACCACAGTAATAAGTTTTAACTGGACACATGGCTTATCAGGTGGACACTACATTTCTGAGCCTCTTATGCAACTAGTTGTGGCCATGTGACTATGATTTCAACAGTGGAATGTTAGCAGAACTAACATATGAAACTTGTGTCATTTGCTTAATGTTCTCTTTTTCTTTCTTTGGACCTTCCCACAGGCTAAAACACAGAGAGGGAGCTGAGTAAGCTTTGAGCAGAAAGAAAGGATAACATCCTACAGGATGGAGAAACAATATGGAAGGAATCTGGGTCTCTGGGTGAAACTGTAAAGCAGAGCTACCTATCTGCCCTGTGAAGCAGAGCTACCATGTGTCCATCTGTTAGATGATAGAGAAATAAACTTGTCTTATTTGAACCACTGTCTCTCTAAATCTCTTTGTTGTATCATTTAGCCTAATCCCCTACTAATATACTCCCAAAAGTTAAACGACCAAATATTATGGCCGGTTTCATATGAGTGTGTATGTGCGGTGCCTAATATATCCAACTCTAGATATATAAAACCTCACTATCCAGTGATAAAGTAAAATATAAGCAATAAGTGGCATAAAGATAGGTACTTGTGTCTTAAAAATTTGGAGTTATAAAAGCCAGTTGTGCAATTATAGTACCTATCCTTTTCCGTAAGCTGATTTTCCAGCTTTTCCAGTAGTTCTGGGAACTAATATGATTCTAATACATACATTCCTCTGTTTTAATCAGCCAATTTTAGTTGCTTAAAACTAAGAATGCTGATTGATATAGTGTATTGACAAGCTTTAGGGGGTTCATAAACTCCTTGAATTGTATATGAAATATTTAATACACACACAGTATTTTCTGGGAAGAGGTTCCATATCTTATATCAAGGGGATCCATGATAAGACTTGGGCATATGTGTGAGGGACGACAATGTAATTAGTCCTTCGCAGATACAAGTACATTGTAGTGGAACTTTTTTGCCATTTCTGGAAACAAAATATTGTAGAAATGTAGAAATTTTTAATTTCACACTGAACCAGGAGAGACTGGTTCAAACAATGGATGTGGAGACAGTATAAAGAAGGTCAAGAAAAGGCAGAAAATTAGCTGGGGAGAGAAGGTGAAACTGGTTAGAATGAATCATTAACCATTAGGTTAATCTAAGTTGAACTTGGTGATTAAATGAACAGTCACAGGGAACTGCCTACTGGTATGTGAGCATGATCTCCATATTAATTGTTTGGGTTCAAAATGCAGCTTTATCTAAGTGATCAAAGTCAATATCAACAGTGATAAGTCAGAATTGTAGTATATATCCTTTACATGATGTGATGAAAACAGCACTTTACCTTTGTGGTCTTCCTTCCCAAAACTTACAACCCCAGTCCAATTATGAGAAAAATGTCAGACAAATCCTTATTAGACATTCTAAAAAACATCTGACCAGTACTCTCAAAACTGTCAAGGCCATAAAAAAACAAGGAAAGTCTGAGAAACTGTCACAGCCCAGAGGAGCCTAAGGAGATATGACAACTAAACATAACATGGTATCTTGGATAGGATCCTGCAACAGAAAGACATTTGCTAGAAATAAGAAAATCTGAATAAAGTATAGAGTTTAGTTAATAAAAAATACATCAATATTGGTTCATTAACAGTAACAGATACACCATATTAATATATTATTAATATATTAATAATAATTTTCCTCTAAATCTACAATTGTTCTAAAAATGTTCCAAAATAAATTCATTTTTTTAAATGTAGGTTTATTTTGCTTACTAACCTTGAGCAAGCTATTTAGCCTTCTTGTGCCTCACTGTCCTCATCTGTAAAATTAGAATAACAGTAGCACTCTACCTCAGAAATCTGTTGTGAGGAGTAAATGATTTAATATGCTAAAGTGCTTAGAAAAATGCCTCATCAACAGTAAGCACCCAGTTAGTATTAACTGTATTATTGCACTGTATTATTTTTTAATATTTATAAGTACAATAACATTTTATGCATATTGGCTAAAAAATCATCTGACATAAAATATTAAACTTTATAAACAAAATCTGAAATAATGAATTTCCCCCAATCAAAAATACATAATGTCAAAGCTGGCAAATCAAGTGAGGTAGAAACTGTGATCACAAGGTGAGCCACTGTGTAAACCTTGCTGATCCTGGTAGAATTCACCCTGAATTAAGGTCTTAGTAACCTACCACTCACATAAAAGGTGACAGACAGCTCTGTTACCTAGGGTCTAAAATTCCTCGAGGTGTAAAAAACAAAGTTTGTATTTTCAAACCAAAGTAATGACTTAGATAATTCCTACAGAGAAAAGGTGGTTACAGATCCCAAATCAAAGTTAAAAAAAGAGAAACCTTTAAATTACTTAGCTGTGTGACAGCAAAAATTACCAGAAGTCTAAGGCTCAAGCAGATATTTCTCCTAACTAAAATACAACTGATCAAAAAGTAACAATATATGTGCCTCTTAACTCCTGCTTTAAATTTTCCAGATCTACTTTAGGTGTTGTGATTCTGTATATGGAAAATTGTTCACTTATCTTCCCCTTTTTCTAATAACTGAAAAGTTTTGAGATCTATATAAATATCATTATTGCCTAAATAAATTCTCCATATAGCATATGTATTTCCCCATTATGTGTTTAATATTTTAAGATATCAATCTATAGTACACTCAAGACATTTACTATAGAGTTTATTATTTATAAATGTTATATAAAAAAATGATTCCCAAGTTATTTACAAAAATGTGATGAATGTCAGTGCAGCTTCTTTTGATATTAACAGTGATAGTTTTTGTTTACAGTAGCCGGGCAACTACCTAGAGAGACTGCTCACTTAATCAAAAAGTTGGGGGCAAATAAATAAATCCATCCTTGTAACAAAGATCAAAGACTCAGAGCTGGAGGGCTGAAAGAAAATGTGAGAATTAGATTCATTAATCTAGAAAAAAATGAAGGAGTAAAAATATACACACATATGACATTTCTAAAATCTAAAATTTGTTTCCTTTTTTGCAATAGATGTTAAAATTTCAAAGCATCGAGAATATTAAATTGCTCTGACACATTTCTCCTTTTATACATTAAAATCAGAGACATTTTAATTACATTTGATTTTTGAAATAATATTTTAGAAATAGTTTTGTCTCTACAGATGTAAACTGTTCTTTCATTTATTATTTACTTTATTAATCTTCTTGATTAACATTTTTAAAACAATTATATTATTTTAGATTTTTTAAAAATATTACTTTCTTATATTTATATTTATATTTATTTATAAATCTCTCAGTCAAAAAAAGGCAATCTTTTTCTTTCATAATGAATATCACAAAAAGATATTTCAATATGGATACTAAAGAATAATTTAATTTTAGTTATCATTAACTATGCAAACTACCTTTGTTGTAAGGAACTATAACCAATGTATGTATAACTTTTCCAAGATTATACATGTATATAAATTTTATACTCACATATGCATAGTATCTCTAAGTAGTAGATAACATGTTAAACTTTTTATAATTTATGCTGGTAAATTAATGGTTTGTTTTGTCTAATATTGTTAAAATATTCTTAATACATTATATTGACTTTCAAGTGGAAAGATGATTACTCTGGTTTCCCATAAAACTGATAAACCCTGAACCTTTTGTTTTATAAATTACTCTCCTATGGCAACAAGTCTGAAAGAAAATACAAAACAATGAAGCCACATTAACTCAACTGATCTCCATGTTAAAAATTATTAGTGGCTCCTATTCCCTATGATACTGCCAAGTCAAGAGGTAATTTTAAAAAATTGTGATTAAATACACTAGTTACCCATGTAAAGATATTCCCTCCTCTCCATTACACAAATGATTATAGATGACTGGTCTATACTTATTATTATTCCAATACCACAATTCAGAATTCCATCTTCTGAAGGTTAGAAGAAGAGAAGGTTGGTAAATATCCCCAAGTAAGATATATTTGAATATATAAACTCATTTTGTCTCCATCTCTTATAATGCCTATAATAACCAATATACAAATTAAAAATGTTACCAAAACCTACAAAGAAATTTTAAAAGAAAAAGAATCCTTAATCAAACTAGTCAAATGATAAGCTATTTGAAATATTTTGAAATACTTGAGTGTAGATGAATCAGAAAGATGACTTTCATGCTCTAACTTGTTACATAATAGCTTAAACAGATTAACAAGAAAATCCATTTTGAAGATAAAGCCAGGCTCCAAGGGTGAATATGGATTAAGTTATTATGAAATTACCCGTTTTCATTTTCTCTCCTCAAACTCATTTGCCCTTCTTCTTGCCCCCTTTTTAACACTTGACCACATCTAACCCTTCGTTCCCTTTAACTCTCCTGAAGGAATGTCCTTCATTTCCCTACATAGCATAATTTTCCATGAAGTGAAGGAACAGGAATTTCTAGCTGTCATCTTAGAAAAAGACATGTTACTGTATTCTCTCTATTAGTGTGGAAAGCTCAACATAGGACAAAGAGAAATAACCATAAGGAAAATATTATTGACAAGTGCATCTCCTTATAAAACCTGCCACTTTCATTAAAATTTAAGTGACTCTACAATATAAACTAAAATGTAATAATTTTATACTAAGGAAATGTCTTCTATAGTTTTGATACGATTAAGGAGGGCAAATGAATGAAGCAAACTGCAAGGCAATGATGCATAAAACTGTTACTATATATTATTTTCAAGACAGAGCCATATCTATATAGGGAACACAAGATATTTCAAAATGAATGCTATTTGTCTTTATAATTTTATAGAATTAAAGTTATTTGAATATATTTTTAAATCCTAGCAAAAATATCACATATGCATACCAAGATATTATACATATGCATGTATGCAGAGGTACATATATGTACTCATAATTTTAAATAATAATACTAAGTTATTTCAAAACAAATAAATGATACACCCCCACGCCCCATTTCTAACATTAAGAAAATAATCAACCTGCATGAACTGGAATCAGATTCATTTTCTTCTTCACTAGTGCCATCATCCACTTCTGGTCTATCCAGCCAATGTGCACCGCCACAATCTTCTGCTGTATACTCATATGCAGGGACTTCAGAGGTGGATGCCATTGGCCAAGAAGGTGAACTCTGAAAATCCAGTTGGCTGGACCTTCGGTAACCAATTGAAGCCAAAGGCAATTGTAGGCTACATGGATCTAAAAACTTTCTCCCACCGTTTGCTCCAGTCTGTCCTCGATTCCAAAATTCTCCCTGCTGGCTGTCAATTGTAGAATTAGGAGATGATGCTTGATGGCCAAACCACCTCCATCTGATTTTCAAAATCTGCTTCACATCAAACTCTTTACGAGAACCAGACATCCTCAGAGAAACCAAGTGATCGTCTAGGCAACGGGCAAAAAGCACTGCACACAGATTTGTGCATCCGACCAAGACAAGAGAAGTATATGCCCTGCTGTACACAATAAACAGATTGAAAGGAAAATAAATCACATTCACATATATATCTTCATTTACTTTTAAATCAACGTATCAGATTATAAAGAACAATGGATAATGAATAAAGATGAAACACGGTGGAACATTCCGTTCAATCAGAGCAAACTCTCATCCACCTATCCTAAAGCAGCTAGACCACTTTTTCCTGCTCTCCTTTCCCATACTGACCATTAGCTCTCACAAACACTGACAGCATTCATTAAAGTCCTTTCAAATGCAGAACACCACCCCCTTTCCTTAAACCACAAATGACAAGAGACAGAAAGCACCATCCCGTAGCAGTATCTCAGTCTCTGCTGCTTGGTACATTAACTCTTTTATTGCTGAAACAAGACATTTATTTCAGAGCATTTTCATTTGTATTTAAAAATCACTGTGAAACTGAAGTGTTTCTATTTTTATACTAAGTTCCTAAATGAGATGTTGCAAAACAACAATTTTTTTTAAAGGCATTTTTTAGTTAGATGAGTTATAGTGATTTTCAAGCTGTATTCTTTGCATGGGGATGAAGAGAGAGGAGTACAAAGGTGAGGCTCCAGTTTGTTGCTTTCCACCTCTATCTTCTCCCTTCAGGAAAAAAGTATATTTAATTAATACAGTAAGATCTTGAGTACGGTTTCTTTTGAGCAAAGAGTAAGAAGAAAAATAGAGAGAAGAAAAAGTTTGAAAATTACCAAGGATCAAACTATGTCAGTAGTTAAGAACATTTTCAAATAAATAACATGAAGCCAATACTGCTCTATAATTAGGATTGAACTATAATTTTATATTATATCCAAATTTCTACGACACTACTTAGAAAAAGAAAAGTGTGGCTCAAGAAAGGTACCAAAAACTAGGATAGAATTATTTCTTGGGTGTACAGGTACCCTAATGGTACTCTCTGTTGTTAGCAAAACAAAACAATGGTCAGAACATGGTTACAGTTAAGGCAAATGGATAAAACAAATAAAAATCAATGAAATGCAATCAAATTGTAAAATACTGAGTAGTTATTGTGAGCAAGAAACTGATAGGCATTGTTGGGAACACAGATACAGCCATCTTGGTTCCTACTCTCAAAAAATAATTACAACTTGTCTACGGTCATGCCACCCAGAACATGCCTGATCTCGTCTGACCTCAGAAGCTAAGCAGGGCTGGGACTGGTTAGTATTTGAATGGGAGACCACCTAGGAAGACTAGGTGATGTAGGCATTAAAGTAAATAAGTAATAAATAATAATAATTACAACTCATTACTGAAACAAAATATAAAAAACATTTTCAAGGTGCTCAATATCTAATATATCAAATATTTCATTCAAAAGGCAAAGCCTTTTACCAATTGATGAAGAAAAAATAAAGCTGCTTTGGAGGCTTAAAATACATTGTGAGGCATATATCTATATATTTTAACCTCACACAGCTCTTTAGGAGAATAAAACTTATTCAGAGGACCAAGTACGAGAGGCATGAAAAGTCATATACAATTTTGTGCTAAATACTACAGGACAAACCATAAAAACTATAGGAAACAGAAAGGAGATGTCAGGATAATGTGGAATAGTATGGGCCAGTTTTATCAGAGAGAAGGTTTCTAAGAATAGCAAGAAGTTGCATAGAAAGAATGATGATAGATTTTATAAAGGAAGAAAGGTATTTTAAAAGCATAAAGTCAGTACATTGACAAAGAAAGGGGAAAATATTACTTAAATCAGCTCGACAGACATATCCAATTAATTTTAAGGTAGTAAGAGATAAAGTTGGATGAATACAATGAGATAAAATGCCTTGAGCCCAAACACTAGTAGGCAATATTAAATGGACTGTTGAACAAAGCAGTGTTTTAGAAAATTAATTTGAAGAAGTATGCAAGATGCATTAGAAAGTGAACTGACATTTTTGCCCTTCTTCTATCAGACTTCTTCTAGCTCTACTACTTATCCAACTTTATTTCTATTTCCAGCATAGACATACCACTTCCACAGTCAAGGCCGAGCCTATATTATATTGCTCCCTCTTTAATGTGCTGTTTGTGTCCCAATTTCTGTAGTTTTAAAATCCTACTCATCCTTCAAGGTCTAGCATAGCCACTACCACCCTTAGAAAGACTTCTCCAATTACTCTAGCCTTGTGATTCTCAAAAGGATAGCACCAACACCATCACCCTCATACCCCAAAAGCAGTGCTGGAGGTTTGGGGGACTAGGTGAAGTTTTAGTTGTTGGAATAACCAAGGAGTGTTATAGGCATTTAGTGGGCAGGGGTCAGAGATGATAAACATCATGCAATGTATGATAGAGACCCACACAATGAAGGATTGCTATTGCAGTAGTTCATGATAATTTTGCCATTGTTCAAATAAGTAACTACCAAGCATTTATACCTAAGAGGTACCATCAGAGATAGAAAGATGAATAACAAACAAATCTTTTTTTAAGAATAATTAAATGAACATTATGAATGAAGAATATATTTTGATAAATACAATTTTATATAAATATAATTTTAAATTGGATTCAATATATCAATGAGAGAGTATTTATCAGAGATTCTACTTACAATGTGCTGGCTACAATAGCTAAATGTGATTTTAATTGTTTTGTTGTTTGGTTGACTGACTGAGGCCTGAACTCAAGCGTGAACTTCATTAAAGGCCACTGAGATGCCAGAACTTTCTCAATATAATACAGAGAAGAAATCCAAAAACATAAGATGTGACGTTAAAATATTAAATCATGCTCCAACACCCAAGAGGGCCCAAAGATCTTTTCCATTAAGTTATTTAAATATAGACCTCCTTGATGTAGTAGCTGTTCTGATTAGGCTAGAAATGCAGGTGAGAGATTAGCCCCTGAAATAGGTTTCCTGATTTTAAAGGGATACCAGGATCTCAGGTTGACAAAGGAAAACAGCAGCATTTAACCACTGCTATCATGATCAGAGGTTTATTTATTTATTTTCATATGTATGTGTGAAACACACACACACACACACACACACACACACACACACACACACACACACACACACATCTCCACAACCTAAAACCTTTTATATCCATGGACTTGTATCACATACTTTTTTTATTGAGACCTTTATTTTATCAATCTTGCTCCACTCATTCTCCTTGGTAATTAATACTGACAGGCTGATGTACCACCTTCCAAACTTTCTCTACATTTATAAAAACCATATACAAACTTATATACACATGTATAGGAGTTTCTGTTATTGTTTTATAAAAGAGAGATCATACTGAATATATCTTTTTTGGCATTTTGCTTTTCTCAATTATATACATACATGCATGAACTAATAATAATCTATTTAACAGATGCATAATATTTCATAATTGTAAAATACAATTTATTAAACTATCTCCTTGCTAATGGGCACTTGGGTTAAGGTTTTTGTTTTATGTTATTAAGATAAAAATTAAAATATATGTGAGGCTTTTATGTCTATGGAATTATATTCCCAGGAATAGAATTGCTGGATTGAAGGTATATGTATTTTACATTAAATACATGATTTATATTCTTAAAATTCACATTTTCAAAAGTAAAGTGAGTGCACCCTTCTAATTTAATAGGCCCAACAGCCAACAATGAGTACTATAATTCTTTTAATTCCAGATGACAACTGGGCTTAAGCATGTTTTCATAGCCTTATTAGCCATTTTAACTTCTAGTTTTCCGAGCTACCTAATTATACTCTCTGAGTATTTTTATCTTGGGCTCTTTGTCTTTTCCTTATCACTATCTAGCAGCTTTTATATATTATAGATATTAACTCTTTGTGTCTTGTTTTGCATAATTTTTTCTAATCTATTTTCTAAATGTAGACCAACTACTGCTGGCACCTTTAAAAGCATTTTAAAATTAAAGTCTGACATACAATAGAAAAGTGTACAAATCACAAGTGGAGAACTCAATGAATTATCACAATATGAACACCACCCAGGTTACAAAAAGCACTCAAGAGGTCTTCCTCGTGCCTCATTCTCAAAAGGTAGCCAGCCATCTTTAGCATAAAGATGGTTGAACTGCTTTTGAACTTCATTTAAATGTATTTTTTCATCGCTGTTTTAAAATTAATCTATGTTGTTGAATACAGCAGTTAATGATTGGTTTTTATGGTTATATAGTGTTCTACTGTACAAATATCTGACAAGCAAAATCCATCCTATTGCTGATAGACATCTGAGTTGTTTCTAGTTTTAGACTTCTGCAGATAATGCTATGAACATAGTATATGTCATTGGGTATACATGTGGACATTTATATGCATTCCTGTTGTATATATTTATCCAGAAACAAAACTGCTAGATCATAAAGTATATGTATGTTCACCTTTGTTGTTACTCATTTACACTTCTACAAGCAGTGTATTAGAATTACAGTTACTCCACATGCGGCCAACACTAGTATTGTCAGCCTTTAATTTTAGTCATGCTGATGGGTATGCAGTAGCGTCTCATCTGGTTTTACTTCACATTTTTTCTGATCACTAATGTGGTTGAGTGAATGTTTGTTGATAGAGTAGCTTGTTATACCACCCATGTTAGAAAGCAGTTTACAGAAATATTTCCCAGCTTTAATGATTTCTTGGACCAAATGTTTTCTTTATAAAAATACGTAGCAAGCTTCAGCATGAATTTTTTTCTTGACATGAAATTCAGCATTTATTTAAATAACACTTTTTCTTTTGTCCCATCAACTTTTGCCAAACAATATAAAATTGTTTTTGCTAAAAATTTACCCAGCTCTGATGAGAACTTAAGAGTATTTATAAAAGATAAACACATATTTAAAATCATTATATTGTTAAATTATCAAAATGGTCTTCATTGACCACTCTACATAAGTTAGATCCCTCATTCATTTTCTATCCCCTTAGCCCTCTTAATTGTTTTCACAACACTTACCACTTGGCATATTAGACATTTATTCACTTATTGTCTTCATTCTGACTACAAAGTAAGTTCCAACAATTATAGGAATGATGATAAAAGTATACATTTATAATGTATGTTTTTAAATTATAAAAAAATTAAGAACCTAATATTAATAAAGATATTAGAAAACATATACCTCTGATGAAGTATATACCTCTTTTCAGTATATTTTTAACTTAAGGAGAAAAATCACAATATATTACTCTGAGAACTTTTTTTTCTATTTCATTCTTTAGGCATAAAATTTTTTAACTTTAAAATCTAATGGCTAAATACCAGATATTTTTTCAGACTGACAACAGTTTCTTCAAACTAATTATCAAATTATATTCTGTATTTCTCTTGAAATGACTTTGCTTTACTTAAAACTTGAGACACAAAAGCTCACCCACTATTTAAAATACATGTGTTAATTAAGAATACTTCCGAAATGTATTTAAGGAATCCACATGTAATTTTTGTATCAAATCTTCTAAAATGTTAGTTTGTGAATTTAAAAGATGACATTATTCAATATTACAAGAGCAACACTAAAATGTCATTAAGGCTATGAGCTCAACAGTGTGGCTTCACTCAACAATTTAAATCCCAGCTATTTCAGTTACTGGTTGAAACATCAATCATTATACAAACCCTTCTTCATACAGAGTTTTGAAGACATCAGTATTTGTTTTATAAATAATAAATTTTAATGACTCTATTCCTATAGTTTTAAGTGTGCAATATATATTACATAAACACATCAAGAATTTTACTATATTAAGCCAGCAGCATTTCACTTCCCCGAGTTTTCCTTCAACTATAAAAAAGAATGAGTTACAACACATGATTTAGAAGAATCCTTTAGAGTTTGGTAGCTTTTGTAAAAGAAAGTTGACAAATTTTACAAACATAAAACACAAAACATCCAACGTTGAATGGTGATCTCCCATGCCTGACTTGGCTTTAAATATTGAGTATTTTACTTTTATGGAAAGAAACTTTTGAAGTTTTGTCAATGCTTATGTACAATTAGTCCTAATCAAAATCTTCATGAAATCTAAAAGGTTGGTATTAAAAAGTTATTTTTTTCTTTAATATTCTAAAACATGACAGTTTTGATAGGCCTTCAGATTTTGGGAGAATAAAAGGGTACCCAAGAATATGTTTTAACATGTTTAGGATAAGTATATTTACAATTACAACTAAAATACCTTTGACTTTTAGATATTCCAGGATACTTTTAAAACTTTGTCATATTCTTTTATCAGAATATTTCATTTTAAAAATTTGAAAACTAATATAATTCCACTAAAATTTAAATTCCACTAACATTTAAAAATGTATAATAGTATAAAATATCAGTTTATTTGCCCAGAGTAGAAAAATAATTGAGATAGAATTTTAACTTTAATTATAGAAATATATCAGATATTGTGACTCTCCTCCCTCATCTCATAAAAGTAAACATTATAAATGCAAAAAAAATCCTGTATTTGTGTAAATTCAACAAAATATTTTCGCTAAATGCAGAAAGAACTCAAAG
The DNA here is from genome assembly GCA_004027375.1 of Macroglossus sobrinus. Lineage (NCBI taxonomy): Eukaryota > Metazoa > Chordata > Mammalia > Chiroptera > Pteropodidae > Macroglossus > Macroglossus sobrinus. The sequence goes on from PVKZ01000739.1 coordinate 512,847, forward strand.
ATGAGAAAGCAGTAAAATCCATCAGAGCAAGGATCATTATATTCCTAACAACTTGTATCATGCACAGCATTTAAATACTTACTGAACTTAAATCACAGAATAAATGAATAAATTAATGGCACAGACTTTGATTTGGAAGATCTTAAAATCTAGCAGAAGAGGATCTTCAATGAAACCCTTACTGAATTGTCAAGGAATAAGTACATGCTTTCTTTGGGAGAGGATGAGGTTCTTGAGTTGGATTTAGAGGTATGGTACAAAAATATTTGGCAACAGTGAAGAATGACTTTGTAAGGGAAGATACTATAGGTAGGGGAACCGGTTAGAAAACTCTTCAAGGTGAGAGGTATTGTTTAACCTTGGCTGGAAGCAAAGAGATCTGATAAGGAGATGGATGTTAAAAGATATTACAAGAACAGACCTTAGAGAATGTCTGTGGCAAACAGACAGGAAGGACTCAAAGCTGACAGCATTTTCAAATCTGGGTGACAGGAAGCAGAATGTTAACATTACCATAAGAAAGTAAGAAGGGTAGTTTCAGGAGGACTGAGTGTAGCTTTAGACCAATTTGGGTTTAATTATGTATCTAGCAACTAAAGAGCTAAAAATAGGGGTCTAGAGCCACATCTAGCTTATAGTTAAAAATCAATCTATTTTAAGAAATCAGATATTTAAAATGTGGAATCCTAGCCTCTTAAGAATGGTTATCTTTTATCTTTATATTTTTTCAACTAATTACCACAAACATGTTGTATCAGAATTTCTTTGAAATGAAAAAAAACTTAGAATAGTGTGAAATCTGACAGCACAATATTAAATTACTTTGTTAAAAATAATTAGAAATTATCTGACTTAATCAGTAAATAAAAATTAAAAATAAATATTGAATTTAAATTTACCTAGAAAAAAGCTACATGGCAGATTGAAAACTCAGCAGCCAAGAACTCTGATATACAATGAAAACTGAAGTATGCTTTCATTGTAAAAGCCACTAATATAGGGATTTTATTTCTTTGTGTACTCTAAAAGCGCAGTGATATTTACTTATATAAGATCAAGGTAGAAAAGTGGGGTATATTTTAACCTTTAAACTAAATTATGTCTCCTTGCTATTTAATCATATAGCATCCCAAATTACTTGTTCAGATAACTCAATAATCTCATTGAAATTACTTATTTAATGTCTGCCTTTTCCTCTAGACTAAAAACTCTATGAAGGTGATAGACTATGCTTTCAAGGTGCTTACAATACAGGAACTGGCATTCAGTTTATAGCACAGTAAAGATATATGTGGGCATGAATAAGATCCTAAGATAGCTGTGGAACTCAAAGATATGTTTCCAAATTGGAACTCTCTGTCAGATGAAACCTATAGCCCATTAAATGAAAAAGTCAGTGCAGGTATTCCCCACTTTCAAAAATTCATGATATACCACCTCACTCTTATGAAAGACCTACATTAGAAGCTATTTTTAACTGGAAGAAATCTAAAGAGGATTTTCACTTTTACAAAAAGAGACAAAAATTTAAAATCGCTATGAGTATTTGCTTGGCAGTAAGCCATTAGAGGCAGTAGCACCCGGAGTGGCTCCTTCCCCAGGAACTACACTCAGCGTCTCAGCTCAAGCTGCCAGAACTTTGAATTGTGTCTGTGAGCATCTGTGCTTTATCTTGATTTATTTACGCATTCCTGCTTTGATCATATGTTAGTGTTATTTTAGGTCTTTTTTTTTTTTTTTAGTATAATTTGGTTGTAATTTTTTGGGTCTGTGAATACTGAATTTTTTTTCCCATACAAATGAATAGTGAATATTAATTGCTTTTTTGCTTTACTCTATTTTAGCTTTTGAAAGGTTTCATAGGAATGCTTTAATGTCAGATAGTGAGGGAAACCAGTAATTGTAAAAATTATATTTACATATCATTAAAGATTTTATTTTAACTTAAACACATAAATAGACATTCATTCACAAATCTTCACATATAGAGTTAAAGCCAGATATCTGACATGGGCCTCCTACAGAGTTTGGGTCCTCTTTCTTGTAAATGCCATGCCCACAATGATCTATCATCTATGATTTCCACTTATGGTTTCTATACATGGAAAAAGAACTTAAAAGCACTTCTGAAAGAACATGAATATAGACTCCATTAGATCACGGTGGTCTGTCCACTGTAAGATAAAACGCTTGTGCCAGATGTAAATTAAGGCACTGCTTCTTTCAAGAAAAAAAGTCTTACTATGAAAAAAAAAATGTCAGCTGAACTAAACAGTGTGCTCAGTGATGTAGTTCATTTGCATTCTGGTGTGAGCTCCTTATTTCTTTGAGAACTGCTAATAGTCTAACGATCAGTTAGCTGGCCCATGGATTTTGACATTGAGAGGCGCTGCTTTAGACTTTGATGATATCCCCCTATCCACCCACATCTTTTACCGTTATCCATTCTTTCTCCAATTTGATAGCAAATTTGTTAGTAACTCATTTATATTGAGATTTCCCAAAGCATTCAACTTAATTTTCAAAGAAATAATCCTCTTTTCTTTATACTCTCATTAATTTACATGTTAACTAATTATAATTACCATACTAAGTTTTATAATTACTATAACAAGCATACCTGTTAAAAACAGGTTTCTGAATAAACAAAACTTTTGGTAAGTACCTAACTCAACAGGTAAGCACAGAGGTGCATGTCTACTATAGAGCAGCCTACATAGTTATGAGCATTCAGTTGGCCCTTGGGATCAGTAAGTACATTTTACAGAGTGAAGAGAGTATGGTCAGTTAAAGCTACAAGTGAGTTCAGAGGTAGCAGGATGAGGGTGCTTCTGCTATTAATTTCCCACATTACCACTTATTAAGGGTAGCTTAAGTGGTAGAGCAGAAAGCCTGAGTCAACAGCTAAATCACTCACCAGCTCACTCTATAATTTGGGCAAATCACTTCACTTTCTTGATCTTTAGTTTACTCTTCAGTAAAATGGGATTTAAGAGTGTAACATGTGCAAGTATTGACTAAAGATCTGGATTTGCAAAGCACCTATATGTACAAATAATATGTGAAATACTGTACACTGAGGCATTCAGTTGTCACAAAAACTCTAGCAAACAGGGGTGGTCCAGCCCCCACTTATAGAAAAGAACAATGAAGTGAAATGAGGTTACACATATCTAGTGAGTAAGCAGAGTTCTATCTGAATCCAGGACTGACTCTAAAGACAATATATTTTCAAGTGTACTACACTGCCTCCTGCTTTTAAAATGTTCTCATTTGCAACTCACAACTACCTTGCAAGAAGGAAGGATAGGTATTTACCCCCATTGTCTGAATCAGAAAGCACATTCAGAGTAGGTGATGTGTATAAGGATAGATATCTAGGAGAGAGTAGCAGAGTAGATTTAAATTCTTTACCAATAAGATCTGACCAAACTTAAAACAAGTAAGGCACTAAAAAAAAAAAAAAGAAAAAATAGAGTAGTTAAGGAACATTACTCCTAATAAAACACTGTTAAGTTTATCATAATTGCAATTAAATGTCGAAACAGCATTTATTCACCAAGTACAAGTGCCCCACAGACTTCTCCCCATTTGGCTCTCTTCCTATTTCTGATACTATTTCTTGCAGGGCACAGTGCTGACCCACATTAACATTAAGAATCTTTTCATCCCTAAACTGCCTATCAATACTATTATCTGTGGCAGAGCAAGCAATAGTTTAAAAACCAGCTAAATTATTATTTTACGGCCTTTTTATCCCCAAACTCATCTATAAAAGTTACCACAGCATAATTATAACAAAATATTTACTTTTTTTAAAAAGCCCTTGGACTTGATGACAGGTAAAAAAAGAAAAATTTCCTTAACACCCACTCCTTAGATTTTGTACATATTTGTGGCGGCACAAGCATAAGAACTGTCACGCTGTAAAGAGGACGGCAAACCACTGCTAAATTCCCTGTTTGGCATGTGCTGAGACACCCAGGGTCTTATGTGCCATAAAAGTAATAGTCTGGATAATCATAATTTTGTTTTTTACTGACCTGAACCAAATCCAGTAAGTGTTTGTCTTCTATGCAGCTTTACAGTGATGGGGGAGGGGGTAATAATCAATCAATACTCTCTGGACATAAATATAATCAAGCAAAATTGCCTGGGTTCTCTGCTCACATAATGAGCCAATCAATCACATATCAACTTGATTCTGCTGCAGAACGAATCAGATTTTATAAATTGTATATTTATATTAGACAGAAAAGAATAAATTGGGTACGGAAGGTAGTAAAGGGCAATGTTGGCAATAGAAGAAAAATGTAAAGCACTCTGTTCCTCAACTGCTCGTAATTAGAAATAGCTAATCACTACAAATGTTAATTAAAGCAGTTAACCATTAAAGAAACTCCCTGGTTTGTCCTAAAACTAGACTTAAAAATAAACAAACAAAAATCCAACAAAAGACTGTTCTATGCTTTAACTCTAACAAAGAGCAAAATGAGGCATACTAGTAAATCAAATGGAGATCAGGGGAGATCAGCGGAGGTGAGATTTTCTTAGTGTGAACCCAGAGTTCTTAGAGGCAGGTCATAGCAGTTCTCCCCATCCCCAGTGGGGGTGGAGGGAAAGGTGACAAATACATTTAGAAGGACAGACTAGTTTAGGCCCCTCCAAAGGACCATGCTGAATCTGTTCAGCAAGTTCACACTCAGAGTACAGAATTTAGTACTTCTTTCTATCAGAGAACTATCTTCCCAAAGAAAGGCAAATATTAAGTAGCAATGAACCAGCCAGCCTCAAGTCTAATCCTCTTTCAGTCAGCCACTTTCCACACTACAGCCAAAGTATCCTTGCAAAGCAATTCTTGACCACATCATTCTTTCTTAAAGTATTTATTTATTTAGTTAGTTAGTTCTAGAAGATAAATAAAAGCCAAGGTCTTTAGTATGGAATTCAGTGATCTTAAAAATCTAGTAGACCTTGCCCATCTTTTCAGCCTTACCTTCCTCTCAACCTCTCATCCTATTTCACTTTTTTCATCATAAAAAGTTAAAACATACTACATTAAAGGAAGCATAATGAATGTTATTGAATACTTCCCAAATAAAAGGACTATGGAAGACACTGTGGATAACACTAATGTGAGTAGAGTTAAGATCTTTTCCCTTTCTGCATTTAACCTTCAGTTAACTCTCTTAGCTCTGATAGAAGTAGACACGCCAACTTTGTTACTAGGCAACACTGTTCTAACTGTAAAAATGATTAAGAAATTTGCATCTGGACTCAGAAGAGCTATAAACAAACTATAAATGCCCAGTAGAAAAGCCATAGCTTTGACCTACCTGAGTGTGATGGTTCTTATAACTGGCATATCCCTTTTGGAGATGCTGGAAGCTAAGTTTATATGGTTGTAGAAGAGATACTGTCTCCTGTGGGACGTGAGATTTTTAAAGCCATGGCAGATGCTGCACCTACCTGATGTGAGCTTCGTCTCCTTGCACTTGAGGCTTTCACTTGAAAGGATGTCTCCCAGATGGCTACATGAACTGCTTATTGTGCGGATCACAGCCACTGATGAGGAGCACTTGATGGTGCCCTGCTGACAAGCTACGGTTCCTGTCTGATAGCCTTCTGAATAAACATGCCTGTGGTAGTTTTATGAGTCTGAATGTTTACTTGAACCTAAGAAGACCCATTCTTTTGGTCAGCAACAAGAGTATAAGAACATCTTAGAATGATAGTTCTGATATTCTACAATTTGAACCCAGTTCCCTTTCTTTTGCTTGTTCTTTTAGTCCAACATACATCCCTGACAAATCTACCTAACCCCATACACAGCTTTTACTCGCCTTTCTCTGCTGTTATTCTTTTTCCTGGGGAACCTCCTCTTCCAGGTAACAGGTACTACCTCCTCATAGTCCATGCCCTCAGCCACCTGCTGAGGTGAAGCTCCAAATATTTTTATAACATAGGGAAGGGAACTTTGCTAGATAAGCTAAATACACAGTTTACAGAAAAAGAAAATTTATTGAGAAAAATAAATGGAGAGGTATGGCAGTAGAATGCTAAAGTGTAAAATGTCCAAAGTATCTAGACCAATTTGGATGGTAGAAAAGAGCAGAAAAAGGCTGTATATTAAGTATTCTTGTCATCCTATATTATTAGCCAGGGATCCCTGTATCAGCATCAAAAGCAGGTGCCTTGTAAGAGTTAGACAATTCAGTAATCTGTATGTACTTAGGGAGAGGGAGAAGGGACAGATGAAAGGATTATAATGGAGATGGCATATGCCCAGGTTCAGGAAGGGGATATTGTTGTTACATAAGTCAACGCCAGTTCTACCTTCTTATCCTGATTATCCACATTTTCCTGTCAAACTAGAATATGCAAACTGACGTTAATTGTGTAGAACTTACAATTGGCAACACAGGTCTCTTTAATCCCAAACTATTAGAACTGCTTCTTTATTAGAAAGTTGCCAATTACTCTAACTTGTTATACTTTAGGGCCAACTCCATTATTTCCAAACTCTGATAGTTATTAACTTGAGAAGTAACCTAGATTTGGCACTTAGAAAAAATATAGTTCTTCTGTAATTGCTAGAGGTTGTTGTTTTCTTTATGTGTATGAGCTCTTGGGTTAAAAAACCAATTTGACAGCAGAGGAAACCAGTCAACATAGTAAAAAAAGAATGAAGTACATGTGCAGAGAGAGACACTGGCAAGAAATCATATAGACCAGATGAGGGAAAGCAGCCCCAGAACCTAACTTTCTGTTACTGATAGCATCTGCCTCTGAGACTCAGCTGGACTTCCTACCCTTGGAATCTGTGACATAAAGCTAATCCCTCTTCTAACAAAACATTCTTTTTGCATAAGCTACTTTAAGTAATATTCTGTAATTTATCACCAAATAATCTCTAAAATCACAAAGAGTGGTTAAGGGGGAAGTGTCACTGTATATATACATAATTGTTTTATCATACTGAAAGATTTTGTTAAGTGAATTTAAAGAGAAAGGAAAAGAGGGACAACCTAATTATAACTATTTTCTATTGGGGTTGTAAACTTCCCATTCATCTATTTTATCTTCAAAGGCTCTAACAGTGTCTTGTGCACATCGCATTTAACAAACGTTTATTGAATAAACATATTAAAAAAATAAGATCCACTTGGTGAAAATAGTATATCTAATTGTGGAGTTTTCAAATGCTTTCATTTCCAATTAATAAAAAATGTTCTTTATAACTCTCATTAGCAAAGTTCAATGATTAAACATATATATACAACACAAAGATACGCTGTTTTCTATTTTCTATACGGAATACTGAATGCCTGCTATAATGCCTGTTTAGTGTAGTAGTCATCAAGACTGTCCACAAACTATTCTACCTCTCCTTCTGGACACAGGATAGAATTGCACTTCCCGCCTCCTTGAAGTCAAGTGTAGTATTTTGACTTGTTTGGCTAATGAAATGGCAGTGGAAGTTAGAAGGTAGGCCTTTAAGAGCCAACATGCAATTCATCACATCTTTTCCCCTGCCCCAAGAACTGTGGAAGCATGTGCTGAGATGGAGCCTCTGACTTCCCGAGGCTCCAAATGACTACCTAGAACAGAGTTCTCCTGTTGACTCTAACTGGATACGTACTGTGACTGAGAAATAAAACTTTGTTGTTTTAAACCACTAAACACGTTACCACAGCATAATTTATCCTGCCTTTTCTCATAGAGTGAAGATACTGACTAGCTCTGGCCCTCATTTATCTTCAAAATGGTAACATTTTGCATAGTATTACATCACTGATAGAATACTTTCTGGCAGAAGTATCCCTCATGCCCAAACTCCCAAAATCCAAATGTAGCGAGTGAATGGATTCAGATAAACTTTTGGACTAATCCCTCATTCTTTTGACTCTCACTCACTACTTGCTAGCTGAATCTCAGGAACCAAGCACATTTGGATAAGGTGATATTCCTTGCTCTCTAAATTCTTGCCATCCCCTCAAAAATGGAAACAGTTTAAACTGTAAAAGATTCTTGATACATTATTTCATTTGCACCCTTAAAGCTGTTCTACTATCCAGTACCCATTAGACTCTTAACAACTATTGAATGAACTGAGTGCTGTCATCATTCTAATCTTACCAATAAGAAAACTGATTAAGAGAGGTTCATAAACTTGCTAGAAACCACCCTGCACATTAGTGGCAGAATCCCACCTTTTCTGGCTCCAAACTCCTTTCCACTTTCTGAGGTCTCTTACCACTACAGACTGTAGGATGTGATAGTAAATTAATAGTATTAATAGTGTTCATGATGAAAAGAACAGGTTAATCACATTTTTACACCTGAGACTAACTGAAGTTATTCTTTAAGGAATTCTGTTTGCCTAAACATAGTCTAATTCAAGATCCTATGTACCCTAAAGTAAAAAAAAAAGGAAGAAGACCTAGAGATCACTTGGTCCAACAGGCAACTTTCAGAATGATGAACTATGAAAGAATTCAGGGGAAAAGTAGCCTTTACCTTTGATATATAGTATGTTAAAATTCTGACTTTTAGATTATTTTCACTTTGGTTCTTACCAAATTGGCTAACCTAAAACTCTTTACTTTCCAATTTTTATTAAACCTCAATTGTAAGAAATAGTCGTAACTGCCTGAAGGATAGGTAATACATCTATACCTACAAATTTAGTGGTTCTCAATTTGTTTTCTCCAAATAAATTTGAAAATATCACAAAATATATCCCCCTTTAAAAAAGTAAGCTTGGACATTAGCCAAGAAATTGAATTTAAAAACTATTGAAACTTGTCTCATCGAGCTACCTCAAACTTATTTGAGCTCAGAATCTTATTTCAAGAAACAAACTACTGGCTTCTCAATTCTTAGGACAGTTTAGGAAATACTGTTCTAGGTAATTTTAAATGTTATAAATTGATCAGATTAAGCCTTCAGAGAACTTATCTTTAGAGTTTTATTACCCTATATTGAAAAACACTGTTGTCCAAAATTCATTACTTTTTTTAGGGATATTTTAAAGATGTTGTCAAGTGCATCATACAGTATTCCTTTTTACTTGGGCCCATGAGAAAACGTTCCTCTAAGCCCTCCTTACTAGAAAATGCTTTGCTTAGGCAGAAGTGGTTTGTATTTATCTTAGACTTGGAAACACAATCTGGATCTCTCTCAGTCAGTCTCTCTCTCTCTCTCTCTCTCTCTCTCTCTCCCCCTCCCTTCCCCCCTCCCTCCCTCTTTCCCTCCCTTCTTTCCTCCCTCCTTCCCTCCCTCCTTTCCTCCCTCCTTCCCCTTCTGCCCCACTCTTTCTGCTAGGGAGACCAGAGTAAAACCTGTGACACAGATCTACTTATACAATATGCACTTAGTATTATCTTTTCCAGTAACTTTGTATTCTTTATTTCCTGCTAGGCCTCAATTTTCTCATTTAGTTTTGTTTTAGATACTATATGGACACTACGTTGCTTCAAATTAGTTTTAGAACTATTTATCGTACATATTAAGACCTATCTTCTTACAATTTTATACAGATTTCTCCCTACCTGCTCCACTACCCCAAAATATCAGTATATTCACCTTTGTGTAAAGGTTTTCACATAGTTATAGCAAGCCAATATAACATATACATTCATAATACAATCAAATCCACAAATGCTTAAAACCAGAAAAAATCAATTTTTTTTTATCCAGTGGTCCAATAACCAAAAAGACTTATTGTTTTCTAAACAGGAGAATGAATATTTATTGGAAACCAGTAGCTGCGGGCACTTTACTAATATACAAAGTTTCATTTTTTAAAAAAGATCATTTGCATATATATATATAAATATATATATATTTATATATATATATATATATATATATATATATATATATATATATATATATATAAATATATATATACACCAAGAATTGGTATCACTGGTTGGCTGGGGGCGCAGTATTGGGCCGAGGGTGGGAGGAGAATTTGTATAGATCATCTCTTTTGGTACCTTTTGAATTGTGAACGCCATCAATTATTCAAATATATATATTTTTTAAATCAAACTACAATAATAAAGGTGGCAGTAATGCTTTACTCTTTGATACAGCAAACTTCCTTCCTAAGCTTTTGATCCCCAAATGCCTAAAAGAAAGTTTCAACAAGACACGCCTGTTTTCATAGAAATAAAGTGCCTTTCTGATTCCTCCGCACTCCGAGTGAAGCAATTATTTAATATTAAAACTTAGATTATGATAGTCTGCGGGTAACAATGAAAAAAAAAATCCGAAATGCTTTCCAGTTTGTTTTATTAATGTAACCGTACCGGGACGACCAACGATTCTGGACAGCAGGCCAGCCACAAACGCCGCGTCTAGAACTTTGCACAACTCTAGGGCGGCCCAGGCGCCCCTCCAGGGCTCTCGGCTGCGCGGCGGGGAGGCAGAACCGGGTTCGAGGCCCGAACGCGGTGTGGTGGGGGTCCCGCCTGGCCCACCCCTCGGGACAGACGTTTCGGGGCCGCCTCCCGAAGGGCGCCGCGGGGCTCGGGCCGCCAGGGCCCGGCGGGAGGGTCGCGTGGGAGCGGGGAGCGGGCCGCGTCGCGCGGCCAATCCGCCGCAGCCCCCTCCCCGACGCCCAGGAGGAAGTCGCACTTACCGCGTCGGGCTGCTGCGGCGGCCGGGGGTCACCGCGGGGCGGCGCGGCCGGGCGGGAGGAGGAGGCGGGGAGCCGGTGGGGGACGGGGGGCGGCGGGCTGAGGAGAGGGATGCTCGGCCCGTCGGACGCCCCCAGCCCCTTCCCGGCAGCCTCGCCCCCGGCGTCCGCCGGCCCGGGACGGGCCACGCCCCCTCCGTCAGGGTGCACCAGGCCCGGGGGGAACAAACAGGTCAGGAAATCCCGGAGGGGGCGAATGGGTGAGTGGAGGTCGCGGACCCGCTCGCCAGTCAGTCCCGGCGCGGCGCGAGCGGCCCTACGCCCCGCCCCCGCCCGCCAGGCCACGCCCCCGCCCGCCAGGCCCCGCCCCCTCCTCGCGGGCCGCGGGCCCCGGGAGACCGCCACCGCCGCCGGGTTGGCGGTTTCTCATTCCCCTTGCGCGGCGCCGGCGGAGTGCCGGGCCTGGGCAGTAGGAGGAGGAAGGGATGCGGGCTGTGGTTCGGGCTGCTCCTTGGGGAGGGGACGTCAGCATGGGCGGGGCCCTGAGGGGGGCGGGGCGCGGCGAACCTAACCAAGATTCAGGTTGTTCCCCGCCCCTTGGAACTGGGATATGGGGAATTCCTGGGAGTGGAAGTTTAGGAAGAGATCCTTCTGCAGGGCCGGAAGGCGATCAGACAGCGGGCTTTGGTTTCGATTACTTGGTGAACCTATCTATATCGTTCTAGAGCTTTGGGGAAACTCACCAAGAGTTCTCTTTTCCAGCGCTTGCAACAGTCTGATAACTGCTGTGCTCCAGATATGGGTTTGTGTCACAGCAATTATGCTCCTCAACATTGGCCATAATCATCATTTTCCAATAGTGGGATAATAGGAATTCGACAAAAGTAGATTCCTTACTCATCCCTCTAGTCTAGCCAATGTATAGTAAACTACTAAGTGCTGAGAAAACAGTGATTTACTCAGAGCCTATATGCTGAGTAACTCATAACATGTATAAGTAACTCATACATGTTAATTCATATATGTGTTAACTCATAATTAGAGCAAAATAGCTAAGGTCTCTGCCCCCATGGAGCTCATGGTGGAAAAGAGAGGACAAGGGTTACCTTAGTTTGTCTCAAAGTACTGTGTAAATGAAATGTCCACCTGCCTTTGCGTCTTCAAGTAATGCATATGTTCTTTACTTGAAGATTCAGTGTTTGCTACTCCAGCTAGGATAAAAGTATGCTTTTTGAGAGGGTTAAATGTAGTCCTACACCCCCAAACCCCCAAATACCCTTTCCTCAGTTCATTTTCATCATCTCCATGATGAAAATCCAATTCAAGCAAGTGGTCTCGAAGACTGATGAATCAAATCACCAACAGTAATAACATAACCAACTTGGGGCAGTAACCTAGAGTTGCTAAGAGATCTTTTTAGGGATTTATCTTGTGCACTCCCACCCGAGGAAGTGGTTAGAAATAGCAACATAATGCAAAACAATGAAGCATTGACATGGACAGCTTGTTCAAAGGAAAGGGAAAGGCCTGGTTTAAAACTGTCACAATCAGGAAGGAGATACATCACAAAACCTTCCACAGAGGCCTCCAACCACAAAGCACAGGATGTATTTTTTATCAGAGCCACTTGGAAGAGACTCCCATTCCCCCTTTGCAATCACCATTTACTTGTAGAGATAAAAATTAGTTCATTAGTATTGTGTGTAAGTAAAAAAGACAGCTGTGTAGAACTATAGCCTGAATTTTTGGAATTTGGTACTATTTTTCAGCCCTTGCTTGATTTTCAGTGATAACTTTTCTGGGTGTTAAGAGCAAACGACATCCTTCTCATAGCCCTCTCTCCCCCACCCATCCCCCACCATTTGTTATTCAGTTTTGGGATATTAATTGGGTCATTTTCTTTTGAGTTTATAGTGAGAAAGACTAGAAAAGCATTACAATCAAATCAGATTACAATTGCAGTAAAACATGAATCCTTTTATTTTTCACATTAAATGTATTGTTTGTACTGTCCTGAAATTTATTCTTTAATTTACCAATCAGTATTTTCAGTTTATTTGCTCCACCACCCCAATAAAAGCAAGTCAAATAAAACATCCCTCATGATCTGACACCTTGCTACTGGCCTCAGCTCCTACCTTGCTTGCTCTCAGGCTGTTCTCCACACTGGACTCCTTTCTCTTCTGCCAATACACCAAGAAACACTTGCCTGTGGGGCTTTTACATTTCCCTCAGTCTAGAAGGCTCTTAGTTACTCATACAACTGTCTCCCTTTTCATTCACTTCACCCTTCCTGACTATCCTATGTAAACCTGCAAACCCCTGACCCACCCCCAATTTCTCAGCACTTAGCACTGCTTGACATATACATATTATCTCTCTACTTTCACTGGAATGTTAGTTCCATAAGAGCAGAGCCTTGTCTATTATTTACTGTATCTGCCACATAGTATTATATACCCAAGAAATATTTTTTGAATGAATGAAGGACTTTACATAGGAACGATAGCTTCTATTCTTTTTTTGTGATGACCAGAGGGCTTTCATACAATTTATGTTATAACTGAGTCATATTAGACATATTAATAGGATCTAAAATAAAGCCATTTTTAAAATTATGATTTGAAATGGCTGTTTTTAATCTTTCATTGAGGCAATATTAAGGAACAGAATTCAAAGGATTCACAACTAAGAATTTTTGATGAGATCTTACAACTTGCCCATAAATGAATCCATAGAATCAGAGAGTAATGATGGATCAATAAATTCAGTCAAAGTCTTAATAGTTTCCCCTGAGATGGAACAATATAGCAGGAATAAGAAGTGAAATGAATGAACCTAAAACTTGATTACTCTACTGATAACTTGGTAGGTGGTGCTAATATGATGTCCTTTGTGAGTATGCAAATGATTTTAACTGACAACAATCACTATGGTGAGCTTAATGTTTTCATCTGGTTGAACTGTGGTACTGATAGATAGCAAGTAGAACTTAATCCTAATGTGTAGATAGATGCCCTCAATAAAGAAATGGTTTGATTTTTCATTTTCTGCTCTTATTACCAGTTGTGTGTGTGGAGAAGATTAAAGGCTTAAATTCATAATGTTCAGTACCTGTGGTCAAAATCTGGATCACAGAAATGAGATCTCTTTTAGAAGATTTAAGATTACTTGGAACAGTACTGCTGCTATCCATGTTTTGACACGAAACAGACTCCTATTAAAATACAGAGCTTTAAAAGATGTGAACAGATCATATTTCTGAAAGAAGAATCTCCAGGTTGGGAGAGACAGGTGGCAAAGTAAACACAATCCAAAATTTGTCTCCTTGAAGTTCACCTCAGATTCTCACTCTGGTTTCTTTTGGTTCCCTAAGGTAATTTTTCCCTCTTTTAACTTAGTTTAAAAAAAGAAAAGTTTACTTGCTTTTCTTTACCACAGCCAAGCTAATCTAGGTTTTTTAAAAAGAACTTTACTAAAGTCTAAAGGAGATTAAAGAAATAAAATTATTATGGAAAATATAAGCAACAACCATAACTCCATTCATTTGGTCAGCTACTCTTCTGCAGTTTTTATTATTCCAGGAACAAACTTCCATCCCCAAAGGGCAGGTGTAAATCTGCAGGCAATCTGCCTAGTTTCCTTCCCTCTTGGCTCCCTTTCTTACTCCACATGATAAGGTCACTTTTCTGTCTTTCACGTGGGAGCCATAAAGCTTGTTTTAATCATAACCAATGCTAAAAGCCTCATTTGTACTCTTGTTCAATTCTTACTTCTGGTCAGAGACAAGGGGTATAGTCCTAGTCCAATCACAGAGCTTTGGGGATTGACACAGTGTCCCTTCTTCAAGTGGAACTCTCTTTCCACATGGAGGAAATGTCCTCACAAGCCCACTGTCAGGCCACTCCTTTCAGTGCCCATAGCATTCACAATTATGTCTAAAATAAATTCTGTTCACAGAAACAGGTGACCTAGATTTTAGGAACTAGAATCTTTCCTAAGGCCTTTAGAGAGGCTCCTCTCAGGGACAGGCGCCTGGCAGTGCTTGGCAGCAAGGAGAGCAGAGTCAGGCACTGACTGCCTGAGGGTTTTTGCTGGAGGATGCTCTAGTTCTGAGAAGGGAGTACTGGGGCCCTGGCAGCCCTGTGGAGAGAGATACCCTGTCAGCAGCAGGCAAACAGTGGCCTTTGAAGCACAGAGCCACGGTCATGCTTTAGTAGAGGTGGCAAACTTGTACCTGAATCAGGAGGAGCTCTTAGGAGCCTTTACTAGCAGTGCTATTCAGAAAACAGACAGAGGGATAGGAAATAACTTGTCTAAAGTCACCCATGAAGTCAGCAGCAGGACCAGGATGGGTCTGTCCACCTATAGTCCAGGGCATACCACCATATCACACGCAGCCTTGTCACCCCAATCCTGAGCAGAGATCTAATGCCTTCTCCCAAAAATCTGCTCAGCACCACCCATGGAAGAGCTTTGGCCTCTGGCAGGCAGGGTAGCAGTTCCCCCGACTCATGGGCTGTGAATGGGAGGACCCTGGGCCTCATGGGAGTTACCCCCCATCCCTGCCCGCAGCCTGTAACCATTCAGTGAGGCCCAGTGAGGCTTGAGCTCATGCTGTGTGCTTACTGATCATGATGGGAAGATGGGTGGACTCCAGCTTCCAGGAGACTGTCACTGTGGAGGCCAAAATGACATAACTGAGATAAGGTGAATAAGTGACAAAATAAACCAACTTTTTACAAAACAAAACAACAAACAACAATGATGATGATGATGAGGAAACTGCCCTACACAGTACTGGAACATGGTAAAAGAGTGTACATGCTCTCGTGAGCCTGTCTCCACCCACCCATTTATAAGCAGGCCTCCTATTACAAGGCCATGCTCTCTGACTGGCAAAAGCGATCTCCTGTAAAATTAATTTAAACACTTCCTGCCAGTCTCCCTAGACTTTCTTAAATACAAACCTTATTCTGTCCACCCCCAAGAACCCAACTTAAAGCACTTCAGTGCCTCTCTGTTGCCTTCATGGTAAAGTTCGAACATCGTAGCATGGTCATAGATCCTTTATAATCTGACCCCTCTCTACCTGTCCTGGCCTGTGCCCATCTGGGACAATTTGCACTGTCCGGAATGTATCATTTCTGTCATAGTTATTCCTTTAAATATGTTTCCTCCATCTGGAATGCCCTGCCTTTCCAATCTTTGCTTGTGTAAGTCCCTCAAGATTCAACTTAAGGGTCCCTTCCTCTGGCAATCTTTATTCTGAAATTTCCAGGCTAAGCATGTTCCTCTTCTGAGTTCCTGTAGTACCCTCTATGCCCCTCTATTGTAGCAGGTAGTTGATAGGCTGTGAACTTTGGCTAACTTGTCTAACTCCCTGACTAGCTGAGAGGTCTATGATAGCAGGCTCATCAATATTAGTTGGATAAATGAATGAATGAAAAATCATCCCTCACCTATAAAGCCTTGAGAAATAATAACTGTTAAAGTATGGTCATTTTCTGCCCTGAGCATCATAGAGATGAAAACAAAGTACTTCTATTTATGCCCATGAATTTTTTTAAAAAAACATTCCAGTATTTCAATATACTTGCTTTAAAAAAAAATTGAAAATTGCAAGACCACATATTGATGTTTATTTTTTACAAATTAAAAGATATTCCAAGACATATCTTTATATCTGATATATTACTTCCTGATTCACTGTCTAACAGACAAGAACCATTTAATCGGGCTTTCATTTCAATGTTCTCAGAAAATGTTTATTACCGTTCTATAAAGTTAAGCACTCAAGTTTGTCATTGTACTGATAGTTTTCTCTATTGAATATCCATTCAGTAACATTTTCCAAGTGTTATAAAGAGGCCTATGAAGACACAGTGCTATTTGTTACGGGGGAGCGAATAAACAAAGATGAATCAGACTGATATGTAAACTGAAAAGCTATTGTCAATCATTATGCTTCCTCTTCCTCCTCCATTTTGTTCATCTTTTCAAAAGCACACATCCCTCTGTGTTCGCACTTGCATTCTATATTCAGTGACTATACTTAGCACAGAATTGTTGAGGAAAGATTCTGGCTGAGTAACAAGCAGCTGACCTGAGACAGAAAAACAGTGGGTGAATACAAGGTGGCACGTACTATACACATTCGAAGACATTCACAGTCAATAGTCTAAGCAGTAAAGAGAAAGGAAAACAAGCATCTCATTCTCCTCCTCTCCACCCCCAAGAAAATCAAGAAACAGTGTTCCTCATAGATTACTGCATAAAGAGACAAAAAAGCACAATTGAAACATTCTTCACGATGCTAACATATCACAACCTTTGACTCTTTGGGACATTGAGTAAAATCAGTTGCTCAGAGTCTGAAAGCATTAGGTCCAATAGATCCAGTATCAGATAAAAAGAACTGGCTGCAACAAGAGGGCTCTTCTTGATTTTCTTGGGGGTGAAAGAGAGGAGAATGGCATGCATTCATAATTTGATATTGAAAAGCCTTCTTGTTGCAGCCAGTCTTTTTATTTGAGACTGGACCTATGGCACTGAATACTTTCAGAATGAGCAATTGATTTTACCTAATTTCGTAGAGTTAGGTTGTTAAACTCTAGTAGCACAAAGAATGTTTTGATTGTGCTTTTCTGTCTATACATAGAATTCACATGATAATGCATTTCTATGTCAAGTTACTTATCAGAAACTTTGTTTCCAGTGGCTGAAAGGCTACAGTGGTCCTAGGAGTCCATTCCGGGGTGGTTGCTCTTGTTGGCCCCCCTCCCTTACCACCTGCACTTCCTTATCTTTGAGTAACTTGGCTTGGAAGACAAACCTGCCTCATATTGCTTTCAAGGAAAGTGGTTCCAATGGAATCTTTCCTGCATGATCTGCTATCTCAGTGCAGGATTTTGTCAGTGAAAACAGACTCTGCCCTTCTTGCCCCAGGTGATTGGGGTAGTGACAGCAGAGCAGCCCTGCATTTGCCGCTTTAGGAGAAGGCCAGACACTCCTGAGGAGGCTAGTGTGTGAACTCTGAGCAGACAAGGTCCTGAGCACAATGGTGGCAGATTAAACCAGATGTTCTCCCAAGGGGAGGTAAACAAAGAGAAAGCAGCTCAATGAACCATGTCTGTGGGCTGAGCAATGCCGAGCAACTTTTCTGCATCACCTAAGGGCTGGTTGTATTTCTCAGGCTGGCTTGGCTGACCTGGCTGCTAAAACGGCGACCTCCTGGGTGCCCTCATGCCCTGGGTTTCTTTGCAACTCTCTCACCACAGCAACGGAAGGAAAGCAGGGACAACGCTGTGCTCTCCAGCTGGCCTGACCCGAGGCTCTCTCTGGAATTTTCTTCAATTAAGTTCAAGCTCAGTCCAGATGCCCAGCCTCGGAAACAACATCCCAGCCCCTTTCTCAATCATCTGTTTTTAAAACAGCAAAAAAAGCCTCTGTGTGTGTGTGTGTGTGTGTGTGTAGAGAGAGAGAGAGAGAGAGAGAGAGAGAGAGAGAATGTTTATTGAATTATAATTTATCTCCTGTAAAATTCATTCATTTTAGTGCAGTTTTAGAGTTTTGACTGAGGCTTATATCACCAAAATATAATCAAGATGTAGAACATTTCCATCACCTGAAAAACTCCCTCATGCCCCTCTGTAGTCAACCCCTCCCTCCCATCAGGCCCTGGCAATCACTAATGTGCTTTCTGCCCCTGTAGTTTTGTCTTTTCCCTGGTGTCTTATAAATGGAATTATACAAGGTCATCTTTAACATCCTTATTTAAACCAACATGTACCCAGCCAAACTTTCTGTAATCGCATCATCTTTTGCCTTATTTTTTTTTCATAACACTTAATGTTATCTGAAAATAAGCCATTGTCACTATTTGATTCTTGTCTGTCACTGAAATGTACACTCCACTAGAATGTGATTGCAGGGACTTTGCCTCGTTTGCTACTTCATCTCTGGTGTTCAGAAAACTGCCTATTCAGTAAATATTTGTAGAACAAGCTACAAAATAAATGGAAATTCCCCAAATCCTCTCCATATGTTGGCAGACCTCAGTAACAAGAGATTATTTCCCCCCACAAAATGTGTTTGTTAATCCAAGCATCACTGTGCTGCCAAAGTAGGTGGTTTATCTACAAGCAACACAATTAGAAGTTATTAGGCTGATTCAGGTTATGAATCGTCTTTTAAAGTCACTTTCTGGATGATTAGATTACCTAGAACGGAACTGTTCTTAAGTGAGTCAAATGGAAATAATGATAGTAACTATTTCCTAGGGTTGTTTTGAGGATTAAAAGACTTATTGTAAGTGAAGTATTCATTCAGCTCAGTGGTTCTCAGCTGGGAGCTATTCTGCCCCCACAGGGACATCTAGTTATCTCTGGAGACATTTTCTTTTGTTGTCAAAACTGGGGAAGGGTTGCTGCTGGCATCTGCTGCTAAATATCCTACTATGCACAGGACAGCCCCCTAGAAACAAAGAATTATCTAGACCAAAATGTTAGTAATTATCTAGACCACCTGTGAGATACCCTGAGTTAGAGCAGTGTCTGGCACCTAGTAAGGGCTATATTTGTATTTGCTATTATTATTTTATAGGTGACTTTTCTTGTAAAATGTTACCACACATTTTGGGGATGTAGTCTCAGTCAGACTTAGAGTTCTAAGCCTAGGTTTACCCTTTATGAACTATGTCATTACTTGACTTTTCTATGCTTCACATTTTTGCCTATAAAATTGGAATAACAATAGTAACTCCCTCAGAGAATTGATGGGAGATTGAATAAAATAATCCATATGAAACATTCGATACTGTGCAGTAGCACATAGTAAATGTTCAATAATGTCATCCATCATCGCTGTTGTTGTTATCCCCCCAAAGATCTCTCCATAGCATATAGTGAAGGGACTGGGGCTAGTTTCAATAAGAAAAAAAGAAGAAAATATATTGCTCATATAAAGTATATATGACAAGTATATATTTCATATAATAGATCACTACATAGAAGTTAAATACAACCATCCTTTTAAGACTGATGACTTATTATCTCTTAAAAGTGCATTTCTCTTGCTTTCCTAGTAGAGCAGCTCCTAGAAATGAAGGATCTTTTAATTTTAAAAATTCAGTCAAGACTTTTAGTCTTGATTAGAAATATAGATACATTAAAGTATTATGAGAAACTGAATCTGAAATATGAAATGCAAGTCTTAGGAAAGTTAAAACTAATGCAATAGTAACGACCCCTGTGTTTTAGATTGATCAGTCTCTTATTCCTTTATTAAGGTCAAAAGGAGAAACCCATAGTGGGTGAGTAATTGCAGATTTGTAGCCATTCTCTATTTAGAATCTAATATAATCTAAAACAGAACTATGCAAATGTGGATCGTTACCATTATTATCAACTCTAACAAGTTATTAGAGGGTCAGGTGTTTCCATCTTAGGGATATGGCCAGGCTTCCCCCTTCGTTAGCATGCATTCACAGACACAAAAATCAGAGTGCAAGTGAAATTTGCATTTTAGAATAAACGACTTGGTAAAGTGTGAATTATTTGGTGTAATATAAATACAGTGAGGAAGAACTGTACTTCTCAGCATAAATTTCTCAGCTCAAGTACATAATGTAACATATTTTATTTTCTGTCATATAATGTTTGGGGAAGAAAACCCCACCATACACAAAATGAAATAGGAACAGGACAGCCTGGAAAAAATATTTGCAACATACGTGGCAAAAGATACATATTCCTTAAGAGAAAAAGGCCTATAAAGCAACAAGGATATGAATGCTCCAATAGACATGAATAGGCAAGTCATAAGAGAAGAAATTCAGAATGCCAGCAAATATGAGAAATGTTCAGACTTACTAGCAATCAAAGAAATGTCAATTAAAAAGACAAGTTATTTTTTTCCTTTCAAATTGAGAAAGGTTAAAATAATAAAATGACCAGTGTTAGTTTGGTGATATGTGGGCAATCTCATACACTTTTGGCAGAGTGTATGTTGACACAACTTTGCTGGGGAACAGTTTTGTGTGTGTGAATTAACTACTTCAAAAATCTTTATACTGTTTGTGTCAGTAATTCTACTCAATCAGACATGCAAAAATTGATGTGTATGAAATATTCACATCAAGGTATTATATAAAAAATTTTAAATTACGTAATTGGAGGATGGTTAAATGAATTACGATGTATCTATGGACTATTAAAAGTCAAATTAAATCTTTAGAAATAGTTACAATCTGCAGAGTTTTCATGTTTGGTTGATGGAGAGGCGATGGTACAGAAGTATGAAAGAAAGGAGAGCACAGATGCAAGGATGCACATCAAAGGAAGAGCACCGGGTATCAAGGAGACCCCTTACCCACTTTTGAGCTCTGGGGAATTGCCTTGGCTTCCCACAGTTCCTCAGGGTAAATATCCACATTAAATTCTAACAAAATCACACATTTAATTGTTTAGAGTTTGCTACACCTCTGTCGTTCTTCATATATAAATCAAAGCCACAAATAGCATTATTAAAGAAAATGTTGTATAACCACTAGAGGCTTGTCTAGGCCAGGCTTATTTGTTTCCAACTATTATGTTGCTTCAGTTCTAGCTTCAAAATTAAAATTAAAAGTTAAATAAAATCAAGAGTTAGCATAATTTATGTTTATTTATTTCCAAGGCACTATCAATTTAAGTTGGATGACCCATAGAAAACTGCAGCTCAATAATTAAATTTTAGTGATTGCTGGTGTTTAAAATTAAAATATTTAATGATGTACTTTATGTAGCAATTTTATTTATAAAACATTTTAGTAGACGAATTATGATAGTCAGAAAAAGTGAGATATTTTAACTTTTTAATTTTAATCCTTGCCATTGAATCTTGGAGGATTTGACCCAGAGTTTATTCAGAACTTGTCATTAGTTATTGTTCCGCTAACACTTTAAGCAGTTAGTAACTGTAGTCAAAATGATCAAAAGTATTTACAAAAATTAAATTTAAATATAATAGAACAATTGTGGATGATAAAAGGTTTCTGACATACCTGAGAATATATCATAATTTTCTCATGCTTCAGTAAATCAGAGATGACACAATGGTGTTCAGCAAGTGGATTTCAGGCCCGTTGTGAGACACTGATCTCCTATATCCTCAGAGTAGCGGGTAGTCTGGTCTCCTGACATCCACCATCTGTACGGCGCCAGAGAAGCCAGATGCAGAGCACCTGAGTCAGCCCCTTACCGACAAAGGACCCAGGGAGCTGCTAGGGAAGTTTGTCTTCCAGGTGTTCAAGAACAAGATAAGCAGCTCAAGGTCATATTAGGTGGTAGGGGATGGGAAACGGAGAAGCCAGTCTGCAAGAAATACCACCACAAAAAAAAAAAACTCACGAATAAGTAACACTTGATATGGACAAAATAATTAATAAATGATCCAAAGCATTGTTTTTTACAGAAAAGAATAGTTACTAATAAAACCAACATCAGTAAAATCAAAATCCAGGTGGTAAAAACATAGAAGTGGTTTAACTGCTTTTTAAAGAAAATTGATCAAGGAATTAAACTGATTTAATAGTGTTATAAAAAGTAAAAACTTTCTTGGTTAATTTCATTTCCATCAATAGGGATGGAATGTTCATATAAATAAGAGTTAGAATGGATTAGGGAATCAAAACAGAGTCAAAATAAGAAGTAGAAGGTCCATTGGCTTAGTGACACCTGTAAGATGGAGAAAAATTAAGGACCAGGGACTCTCACCGTTTTCCACCAGCAACTCTACTGAAGACGAGGTTGGATCTGTATTCCAAAACGTTTCAGTTCAGTAAGAAGTACAAGTAATTACTCTCATTAATTCTTCTCTTTGAGTGATTCTTGATGTTGTTTATAACATAAGCCTAATGTTTGAAGCCCCACTCCCATTTCGACTATTCTTAGGCTCAGGTCTTAACCCATAACTCCCAGCTGTCTATCAAAATGCCACACTCAATTAGAAGGAAAGACAATTAATACATACTCACGGTATATTTACACAATGTATTAAATATATCCCTGCCTCCTACTCCGCATTCACCCATAGTTCCATAAAGCCCAGAATTGGGTGGGTAAGAACAAGAAATAAGATAAATGAAAACAGATTGTTGATGGGAGTATAAGAGGGAGTGAGCAGGGAGAAAATGAAGATATCTGGTACCATTAAAAAAAAAAAAACAACTGAAAACAAGAACAAAGGAATAAAAATATTTGTTTGCACATATTATTTATTCACCAAGAAATTTCCCTACCCTTCATTTATATTCTAAAACAAAGTACTTTATTTCATTGGGATTTTCATAATGAATGATCTTTCTTTGAAATGAGAACTGAAAATGTGGAATCTGTAACAAGAAGCAGGTAGACATATTGATAATGAGTCTCATTCTGCTGCTTTTATACAGGGAAGTAAAGTAGAACTAAAATTTGGCATGTGTCCTTAGTTTATTCTTACATTTTGTACTGTCTTCTAGACATCTGTTTTCAGAACCCCAGAATCTAGCACAGTGCCTGCCTGGCATTTAAAAGCAGTCAACAATCATTTTAATAAGTGAATGAACAATGTCCATACAACCTGGACACTGCTGACATTCAATCATTTTATATTTGGTGAGTACATTGTGGGTTTATATTTACTCATACAGATTGGTAAACAAGGAAAAATAACTTCAAATTTAGACGACAACAAGACCCCTTTGCTTCTTGAGATCATTCCTTTATCTTATTTAGAAGAAAGTTTGAAAATGCTTATTCAGGGATACTTTACTTAATGCCAAGTGCCTCAAAATGAAGAAGTCTCAGTTCAAGACAACTTTTTTTTTTAAGATTTACCCAAAAGGAAGTGTGAGGTAAACTTAAAGTACTGCAGAAATGAAACTTAAAGCAGGAAGAAACAAGCCATCAATATACTAGATGAGAACACATGCGTCATGTGAATAGAAATGACAAAAACAGCTCTCCTTAAATTACTTTTAGCAATAGTGATCACATTCATTTTAATTTTGCCGGATTATTTCAAAACACCAAAAGGTGAGTATATAATCATAATTTATTTTTTCTTTTTCTAATTTTAAAAATTATAATAGCTGTCTGTTACAGGAAATGTCTTCATTTTGAATACATGCTGCATGGGCCGAAGCTCTATGTTGGAAAAGCTAATAAAATGAGATTACAATTTCAGTTGACTGTTACATAGCACAGTAACCTTATTCACAGTAGTTAATTATTATAGCATACAATAATGAAATGAAAAAAATGAAAAGAAATATTTACAATCTGTGGCCTAGATTTTGAAAATTGAGTTTACAATACTCTCATCACATGATTTTGCTCTTTGAAATAGTTTCCTTCAAAAACAGTTTTAAATATGCTTTTATAATCTGGAATTATTTTATAAAGAAAATAACACTTATTATGTTAAAAATGCTTGAATTCCCTTCATCACAACTATTTCACACAATAACTTACTGCTGCTTTTTGAAAAAAATGTATTTTAAAAATACAATTAGAGTAAGATGGATGCAAATTTAAGCAGGTGTATGTGTGTGAACATTTGTAACTAAAGAAAAATTGAATAAAGTGAACTGTGGGTATTTCAGAGAATTATGTCATGATTGCTGAAATCTAGGGTAAGAAAATAAATAGGTGTAAATTTAAACACTTTTATATGTCAATAAGAGATTTGAAAACATTAATGTTATTGTTTGGTTGTTAATCGTGCTCCCTAATATCTAAGAAGAAGAAAAACTAAAAAAAATGCTGTATTCTATTATTAAAAAGGTATATGAATTTGATTAAAATTGGGGAAATTTTATGTTTGATGACTTACTGCAATAATTATTGTTGCATATACATAATACTAAGTGGCTAGATAAAAACATCTTTGCTAATCAAATTTGATGACGTATTCCAGTGAATATTTAATGTTGCACATACATAATGCTAAATAGCCAGATAAAAATATTTTTGAGAAATAAATATCATGACTGCAATTTTGTGGACAATTTTCAAATATCTCTTTTTTTTCTGGCATTATGTTGCTTAGATTAAACAATCAAAGCATATATTTTTAATCCTTGACTTCACTGAGTGAAAATATAAAGAGAATAGTTAGAATTGGACTAGAGATAACCTATTTAAAATTTTAAGCTATTGTGGGCTGAGAGTAAGTTCATTTAGTTGTTATCTTAGGTAGGTCATGTAAATATACCTAGCACCTTCAAAAAAATCAGGTTGGATCTATTGAAAACTAGACAACCTGCCTAACAAAGATTTAATAAACTATTTGCTAAATATTGGTTAGTAGTTATGAGAACTGCTGTCTACCATCACTGATAATAATTTTGTTCTCTTAGTTTTATAACTGATTATAATCTCCCCCAAACTTAAAATAGCCATTTTTTTTTCTTGCTTCAAGAACAGTATAGATATTTCCTTGGACTCTTTATAGTGATGGACTTATTTGGGAATTTTATTTCAAAGGAATCATCCTTGGGGCCAAAAAAAGAAAATGTTTGAAAACCACCATCTTATCCAGATGTCATTTAGAGATAAAAGGAATTTTGCACAGAGCCACCATAAACAAAAAATGATTACTGTACAAATGTTTTACACATACAATAGTGGAATAATAATGTATATGATACATACAATAGTGTAATGATGCTTTCTATCTTATAATTGTTTATATATCACCAGGAATAAGTTAATATCATTTCATTTTATACAGTCTTGTATTGATTAAACTAAGGGTACATAATTGTTTTGATTCTTTTAGTATCTTTTTAAAATTAAATTTATTGAGGTGGCATTGGTTAATAAAATCATATAGGTTTCAAGTGTGCAATTCTATAATACAACATCCCTATACTGTATCATGCGTTCACCACCCAAAGTCATATCTGTTTGTCACCATATAGTTGACAGCCTTTACCCTTTTCTACTTCCTTCTTACTCTCCTTAGTAATTTTTAAATCACAATAATAGTTGCCTTATGACATGAGTTGACTTGTTAACTAGTATATTTCATAAAATAAAATACCTGGTAAAATTACTTAGATAAGCAGAGAATGTTCTAGACATGCTAAAATTAACCTTGAGATTTCCTTGTATAGTCTCACTCTCCCTATCAGTTATCTGTGTCTTTCTTCCCCTTTTTCCTATGTTCTAGTCACTTTAATTTCTAAGGTAAATATTATAAATGACTTTTACTTATAAATTATTCACTGATACACTGTCTTCAACACATCAGATGAATTCAAAAAGAAACTTAATAAGGAATAATGTATTCAAGAGGTTTAATAGATTTGATTTCAAAATAATAAACTCTCTGAAGTCCTAAGTTAAAAATAGAGCACTGTGTTTGATCATTTTCATCAAGAATGTATCTGAGTCTCTGAATAATCATTACTTGGAATATTCAATTATCATAATTACACTGTATAAACTAACTTTACCAAAGAAGAGGAACTTTAACAATGTTTGGGAGTTTTAATGAGTTTGCATTGGGTTTGCACTGGCAAGAGAGCTTATTCTAATACTTTATGTTTATTCGAAAGGCATCTTATTCTAAGATACAGTAATTAATATAATGATTTGATACAATTATAATGCATGAAGATAATGGAGATGTAAAAGGTAGTGGATATTTTCTGACTCAGAGCTTAATGCAGTTAAAGGATATGGGTTGCCCCAAACAAGGGACTTTAGCAATCTGCTTTTGTTGGACATACAGTATTTGAGAGAGAGAGACCTAGTTAACTCACTTAATTTCAGTGATCTTTTATTTACTTATTCTTTCACTTATGAATAATGTCTTTCTATGCTAGGAACCCAGAGCTACGAAAATGAAAGGTGATTCTTCCTTTGAGGAGTTTTCAGTCAGGGGGAAGACTGACTCATAAATAATTAAATATAATATTCTAATTACTAAAATAGCAATGTAAAAATGTAGGATGGGCATTTAAAAGTTGCTCCCAGGCCTGTCTCTGGGAAGATGCTCCTTCCATTTTTGTTGCAAAGACAAATAACTGTCAGAGTTCTGATGATCACCTAATATTTCTTCTTACCTATTTGATGAAGCACATTCTAAGAAAAGCAATTATTATTAATTTTCAAATAAAATGCACTAACATAAACATCTCAGAAATTTTTGAAACCAGAAACTGCAGTGTATTCCTGATTATTTGAGGTGACGTAAGACAGGAGTAGCACAGATGAAAATACCTCAGACCTAATTTTATGTAGCTGTTTTGACTCTTTCACTTACTTTTAAGAGCCAAACTGACATAAACTATATTTACTAGCTTTTGTTTTCCCTTCCGTTTTACACTTCCTGATGGAAATGGTAATATAATGAGCAGTGCAATTGAAGGAAACAAAAGATAAAGGAACTTTACCTATGAACTATAAGATAAACTTTGAAGTAAACAAGTGTATGTGCACAGTACCTATGTTTATAGTTTAAAAAGTGTTATTAAGGATAACTACAATTAATTTGCCTGAAAGTGTTATCCTAGTTCTCAAAAATGGGCATTTTATTTTTCTCATATTGACTGGCTCATTAAAAACTTAATCAGTAGTAAGGTTTGAGATACAGTTTTATGACTTTAAAAAATTTTTAAATTTAACAAATTCTTATTCATTTACTAAGTACTATACCAAGTATTTTTACATATAATAATTCATAAATATTTCAACTCATACATGATGAAGCATTATTCTCAAGAATATACTAAAAATCTTCAAAAAAGAAGAAATAAAACTAAATGAATAAATAATTTTTGTTATAAGGTTTTATTTCTTACTAAATCCTGTGAATCTTTATAGTTTCAAAATGGCTACTAATAGACAAATATTTTTTACACGCGTTGGTAAAAAACACTGCTAAGTATATATTTTTTTGCTGCTTTGGCTGAACTGGCCTTATTCTCTCAACTATTAGATTATGATACCAACAACCCTTGCTTGGGCCACTTCCTGATTGCTTGTCTAATTCCATCGGTAGATAAATCCTCTCTCTGTATATTGTTTTTGTTTTTATTTAAAAAAATGACTTTCTCTAAAACATTAATATGATAGTATTTCTCCCTTACACTGTTCTGTTACTTTTTCCCATAGCACTTATCACCTATGTAATTTACTTATATATTCTGTATATGTTTTTGCTGTCTGATTTCTTCAGCTAGAGTGTAAGCTAGTTGAAAATGAGGTTTTCCTCTGTTGTGTTTATATTTGGAGCACTTAGGACAGTACCTGACGTATTAGGAGGCTCTCAATGAGTATTTGTTGAGTGAGTTAATTTTTTGAGTCTTATTGTAAAGGAAATAAAAATGAAATATTCTTGAAGGAAGCATTTCTCACCTGATTCTTGCAACCATCTTTTGATTTAAGCAGGCCAGACATTATTATCATCCTCTTACATTTTTGAAACATAAAATGTCATTATAAACATAGAACTTTTAGGTTGTGCAAACTGTGAAATTTATTTTTTCACTTAAAAGATATATGTCTCTTTACCTTGAATCATTTTCCTACTATTTTTTTTCCCATGGAAAATTTCATAATATGTGTTTACATCTTTTGTTTTGATAGATAAAACCAGCAGTCTCTCTCTTCTGTCCCAAACCTGCCATTCATGTGCTGCTAATATAAGTTAAAAGTAACCTGAAACTTTGCCCCTTTTCCCCAGAAAATATTTTAATTTGTCTTCTCCAAATGTCTTATAGATAAATTCATATCCTATCTAGATTTCCCTGTTCCCAGTATGGCTAACATCGTAGGTGTATCATCCACACACGACATGATAGACATTTTTTAACCCTTTTCCACTTAATATTAATAGAGAAGTGTCAACTATTGGGCCCAAAATGGAAATGTAATTGTTTGAGTTTTTGCCACTGAAATTAATACTCTTTTGGATCTGTGCCAATTGTTACAGAGGTAGACCTGTGACCAAAGGGAAACAACATGTATTAACCAATGTCCTTGCACATGAGGCAGATAACTGTAAATTCCTATCCTGGTAGCTAATATTTTTAAATTTCTGAATTATAATACAGAATATTCCATAATGATGAAAGATCTTTAGAAATAATTAACTACGTTTTATTTTTTGACTGTTTTTTAAAGGCATAATTTACCCTCAATAAAATGGAAAGATCTTAAGCGTTTGTTGTCATGAATTTTGATGATTGTGTGTGCCTATGTAACTGCCACTCCATATAAGGCATAGGTTTTCATCATTTCCAGAAAGCTTCCTCCTGCCTGTTTCTGTTGATTCTTCTTCCACTCCCAAAGCGACTTTACGACCTGTGCCACCACAGTTTACTTTTGTGCCTTCTTATGCTTCATATAAATGGAATTATCATGTAGGATCTATTTTTGGTCTGGCTTTTTAAAGCTTAGTGTAGTGTTTTTGAGATTCATTCGTGTTATTAAGTGCATCAGTAGTTCTTTTCTTTTTATTGGCTAAGTAGTTCATTGTATAAATACACCACACTTGCTCAGTCAGCCATTGGGCTGTTTCCAGTTTTGGGCTATTGTAATTATGCTGCTATGAATATTCTTGTATAAATCTTTGTATGAACATATGTTTTGATTTTTCAGGTAATTATCTAGTAGTGAGATAGTTAAGTATATTTAATTTTATAAGAAAGTACCAAATGTTTCTCCAAAATGATTGTACTAGCTATGTTTCTAGGGGCAAAAATTTCTTATTTTTCCTAGTATACATTTAATATATTGAAGCAATAATTTCAAATTTTCATTGTCTGAAATAGTCTATGCTTCTCCCAAAGTTCCTTGACAACTACTTAGCAGAGGAATAGCCTCGGTATTAGGAAAATATGACTTGACATAAAGTAGTTTCTGGAGCTCTCACAGTCTTCAAACAGTGAAGGTTTTATTATAAATTCTCACTTATTTTTGAAGGTCAACAGAGAGTTGACACTTCTGTTCTTGCAGTCATACCTTGAAAAATATTCCTAGCACAGAAAAAATATATAAAATGTATAATGAAACATACTAAAAACTTTTAAAAATACATAGTTGAACTGATAAGAAAACTTCTAAAAGGGGGGAAATAACAAGAAATTACAAATCCAGACAGTAAGCAACAGCAAACAAATTGGTCACTTTGAGAACATCTATCAATTCCTAGTGGCCTAGAGTCTAAGTTCCATTGGGCCATATGTGAGAGACAGAAGCCAAAGTGTAAGACAGGGACATTAAAAAGTGACTAAAAGGATTGTTCCCAGTTTTTGGCTACTGTAAATTTTAAAAGTTGCCATGAAAATTTATTTACAGGTACTTGTGTTAATATATATTTTTATCTTTCTTGTGTAAATTCTCAGGAATAGAATTGTTGGGCCATATGGTAAGTATGTTTAACTTAAAGAAAATGAAAATCTGTTTTCCAAAGTGGTTGTACTATTTTACATTCCCACTAGCAATGTATGAAGTTATAGTTCATAGCCACATTATTCCAAACAGCAAAAAGTAGAAACAACCTAAATGTTCTCTGTCAGAAGAATGAAGAAATTATGGTATGAGTCATTTAAATGAATACTACAGGCAATTAGCTACAACTATATGTAGTACCATGACTAAAACATAAAAAGGAAAAAAAGCAAGCCATAGATGAATACATACAGTATATTCCATGTATATGTATACATTTCTAAATTATGCTAAATAAAACAATGCTATTTAGAAATATATACGTTTTGGAAAGATTAAGGTAAAGCAAAGGGGTGATAAACACAAAATTTATGACAGTGCTTAATTAACCTCTGAGAAAGAGGGAGTGGGCAGGGATGGGAAGGGATAGAGTGTTTTATGTTGGTGATAGACTATTTCTTAATCTGTGTGATAGATAAACGGTGTTTATTTTCATTATTCTTTAACTGGCACAATATATTTTATATATGCTTATATATGATATATGTTTAAAAAGTTAAAAAAGAAAATAAAGATAGTTCATGTTTCTTTAATCTTACTCACTGCTTTTCTTTTAAAAGAAAAAGTAATTGACTTGGGCATTTGTCCTATGACAACGTATTTTCCTAATTTTATTTAATATTCTACATATAGAATACTTTACTCTGAGAGACAGCAGCCTTAGAACTGGAACATTCTGATCTGCATTTTAGTCTCTAGGAGTGAGAATTATATGTCTGACTCCCAGCAATATTAATGGCAGTAATTAAGGTCATAAGTATTTGTTTATGGAGATGAGACTATAGCCCACCTGATAATAAAAATGATTGAGTAGAATTCATTTATTTCTTAAAACTCTACTAGAAAAGGTTATGTCTTTTATTTCTTTTTGAATTGAATTATTTAAAACTAAGGTTTAAAAATCATCATAAGATGACTTCATAGCCAAATATGGATATATACCGTCAATTCTAGAGAGCCCAGTTGGACACTTAGAGGGTAATACTGTAATATCGACAATAAAAACTTCTCTATCTCCCCTCTAGGTTATATCAAAAAAAATATAAATTCACAAAGTTGAAAATTTCATAAGGTGAAAAATTATAATAATAAAAAAAGATGGTGAGAAATAAGTATTTCAAGTGTTTTAGTAATACAAAAATAGCTATAAATTATAGAGTTTCATCAGATGGTATATTTCTATCTCCTTTCTGGGACATCATGATTGCAGACAATATTTTTAAAAATTAGTTACTGTTTGATTACAACTTTATAGATATATTAAGGCATTATAAGATTGTGTATTTGAGTAAAACACTAACCCCCCCAAAAGATTTGTATAACAATTCAAGTATAAAATATGTTTATAGCTGGAAATCACATGTGTATTATTACAGAAGCAATTTTGAATGTAGAGGGTAATGAACCTTTAATTTATTACATAATAAAAATATAATCATTAGTAATGATTCCACATGTAAAAAATGCTTTAATATCAATCAATAGCTTGATTTGCTGTTAAGTTTGAATCACGAAGTATGACTAGAAGTTGTCATTCTAAAAAATGTAGTAATTCTTTTAATGTGCTTCATATTATTTAGAAATTTTAAAAAATATATTTTGCCCTATATGATTATATGAGAAATATCTAAAAAGCACATATAAAAGTGGAATTGAGCATGTTAAATATTTTTGTTATATATGCTGTTGAAGTGAGCACAGCATATCAATTATTTTATTATACTAGCAAATGACTGTCAGACTGAGATTATCTGAAAGAGAAATTACCTATTACTAAATAGGGCTTCCTGATTTTTATGTCATGAGTTTTATGTATTTGTGTGAATTAAAATCATAGATAATCCTATCCTAAATGAAGGATAAATTTTTAATTTTTAATTTGGAATATGGGTTTGCATTTTAGTTAATATAAATTTATACAAATTTCAAAAGTGTTTTTATCTGTGCTATATATACCACTTGATGCTAATATAACCTCATGAGGTTAGCAGGATCAAGAATTATTATCTCTGTTTTGTTGATGAGAAAATGAGACTCGCAGAGATTAATTAATTGTCCAAGTGTATTGGCTAATGACAGATAAAGCACTGGAGTCTTTATCTTTTGTTTCAAACTCAGTGTCCTTTTTATTATACCCTCATCTCTATATTTGATATTTGTCTTCATAGAAAAATAAGAATTATGTCTGTCACTCTGTTAAATTTTGTATTTGGAGATTCAGGGAGGTTGAATAAGGGACACCCTAAGATATTAGGTGCTAATCTCTAGAACCTGGAAATATGACCTTATAAGGAAAAACGGTCTCGACAGATGTGATTAAGTTAAGGATCTTAAGATGGAGATGTTATCCTAAATTATTTAGTGGGCCCTAAATCCAATCACAAGTGTCTTTATAAGAGAGAGGCAGAGAGAAATGTGACACAGAGAGAAGAGTAGAAAACAAGAGACACAGAGGAGAAAGTAATGTGACCATGGAGGCTGAGTTTGGAGTGATATAACCACAGGCCAAAGAATGCTGACAGCCACCAAAAGTTGGAAGAGGAGCAAGGAACAGATTCTTCTCCAGGGTCTTCAGAGGGAGCACGGCCTGCGGACTTCTAAACTTCAGACCAGTAAAACTGGTGTTGAACTTCTGGCCTCCAGAACTGTCAGAGAATGAATTCCTCATTTTAAGCCACCAAGGCTGTAGTAACTTGTTACAGCAGCTCTTAGAAACTAATACAACTACCTTTCAAGTTTCCATTTCCTGGTCAATTCCATGCAATGGATTTGAACCTCTATATTAGAAAAGATAAATTCAGAGGAACCTAAAGTTTGTTCATTAAAACTTTCCCAGATGAGAGAATGATTAAAATGCTAGCATTTCCAAGCAATTCTCTATAAGGACTTCTGTTCCCTAAAAATTAATAAGGAATGTTGACAAATTTTAGAAAGAAATATTTAAATAGAGTATTGTTTAATTCATATAAAAACAAAGTCTTGTCATTGATTAGCTGAAATGTACTAAATCCACCTAAGAAAAACTGGGAGCTTATTGTGTATTTATCTGAATGCCTAAAACTCGAAATTTCAGAGTAAAAATAGTTTTTTCTCCCCTTTATAGGAAACGTGTTGGAGCTATCATGTCTGGAAGTGTGTTTACAACCTAATCTCACCTATCCACTCTCCTCCTTAAATTTTTCTCTCATGATTTTTCTGCAACCAGTAAGGGAAACTCAGACTCTGATGGGAATCTTTCTAAATCACTCCAGCTTTCAAAACTTCACCAGGATTTGCCAAGACATCACACGTGAATTTAAAATGTGTTCCTCATGTTTGGTCTGTGAGTCCAAAGGAAACATAGAATTGTTTTCTCAGGAACAAACGTCAAAAGGTAAATGCAAAGGGAAAATGAGAATAAAATTTATTAAGAATAAATGACCTTATTCTGTAAAAAAAAAAAAAGATACTAAAAATATATTGCAATTTTAAGTTTGGTAGCATTGGAATGCTCAGTGGGGTGGCTCTTGAGTGAGGCTTGGGATACATCCAAGGCTTGGGATACTGTTCATTCTTAGTTTACTTTGATATATTAAAAACAAAATATCTATTCTTAAAATACATCAAAACTCCACATACATTTGATGATTAAAGGATTATTTAACATGCTTTCTGCAAAGGTATCGAAATTGAAGAAGTGAATTTTTAAAAGTGAATTAAAAAATTCTAAATAAATTTGTAGGTTCTCAAAATAAATGCACACTTTGATTATCCAAGGAGTCATTGAACCCTTGATGCATCTGTAACTATTTCTATCTTACATATATCCACTGTGAATGAATTGTCTTTTTACTTGTCTGACTATCCAATGAACCTCTTGATGATAAAGGCTTTGTTCTAGTATATTTCTACGTCTTAGTGTAATGTCTGACCTTAGGCACTCAATAAAAATTTGTTTAATGAATGAATGAATAAATAAAAGAATAACCACATATTATCTGTAGTGCCTAACTTAATCTTGCATTTATTTTGAGATCAATATATATTATTTAATTACATCAAATAAATCTGTGTCATTGAGAGATTAAAAAATTCACTTATAGTCATAAAATGTACTGGTGGCTTCAAGCCTAAGCATCAAATTTATTGCTTATACCTTTTCAGTAAGTTTGCTTCTTATACTACTCTATATTGACATTTTTTTTCTGTTCTTTCAAAATGAGATGAGATTTCTTGTCATTGACTTTGGATGAAGTACAATGAGTTCTTGAATAAGTGGTACAATAACTATTACAGTGTTTTGAGTCAAATTCACCAGAAAGCAAATTAAGGAAATATTCTTATGATAATAAAGAACTAGAAAGTGTTTCAAGGGTTGGCAGCTCACAGATGCTACTTCTCTGCTTCCCTGAAAAGTGAAAACAGTGTATTGACAAGTTACCCCAACTGCTGACAGTGTAATAAATCACCCCAAATTTAGTGGCTTAAGATAACAGTAATCATATTATTATTGTTATTTTGGCGGGTTGGAGATTCAGAATGAGCATAACTGATCATTTCTGGCTTGGAGCATTTTATACTACCGGAACTAAACAGTGACAAACTACAGCAGAGGGGGCTGGGGCAGCTAAAGGCAGGTGGGCATTTCTTTGCAGTTTTTCTCTAAGAGCTTTTCTATGTGGTCTTTCTACTTGGGCTAGTTTGGGTTTCCTTACAACATGATGGCCTTAAGTTATTGAATTATTGCAAAGCTGTTCAAGGCTCCAATATTATGTTCCAAGGAACTAGGTGGAAATTACTTCACCTTTTCTGGCCTGACTATGTAGTGTCACTTCCTCTGCAGTCAATGGGTTACAAGCAAGTCATAAACACTTCCACCCAGATTCAAGGGGAAAGGTACTAGACTCCACCTATTTATGGTGTCAGAGGCAAAATTGTAGGTTAATGTGTGTTATGAGTTAAATTACATTAAAGTGCTAACACCCAGTATCTCAGATGTGACATTGTTTGGACATAGGGTTGTTGTAGATGTAATTAGTTAAGATGAGATCATTAAGATGGGCTGTAATCCCATATGACTGGTGTCCTCAGGAGAAGAGTAGATTTGGACACAATATGCATACAGGGAGATTGCCGTGTAAAGATGAAGGCAGAGATCAGGGGGATGCTTCTACAAGCCAAAGAACGCCAAAAATGACAAGGAAACCACTAGAAGTGAGGCATGAGGTCTGGAACAGGGCCCACCCTTGTAGCCCTCAGAAAGAAGCAACTTCACCAATACCTTAATCTCAAAAGTTTAGCTTCTAGCACTGTGAGACAAATTTCTGTTGTTTAAGCCACACAGTTTTATGGCAATTTGTGATGACAGCCTTAGCAAACCAGTGTAATGCGGGATGTGAAATGGTTGTTGTGACAATTTTGGAAAATAAAATTTATTCCACAAGTCACCAGGGAAATGCCTGTATTTTCTATGAGATGTTCTGGTCCTATTTCACCTGGTTCCCACAATCTTAAAAAAATGTAAGCCCTTTAATCACTTGTTTCTACTTTTTTGTATAGGAAAGAGGAGATGTATTTTTAAATTGTATGTGTTTTCCTATTAGGTATTACTATTTTGCGAATAACCTTTTCTTAATCTCTTTTCAGGTTTTATCATACGAGGATCAATGGAAGTGATGGCAAATGACTTTCATTTACCTTGTCAACATTTTAACTTCACTGTAGCTTCTACAGTTGACCACCTGGAAGAATATAATGTTACCTGTAATATAAAAACCCACACTAGAAGGCCACCAATTATGGAGGAAGTCCCAGCCAAGGAAAACTCTATAAACCATTCTTGTAGAATTATGAAATATCCACATAATTGTATACACATTTCTTTGCACCTAGAAATGGATATAAAAAGTAA
This sequence comes from Macroglossus sobrinus, assembly GCA_004027375.1. Lineage (NCBI taxonomy): Eukaryota > Metazoa > Chordata > Mammalia > Chiroptera > Pteropodidae > Macroglossus > Macroglossus sobrinus. Next base: position 548,872 of record PVKZ01000739.1, read on the forward strand.
GTTTTTAAGGAAATTAGGGGGAAAAGAAAAATTAAATAAGGGCTACCACATTAACTTCACTGGAAAGTCAAATAGTTGAAGGAATTTATTGATTAAATAGTATGGCTGGAAATGTTAGCTCTTTATTTATTTATTTTTCTTTTAAAGTGTTCTTTTCATGGGGCTCAGCTGTACCTAGAGGCAAAAGAGGCATTTATGAGTTATGATTTGAGGGACATTAGAAAGACACTCTGTCCCAGAATAACTTTGAATATGCCTACCAGTTAGGCTTGAAGTAATACTATCACACTTGGGAATGAAAGGATGCGATTTATTTTTAAATGGAATATCCATGTACAGTGTGGTATTATTAAAATCTTATTTTGAATTGATTTTACATATCCTCTCTTAGAGATGAGAACCAGGCCTGGATTAAGATAGGCAGGATGTAGATGAGGCACTTGGGTCACTGGATGACTCTGGGGAAAGGAAAGAGCCAGAAAGACAAAACTTTTACATATATTAATTCTGTTTAAGGCTGATTAACTTCCTAGTCACCCTCTTTTAAATGATAACAGTTGATCCTTTTGACTAAGTAATTGCCCTCGCTTCACCCATAAAACCTACTCTTGAAGGGCGTTTTACGAGATAAGCATTTCATGAGTGCCTGCTATATGCCTAGCAGTATGCAGGCACTGGGGACACAGGGATGGATGAATATAAAATAATCACCCAAGTGCATTCAATGCGACAGGTGCTATGCTAAGTAGTTTGCTGTGCTTTTTGATATCCCAGGCATATGGCAGTGTTTCAGACAGCTTTAGAATGCTTTTCTAAAACTTTAATTTTTTTTAGGCAACTCTTCAAAATACAATAACTATTTTAAAGCAAATACAAATATATAATATGTATGCATCTTAAAGTAAAATATATGACTTCAAAGAAATTTTTTTTGTAAATTAATTTTCCCAGGCCCTACAGCCTCTGCAATTAGCAGGTATTTCAAGGTGTGTGTATGTGGAAGGGGCCTGGGAGAGGATGTGAGAAGGTCAGAAGAGAGGGAGCAATTCCATCCTGTTCAGGAAAGTGAGGTTGAAAGGCAGGTTTTTGAAAGGCTACATAGGGAAAGTGACTATGATGAAATCTGAATGATAAAGAGGTTTGGATTATAGATAATAAGACACATTTATTTCAATGTACATTTATGTGTCCATTTCCTTTTTATATTTTCTAAAACAAAAAGGAAAATAAGTATATTCAGAATTGTGATTTTAAGAGGTTTTATTTATTATTTTAAATTTTTATAATTAAACAATAATATTGACTATATACCCTATGCTATACTCTAAAACCTTGTGACTGTTTTCTAGCTATTAATATGTACTTCTTCACTCCTTTACCTTTTTCACCCAACCCTCCAACCCACCTCCCCTCTAGCAATCACCAGTTTGTTCTCTGTATCTAATTATTTTCAATTAGTTTGTTTCTTTTGTTCCTTAGATCCCACATATAAGTGAAATCATATGTTATTTATCTTCCTCTGTCTGACTTATTTCACTCAGCATAATATCCTCTAGGCCCATCCATGTCATTGCAAATGGTAAGATTTCACTTTTTTAATAGCTGAGTAATATTCCATTGTATATATGAACCATAATTTCTTTATCCAATCATCTGTTAACGGGCATTTAGGATGCTTCCATGTCTTGGCTATTGTGAATAGTGCTGCCATGAACAGAAATCTTTACAAACTAGTGTTTTGATTTTCTTTGGATAAATACCCAGAAGTGCAATTGCTGGGTCAAAGTGTAGTTCTATTTTTAATTTTTTGAGAAAACTCCAAACTGTTTTTCAGAGTGGCTATACTAATTTGAAATCCCACAGAAGTGTACAAGGGTTCCCTTTTCTCCACATCCTCATGAACATTTGTCATTTTTTGATTTATTGATGACAGCCAATCTGACAGCTGTGAGATGACATCTCATTGTGGTGTTAATTTGCATTTCTCTGATTATTAGTGACCTTAAGCATCTTTTCACATGTCTATTGGCAGTCTGTAGGTTCTCCTTGGAGAAATACCTAGTCAGGTCTTTTGCCCATTTTTTAATTGGATCATTTTTTGTTGTTGAGTTGTATGAGTTCATCATTAATTCTGGATATTAATCCCTTGTCAGAAGTATGATAGGCAAATATCTACACCCATTTGGTAGGTTGTCTTTTCATTTCATTGATGGTTTCCTTTGCTGTGCAAAAACTCTTTAGTTTGAGGTAGTCAGGATTTACTTTTGTGTTAATGGAAAAATCTATAAATTCTAGTCAGAGTGAAATGATAGTTAATTTTTTGGGTCCATAATTCAGAAGGATAATGGTGATGTTCAAATACATAATCTTGTATCCTAGAAAAACTATAACCATTTGCTACGTGTAAGAGATTAAAAAATTACTCATATTTTACTCCGCTGTGCAAAGACTTGATTTGATCTTTTTTAAAAGACCTATCCACCAGGGGGTGAAACTGGAAATTTAGTTCAGTTTGGTAAATTTATTCTGAAACAATAATTTAAACTATCTCTAGATGTTTTCAGATTCCTGTCTGGTTTCTCCTTGCTCCTCTCTAAGATGGCTGCAGCAATCAGGGGTAGGTGGGCAATATAAGATGTGGGGAGACACACTCTTCTGCATTCACACTGGTGCTCTGGTTGGTGAACTGGCCGGCCCAACCCCCGTTGTGCACATTCTGAAATTACAATATAAATACACCGAATGCTATATTTATATTGCATATTGTATATGCTATATTTCTTCTTCTATAGCTTGATCAGTGCCCAGTGACACCTTGGTCATTGGGCCTGCTTTGGCTATTGCTGGCACTGCAAATATTTTATTCTAGCTAACTGCATGCTTTTATCTTCAGTGAGAAATGCAAGTTTGGCAGCTGAATAGCATGGAATGATATTGGAGTGTCTGAGTTGCCATCCTAGGCAACTTTTACCTTTCTTCCATTCAGCCTCTTCTCTAAATAAATGTTGTCTGACTACTAATTGTACATCTGCTCATGGAGGGGGGTCCTGTGGGAAGGATACCTAGATCATAAGCCCCACAAAGTAGTCATTCAAGGGTATAAACTAGCTATAGTTTGTGTGCAAGAAAGAGGATACAGGAGGTGGTGTAGAAAGTCAGTAGACACTTGTGTCTTGGACATGACAAGGTCACTCTGTTTTAAGTCACTGATGCTTGGGTCAACTAGCCACTGTGTCTTTATGGGATCAACGGAGACTGTGCTAAGCTATCACTGCATGGTGACTGCCCTTCCCATGTTGTCTCACTGTTTTTTGAATGAATGTTTTTACCTGTATCCTTGTTAAATTTAGTCTAGGATAGCTTCATGTCTAATTAAGGTATGCGCTTGATCTGATCATTGTCATGAGAGACTCTGATGAAAAGGGGTCTAATTATACATCTTCCCTGATCTCTTATATGCCTCAGTCCAGCCCTTTATCTGTGTCTGTCTTTCCCTTTCTTCTCCATCCTTCTTATGCTCAGTGCATCTTTGTTGATTTGAGACTATAATTTTTGGCTGCTTGGGCCAGGGCCAAAATTATTGATTAGAAATGGCTCTGATTCTGGTACTCTGTTATGTTGTGGTCTTAAACCTAGTGACAGAAATGATAGCAGAACTAACATCAACATTGCTTGTTAAATGAAATTAACCCTAGAATTTTGGAGCTACATGGATCTCTGGAAGCCACCTGGTAAAGTTTCCTCATTTAATACCCTTGTTTAATACATCAGGAAAGAATTTAAGAGAGCAAGTGACCCTGTGATGTTATATATTCAGCTTTTTAGTTAAGGGCAGAATATGTAGAAGAACCCAGCTACACCACCACATAGCCTCTTATCTATTATTGTATTTTTATTGTATCCTATTATTGTATTTTTATAGTATTTTTTTCTTTGCAGATTTCCTTTGTTCCATGAAGATCACTTGGTATGTTTTAGTAATATTAGTTTTTATATTTTTGCTCATCCTCACTATCCACAAAATACTTGAAGGCCATAGGCAAGTGCAGAAATGGCAGAGTAAGTATTGAGAAATAAATATATCATTTGAGATAATCAATTTAGTTTCAAAGAACTATTAATATTATCTATAGGTTCAATTTCTTTTTTTAGTTCAATTTACCATTTTCTAAGCACCTACTGTATGTAAGTGGTGATTCTAGGTATATAAGCATGAGTAAGACAGAGTGCCAACATTCAAAGAGCTTCATGTGTCTTTCTCCTATCCAGACAAGTGGATAGGAGGGGATAAAGAATGGATGAATTGGAAGTAGTTGATGGACTAGAGGTTGAACAGGAGCTATAGTGGAAGTGAGGGCAGAAGAGAGGTAGAAGAATGGGGAGTGGAGATGAAGAATTTTAGAGTTGGAGATCTTGTTCAGATTGGCTCTTGGCAGTGAGTGTGAGTGGAAGCCAATCTTTAATAAGTGTGAGTGTGTCAGTAGATTTTTGGTTGAGCTGCGCTAAAATGTGTAATTAGAAATCAGGACAATAAAGATGATGATAAAGTATTTAATAACTAATATGACACCTGTCAGGTTGGGCACTGACCGTTTACTACGGTGTGGCCCTACTGGTAGACCCACGCATACATCGTCCCTGCTAGTGTGTACCCAGGAGTACACTGGCTGAGTATCAGGCCTGATGGAAAGTAGTTTGTGTCTTAAAGACAAGAGAAAATGTTTCTTGATGAAACTAGGCTTTGGAGATAGGAGGTTACGTTAGAATCTTAGTACTACCACTTACTGGTTACATGACTTTGAGCAAGTTGCTCACTGTACCCGAGTGTTCCCTTTTACCTCTGTAAAACAAGGCTAATCACCATCACTACACAGTGTTGAGGTAAAGACTGAACTAAAGAGACAACATAAGAAATTCACCCCAGTGTCTAGTGCATGGTAATTCTCAATAAAGGAGAATAGTATTGTGCTGCTTGTGTCATTTCCCAGGGCTCTCATGCTCTTTACCAGGTAAGGCTATCTTAGTCATTTCAATAGGCAAAACAAATGGTTGCCTCTAGGTTTGAGCCATTAATTCTTTTGATTAAGTATTTATTGCAGAAATTTCTGAGAGAAGTTGCATATCAAGTATTGTCATGATACCTTAGTATTTAAGATCCCAAAAAGCATTCGGTTAATAATCATAATGTTGTATGTTTATAGAATAACCATTGTCACAAGATTTTTACTGAATTCTCATAGTATGTAAACAAGATATGTGCTATGATTTTTATTTTATAGATTAAAAAACTTTGAGCTTCAGAGACGTTAAACATTTTGTGTTTTTTCCAATTATACAACTAATAAAAAGATGCAGGGTCTTTCTAGTTTTGAAAATTATATTCTCTCAAATAAATGCATGTTATTTGCAAATAGTGCATAGTTTTGAGTTTCTTGATCCATTTTTTCATTTAATTAGGAAAGAGAGAGAGAAACCAGGTGGAAAAATGTCTAGAAAGAGATGAATAGTGGGGAGTGATACTAAGTTCTTATGAACATCAACCCAAATGGCAGGCCTAAAGGCTTTCAAAATCTAAGCATATAAAGTAATGAAAAATGTCACATTATTTAGGACATATTAAATATTAAATATACATTACATATTCTGTATACCATATCTATGTATATAATCTAAATATAATATCTGTACATAAGAGCTGGGTTTTTCATCAGAGGAGATGGTATAATGGAGAGACCACTGGTTTTAGAAAAGACCTGTATTTGTTCATGGAAAATAACTTCATGTCTTGTTACTCCAGGCCCTGTTGTGAATGGCCTATTTTCTTTGGAAATCCTTTGAACCAATATGGGGAGTAGATATTAAGAATGTGCTTGTTTTTAATCTTAATATTTAATTTCTTTTCTTGGAATAGGTCATAAATACAAACCTTCATCTGTTCTCTTAAGAGGAAGTGATTCAGAGAAACTTCAAACGTTGAACTTGCGGGTTATTTCAGGTGAGCTCGGTGCCATGCAAACGGAACACTGCTTAGGAAATTCCAAAGCTTCATCATTGCAGTATAAACTCAAGATCATAATATCTGAGCTCATTTAAATTAGCCTTGTATCTGGAGGAAAGAAGCTATGGGCAAATCATATCAGAGGACAGTTACGATCAAAACTACCTCCTTAAATAATGGAAAGTTTGCTTAATTGCCAAGGAGAAATTCATGTGAGTAGGCAGAGGAGGAAAAGCAATAAGAAATAAGCCTCAGATTTATTTTTAAATGAGACAAGATACCATTATTCCTCAGAATTGCAAGAAGTAATTGCAGAGTGGGCATGGCTTTTGCTGGAGCCTTCACTTAGCAGAGGGTGTCATTGTGTAAAGAGAACTTCTAATAGCCCCAATTAAAAAGTCCCCTGTCCGCTCCCAAGAAATAGAAAAGGAATAAGGGAATCTTAATTTGAGTAGCAAGGAGGCTGTTAGCACAGATGATGTGGTTCCATCTCCTTCTAATTGTGAAGCCTCCTTCTGAATTCAGGCTGTCAAATCATATGAAGAAGAAAGAGATGGAGAATATGACATGGGCAAAGGCTTATTCTTCATTAGGGACAAATAATATTCTTGAGTCTTTGAAAACTACAGAATTATGTGTGATATTGCTACAGCTGTTCATGCACAGCCAGAGAGCAGGCTATTGTGTACTTTGTGAAAGTTAGATGTGGAAGCTGCATGTCTGGTGTGTAAACCATTTTCAAAAATGAAAGGAAACTGAAGAAACTCTGAGCCCTTCACTGTAGCTGTGTCTGTAGCCACATGGAGATCTGACATGTATTCCACTGTGGACTATGCTCCCCAGGCTTTTTTTTAGCTATTTAAATTAGCAGGTACTCAGCCCCCTAGCTTTAGGAAAACTTGGATTGGGTGCATGTAAAAGCTACCTTAAAAAAAAAATTAGAGTTTCTCCTCTCATCACTAGCAGTAAAGTTACTAACCTATAGATAATAATAAGCATTAGCTAAATAGTCATTGGACACCAGCTAAAAGCGGGGAGAGTTCATGGAAATTCTGGGCGATCAACGACAATTTTGTTTGATTAATGAAATAAAAATAACAGGGTTGTTTCAAGTGGCAAAATTAATCTTTAAAGAGAGAAAATGGCGTTTCCCCTGGTCTCCCCTCTCATCCAGTACACATGTCTGACATTCATACCCAGGAATGCTTTAACCTGGCTCTGAGGAGCTTTTTGGTTATCTTAGGCATTTCAATCTTTTTTCTTTTCAAGTCATAATTTTGAGCACTGAAGCCTTATCTGAGAAAACCTCAATAGCTCCCCTGTCAACCCAGATAATCAGGAGAATCACAAATTTAAAGTTCTAGCTAACCACCGGACCAACCTCACACATTGTATTTATGAGCCTGTGAGTTTCATCCCCCAGAGAAACCTGCCACAGCTCCCTTTGCCCTTTCACAGCCACCCGCCTCAACCCCTGGCTTTATTACCTGGTATATATTATTAATATTTAGAGCAGGCCAAGGGGATGCGGGGGGTGGCCTTTAAAAAAAAAAAACACAAGAGTCTTTTTGAGGCTTAGCCTCTTAAAGGGGGAAAGAAGCAGATTCTTTCTTGTTATTTATATTTCTTTAACCTAAAAGTGATTTTTCCCCCATCCCAATATAAGTTTCTCTTTCTGAGAGAGAAATGGAAAGGAAATAATATCTCCCCTGAGTGCCGTTTTTAAGGCCTCTCTTTGTAATGATGGGTTATAGGCAGCAGTTGAGAATGCAGGAAAAAATGTGCCAGCATGGTTCTCTGGAGAAGCAGTAACACGACTGAAAAAAATGTCTTTCAAAGAGCGCAGTGACTGTAGCCACATTCAGCAGAGCAGCTTGCTGCCGACTCTGACTGTACATGCCAGAATGTCTCTCCAGTCGTTCATGTATTACAAAGTAAGTATTGTCACCCACGTAGACACAGAAACATAGATAGACTCACACCCTCAAAAAGACAAGAGAGAAATAAAGGGAGATGATCAAGACCCTGGCACTGCACAGGGCCTGGCATGTACTGAGGGCACAGCAAACACTGATGGAATAAATGAATCTCATCGCTGTAGAAGATGTCAGACAGAATCAAATCTCAAGCTTTTATAAGTTTAATATTTTCTTCCTTGCTTTGAGAAGTGCGGTGGCTTATGTTGCCTGTCTTGGCATTCTTCTACTTTACATTTTATTCATTCGACTATTATCTTCACACAGGTGATGATTCTGTCTTACTCACCTTTGGAATCTTGTCTCAAGCATAATATCTGGCATGTAGTTCATGCACGATAGAAGCTTATTAAATCAACAAACCCTAAGGGGAAATGAGTATAGAGTAAAAAGAGCAGATGAGCAAGAAATGAATCTTGGGGATTGGGAAAGGTAAAGCAAACAAAGAGACAAAGGGTGATCAGGGGGAATATAATTCTATTTCCTTAAAAAACATATAACATATTTCATAGAATTGCTAAGGATATTGAAGAGTAATGGAAAACACTGACCATCTTGAAGAAGAGATTTTGAGAATTATGCAAAAGTAACTTTGAAACATACCCTTGGAAATAGTGCTTAATGAATTTGCCACATTGGGAGACTAAGGCCAGGGGCAGAAGCAGTAAATGAGGACCCAAATCACTGGATGCAAACAATAGAAACCAATGTGGCTGATTTGGCAGAAAGAAAATTTATTGGAAAACCAAAAGGGAACCCGTGGAAGCAGCAGGAAGGTTAGGGAATCTGAGCTTGGAAAATAAATACTTAAGGGAGGCCAGGCAACTATAAATACAGCCAAAGTCTCACCACAGGTTGGTTTGGTGAGAATGCTTTTGCTGATGTCACCACCCCTGGATGCTTCCTTTGGATTGCCAGAGCTACCCTTAGACCACTTTGCTGTTTTGCATCAATGCCCAGGATTGCAAGTCCCAAGAGGGAGTATCTGACTATCTGAGTGCAGGCCATGGATTTGTACTCTGGGTGCCAGGAAGCAGCAGAGTGGAAATATCTGCCCTTTTGGCTTCCTGAATACTTGAAAATACTCCTGAGAGGTCCATATGCTGGAGAGTCAATAAACAAATCTCTATAATACCAGGTTTCTGGGATTAGGACTTCCACATGTTCTCGCTGCATGGGTCCATTAAAGGTGTTATTTCATCTCTCACATCCATGTTCATTAAAAATGCTGAAATTTTTAAACTTGAAATTCTTCACCTTCAAATATTCAACCAAAATCTACTGATCAGCAGCTCCACAGCAGTCACGTCAAGCATGGATGACACAGCGGCATGCTCTATAGCACAGTCCCTGCCTTCACAGAGCTGACATCACAGTTAGAGAGCTTCTACCCCTGGTTGCCTTGGGAGAAGGGAGACTAATTAAACTGTAAAAACTCATTAAGTAACTTCCATGTGCACAGTACTTTCACACACATCATTTTATTTCATAGGAACCTCACTTTTTCCTGATGAGAAAGCTAAAGCTCTGAGAGTTTAAATAACAGACCCACAGCCAGGTCCTAGCAGGGTCAGGGCTCAAACTCATTCTGTCCAGCGAATGCACTTTCTAGCACATTGGTGGCAATGGTGAACTGGGGAGCTCACCTCTGCTGGTCCAGGCCACAGATCAAAACTGTTTATGCTCTTTTAACATGTAATACTGGAAAGAGAAATGAGATTTCCTCTATAAGGCTGTAGAAGCTTCTGTGAGACAATGTGAGTCATCTGCAAAGTGACATTTCAGCTGATGCTGTTAATGTGGGTGAGTTTGTAGAGACCACAGAGCAAAGAAAATAGAATTTTATTGTGAAAGAGAATTACTGCATGCCAAAAGTGGATGACCCAGTAATTTGTATTACCCCAAAATAAAACTAGTGGCAATGTAAAATTATAATTTGCAACATGTTTATGGCCAGTATAATGAAGACTAAGCAGGTTTCAATTTCCTGCAAAAGAGAAGATAAATTACTGGTGCCAGATGGATAGCAACCATGCAAGATAACATGAAAATTTAATTTTTACTTTCTGACTATAATATTTATGAATCTTAAAAAACAGATTTGAGTTCATAAAACTTATAGCCATCTGCTTGGTTACAGAATAGGTCAAAATGGGTGACTCTGTATGAAGGAAGAAATTCATAAGTGTGAAGAATCTATAGGCAGAATAGGGTGACTTATTCTATTCATTCATTGAATGCCTTTATGTGATGGCCATTTACTCCAGGTCTGAAATAACTGATGACACAACATCTGCAGATAAACATTTTCTCCATATTTGCACAGGCTCTCCCTGCCTGAACCATCCTGCCTCCTGTACCACTCTTCCCACCTTGGCTTTGTCTGCTAAACTCCAAGCCTGCTTTCTGATCGTGGTTTAACTAACACCTCCACAGGGAACACGTATTGGACCTCCCAGATGAGGTCGATTCTCCTGAGTGCATGCCCTCAGAGCCCCACAAATCTCTCTTTGGGGTAACTATTACTCTTGCTTTTTAATATTTTTATGATTATTTGATTCATATGTCTCCCAGGTAGCTCATTGAGTTAGGGATACTCTCTGATAATACTCATCACTATATTCCCAGATCATAGTGTCAAATGTGTAAGAGCATTTAGTAAGTGCCCAGTAACTATTTGTCAACTAAGCATGACTCTACATCGACTATGTTGAAAGATCTTTTAAATATGTTCCCCCAATCATAATTCTTGATAATGCAAAATAACAAAAAGGAAATTCCTTTCCTTTAAAAGGAAATTAAAGAAATTCCTTAATACTCATTCTTTGGAGTATTAAAAATATCTGCAGTGTGAGTAAACTGGAAACTTAGTCAATGGCTCAGAATATTGACAACTATATTGACTTCTTTTGAAGGAGGTTTTTTGTTCTCTCTCTTTAGCTGTTAATTCTAGATAATTTTTCAGTCCTTTATTTTTCCATCCTCACTTGATTTTCACTTTGGTCAGAGTGGGAGCAGATGAGTAGTTTGGGGATCACTGTGAATAATAACAGATGGAGCTTTGAATATAGTAGGGAGTTGGCACCTTGAATAATGGAAATCTATTTTAAGCCACCACAATTGGCTCTATTAGCCCTAAAAGGCTTCTAGCTATCTTGGGCTTGTACAAAAGTGCCAATATTTTTTATGTGATGAAGATATTAGAATGATGTATAGCAATACTGAAGTTCTGCATTGCTATGACAATAAGAAGAAATCATTACAAATGGAAGGTCTTTTGAAGCCAGATTAGAGAATTAAATAAGGATCAGCAAATTATCTGAAATTTTCTACATCTGTCTTACACTGTAATCTGTGAAGATGAACTTGAATTCCTTTCTTTTTGGAGAGGCTCTTATGAAGTAACCAAGTACTTTGTAGGTTCAGTTTAGACACTTCTTGCCCTTGTCTCCATAAAGAGTAATAGCTGAATCTTCCAAAGCAGGGGTCCCCAACCTCTGGGGCCACTAACCGGTACCAGTCTGTGGCCTGTTGGGAACTAGGCCGCACATCAGGAAGTGAGTAGTGGACAAGTGAACGAAGCCTTGTAGCAGCGCTAGCATCATCGCCTCAACTCCACCTCAGATGTTCAGGTATCAGAAAATCATAGAAGCACTGGTTCCCTGGTGCCAGATTGGTTGGGGACCACTTTTTTTTTCCCGCCAAAAGTATGAAGGAGAGGAAAGATGCATTGAGGTCATCACCTCCAAGGTTGGCTATCCATAGCCCTCCCCTGCAGAGCACTTATGCGGGTCCAACTAAATTTTGAGCATACTCCTTGAGTGGGCTTAAAATATGTTGGTAAGAATGTTCTGTTTTGTACTTAATAGTGCTTTCTATTTTTCAAAGTATATCAAAATACACCTTTATTACCTAATTTTACTCTTATCTTGATTTTCTTCCTTTTAGCCTCAAGGTACCCACTAGCTTTGCTGAAGTCACAGGAAATGATCTCAGTAGTTCAGGTGTTGTTACCCATTGCTGAACTTTTATACGGCACATGTGGGGTGAGGACAAGAAGCTGCCATCTGGGGTTGCCTGGCTGCTGCTGCCCATAAGGCCACATGGGTGCCTCACGTAGGTGACTTTACCTGGCCTAATGTTTTCTTTCAGGCCTGTGGGTTCAGCTTCCTGCAATGACAGCACACCAAGAGCGATCCATTGCGTAATCCAGCTCACACCAACAGGTTTACATAACCAGAAGACTAATGTATTAATTCACATTAGTAATGCAGTTGAGAGAAATATGGACCAAAAAGCTCTGACAGCTAACACATGTGGTTCTCTCTCCTTAGATAGAATCACAGAGGATGTCAGATCACAGCCAAGTCTTGTTTGGTAGGTCTTAAAGTGGATTCCTCTGACAACTTGAGAGGTTTTTCTTTAGTAACTTGAGAGGCCTTTCTCCCCATTTTAGGAGTAGCTTAATAGGCTCATTTAACATTTAATAGGTTTTGGCCTAGGGATTATCTCTGACGATGACTTTTCATGCTTCCACTCTGATTATGAATTGATTTTATGGATTAATGCTCAGAGGTCACTTATTTTTCTATCCCCAAATTCCTAGGTGGCACCCCAGTTAACTTGTAGTGCTTCTTCCCACACCCTTTTGTTAAGAAAAACGAGACACAAAGAAATTAAATGACATTCTTTCAGTCATTCAACACATATTTACCGAGTACTTATTAGCTGTCATGCTCCAAGGTGGGTTCTAGGAATTATAACTGTGCAGAAAATACAATCTTTGTACACAAAAATGAAGATAAATAATCAATTACAGCAAAATTGGATACATTCACTATTGGAGAAGTAGAGGTTGCAGAGGGTCCTATAATATGGATACCTAACTCTGATTACTATTTCTCATTTTGTTTTGTTTTTAGCTGTTTGGGCTTTCCAATGTAATAACCAAGTAAAATGTAGTTGAACAAATAGTTTGGAGATAAGAATATAAAAAATTGATGGGGTAAATTCCCTTAGCAGCCAAGAGAGCCTGGTAGGGTGAGGAAGCTTTAGATGTGTCTTTCCTGCAGGAGACGTATCTTATCTTTGACATAAAAACCACCAAGAACAAAGTGAAGACAACACCTTGCAAGTTTCTGTCACTCTGTGGGAATCAAAAATTACATTGGAAGAATAAATTGAAGTTAGATGCCAGATGTTATAGGTATAAAGCACTTTGAAAAGTGTTAGAAATCTTTTTTAAAAATTATCAGAGGGCAATCTGGACATTGTCATGGGCAGTGTGGTAGAGGCTTTATTCGAGAACATAAGGCATGTAGTTTTATTTTTAATCAAAGTTTCTGCTGCTGTTCACTAGATTCAGCCAGGTCAAAACTCCAACTGGGGTTCTTTTTAATTTTTTAGGCTCTTCTGAAGTTCCTAAAAAATGTCAAAGAAGTGTTTGGTTCAGAGATTTGACAAATTCATGAAAAGACTTCTGTAAAGTTTTAAAACATTTCTGACCATTCTACTGTTTTAACTCGTGTTGGTGAATTAATATAATTTGAAAGAAACTCTATTTCCCAGTGTAGAACAAAAAAAAATGTACCTGTTTTAACTATTCTGAAGAAGGTATTAAAATGTCATATATTTTACCTTTTTGCCTTTTTATCAATTTTCCAGAGGTTTTACTATTAGCATATAAGTTACATGACTTTGGATACTAGGAAAAACAGAAGATAATACCCCACTAGAGACTTACTTTGGAGTAGCCATCATTTTGACAGATAATAGCTTTCTTCAGTAAATTATGGTTATACCATACTATAAAACATCAGCAAACTGAATGAGTATGCAAATGGTGAGCAGTTTGGCTTTCCAACCAAATTAGCTTCGTTAATTTTTAAAAATAATTATTTAGTTTAATGAATGAGCTCTTTAGATATTTTAATATAATTGTCTAAGCAATCATTTGCATGGTAAGTTCATTCTGAATCTTTAATGTGTATCAGAATCAACTTGGATGTCTGTAAACAGAATATCAAAGTTACAAATGTATAAGCCCTTTGAGCCAACAATTCTATTTCTAGGAATTTGTCCTATAGATTTACTCACCTGGGAGAGAAATGACATGTGTGGAATGTTTATTGCTAGTGTGTTTGCAATGTCAAAAGATTAGACACAATCTAAATAGGAGACTGTTTAAAGAAATGATGATACATCTATACTATGGAATACGAAGAAGTTATTAAAAAGGAATGAGAAAATGCTTATGTGGAAAGATCTCTAAGATATATCTTTAAGTATATATGTGTATAGTATGCTACTATAGTATGTAAAGAATGACAAAAAATAACATATACATATGTATAAAGGTATAAAATATCTATCTATATATGTATGTATGTATGTATGTATGTATGTATGTATGTATGTATCTATTTATCTGTCTGTCTATTCATCCATTCATCCATCCATCCACCATCCATCATCTATCAATAAACAAAAAACTAATAACTTTGGTTGCCTGTGGGAAGGGAGGGGAGAAGGAACGGAAATATGTGATGTGGTGGGAAGTGATTGATGGGGACAGGAGATAAGAGGGAGACATTCCACTGAATATCCATTCATAGTGTAAAAATTTTTAATCATGTGAATGTATTCTGTATTCAAAAAATTAAATCCCCAAAATAAGTAATCCTCATTACATTTTTTTTATATAATTAAAAGAATAAAATTCCAAGAGAAAATTTAACAGTATTTCTATTTTGTTAACTCATACCAATGTTTAATCATCTTCATGGACAAGAAGCATTGTATTCCTGATTACACTTAAATCTTCATTTTGATTTCTCTCCTTAAGGAGCAACTACCCAAATTTATCTTTAAATTATAGGTCACCTCATTTCAATCCCTGTTCAGGGCTTTGTATAAAAAGTAAAGACATTTGTAAAGGAAAACCCACAAGCTTCAATACAAAAACTATAAAAGCAAGATTCCAGACTCCGTGGAATAAATACCATTATGCCATGGACAAGAAGTTTCATCTCTGCCCTTGAAGTCAGCTAAAGAGAATATAGGAAGAATCTGATAAAGTCACATAGTCATAGTAAAGAAAGACAGATTAGAATTCATCTAATTTATAACTTTGCATCTTGGTAAAATTGTCTCTGAAATTAATATTCTTCTTAGGGACATATTTCAACAATATGCGATAGAAGGAAAGGTTTGAAGTCAGTTTCCAAACTAAAATTTCTTTCTTGTTACATGACATTGTATTTAAATTTTTTTTCTCTACTTTGTTCCTTCTTAACTATGCTTCAGGCCTTGTGCCTAGAAAGTGGTAGGAAGGAGGAATACAAGAAAAGAAATAGAATTGGAAGAAATGGGTTAAAGTTATCAGAGTTGTAGATAGGAAATTTAGTGAGTGGTGGAAATGCCCAAATCCTTTCTAGATGGAAGGCTTATTTCTCTCACTATATTAGAAAATGTTGTATCTGTTTTTGCATACTGCTATTGACTATAGACTAAAACAGTTCTCCTTCTTAAATAGCAGAGACCACGCGGAGGCTGCCCTTGATTCAGGTCAAGGAAGTGCTTTCTCCAATACCAGAACTAGAAGTTCCTTCCACAGTGCATCAGCACGATCAGTATACACGGTGAGTAATGATTCGGCTTTATCTATGATTTGACTTTGTTGCAAACGTGATGAAATCCAAGAAGACAAAGTGATCTCAAACTACAGTTCTGTCTTCTAGGAGATAAAAAGTGTTGAACTTGCAAAATCAGCTCATATGAATTAGATGACATGAAATAAAATTACTTTTTCCTCCAAGGTGTAGGAAAGACCAGTAAACTCAACTTTTGGTCTGTTAAAAACATGTGCCCCTGAAATGTGCACCTTGTTCCTTGGTACTATTTCTTGAGGTTGTCATCATTCTAGCAAGCCAATTGTTGTTTTAGTCAAAGCATGAGAGAAGAGAGAATGTAAATTTATAAAGCAGAACTACCCATTACCCTCATTTACTGGAATTAAAATCTTCTCTAAATTTTAACATTTGACAATCTAGATTAGTACATACTAATTTCCATGTATCTGAATCAGAAGTGTCTTTGAAAACTTTTTTACTCATTCAACAGATATTTAATAAGTAGTTATTATGTTAAAGACACTATCTATAGCCATTATATGGGGTATAAAAATTGTAACAGGGAAGAGAAGGGACACTAGTATTTATTAATATCCTTTTGTGCTTGGTGGTGATAGATCATTTACTCTTCATAACACTTGGGCAGTTATCACTCGCAGCATGAACCAAGCCAGGATGTGGGAAAAACAAAAAGGAGAGTGTAGAGCCCTAGGACTAGTAACAGTGGGGCACTGCTAGTGTCTCTGACTAAAGGGGCAGGGAACCCAGAGTAACAGAGACAGGAAGCAGACACATGCACACACACGTGTACACACACATACATGCACACACACACACACATACACACACACACACACACACACACACACAATATGCATGGAAGGATGCCTGACAGGAACTGTGTCCTTTGGTCAAGGGACACAATAGCCTGGGTTGCCCTGAAGAAAGAAAAATATCCCAACTTGGTTGTTCTCCCTTTACCCAGTGTGCTAGTACTTCCCAGTGGCCAGGCCCAACCAGAGCCAGAGGACACTGAAACCCAGTTGAGGCAGTTCATATAGATTGGCCTCTCAGGGTACCAAGCAGGGTGGGAAAAAGTGGAGAGCAGATCACGAGAGGCAACTGAAGGGATCCATTAAGGTACTGTAGGTACCTTAATATGTCAAACTTGAAACTAAGGATATGATTGTGTTCAGTGCTGGAGAGATGATCTTAGTACTTGGCTCTTAGTGCAATCAGGGTCTGCTGATGGCTCGGAAATTCCTAAGTAAACTATAATGTAATCACGCAATTTTTTAATGAAATATTACTGGGTGTCTGTCTGATACTTCTCATTCTGGTCCTCATTCTGGGATGCCCAACCTTGCATATAAAAAGCTCTCTTTTGTTCATTTGCCAAATGCCTTTTGAACACCTACTGGTGCCAAGAATTCTGCTACTCATTTGCAAAAATAACATAGTGTTAGAGGAGGAATCAGATTAGGGAACCCTTAATTCCAATAGAGTGTCATGTAACCTGATAGATGTATTCACAAGGGACTTGGGGAGCATAATGGAAAGACTCCCTCATTTAGATGATATGTTGCCTAGCATTTAACAGATATGCAATACATATTTTCTGAGTGAATGATTGTCTCAACTTCTATTAGAATCATGGAATTCTATAACGAAAAGAAACTTGAATGAACACTTACACTTTCATTTTATATAAGTGGAGAATAATTCAAACATACTGTAGTGACAGAGGTGGAGAAGATTCTAGGTTACCTGGATCCCAAGCTGAGAAGTTTATTACCACTAATAACACTGTCTTCTTGAATATAATGGAGCCTCCACTGCTTAACACAGGGCTGGAAAGAGCACTTAATCAGTATCTTTATGAAGTTTTTGGTGTTCTTATAAGACACTGTTTTGATAAATGGTTTTTAAATTGTTTTCCATGAATTCTTTTCCAGTAATACTTAACAAAACTTTTGTGTGACTAATATTTGTTGTTGTTGTTTTTTTTAATCTTCAGAATATCCTTCTAAACAATTCTTCTGGACAATTTGGACCAAACTCTTTTTGAAGAATACTCATAATTTTATTTGGGGAATGAGTTAACTGGTAAATATATGAGACCAGTTGAGACTACATGGTAGGAATAGCAGGAATGCTGACTAGTTGGTGAAAACTAACTTGAGAGCATTCATTGGACCCAAGAGATCAAAGAAATGAGAGTTTTTTTTCCAGGAAGCCATTATGAGTCACAGAAACAAGCTGATGAAACCTGTGGAAATAGCAAGAGAATATTTCTTTGTTTATCCATCACTATATAGCTTATAATGGCCTCAAGATTTTGATTTTGAAAATCAAAAACAGGGTCAAGGATGAAAATCCTTTTCTTATTTGCCCACATTGCATATTCTGATTTGGTGGGTTTTCCTATGCAGATAAATTATTTCTCTTTGGCAAATTACTTCAGAGGGCTTGAGTTGTTTGTTTATATATTTGTATGGATATATAAATCTTGCCTGCTTTTGGCACTGAGGATGTTTAAAAAACTTCAAAGATACTAAAATGAAATGAATTTAAGTGAAATATTAAATAAAACTTGAATATTTAAATTTAATAGCAAAATGTTTCCTCTGATTCTTTTGGCTTTTATCTTTTTATAGCTATGTTGACATCAACAATAATTATTGTTATCAATTACAATAAAAGCACATATAGATTAGAGGGCAGTTCTTAATATTGACAAATATAAAAATACCTTCTCATAGTTAAGGTGAGATTTAATTTCCTGGCATTATTATTTGGTTAAAATTGCTTAGCTGAGTAGATTTCCAGAGTTTAAGTGTAGGGTTAGATTTACTATTTAGTAACTTAACAGAAATAAGATTTTAGCACACAAATTTTTCTGGTACTTTTTTCTTTTCTTTTCTTTTCTTTTCTTTCTTTTCTTTCTTCTCTTTCTTTTCTTTTCTTTTCTTTCTTTCTTTCTTTCTTTCTTTCTTTCTTTCTTTCTTTCTTTCTTTCTTTCTTTCTTTCTTTCTTTCTTTCTTTTTGCTAGATCACAAACAGATTCTAATTGTAAAATTTAGGTTTAAAGATCTGGCAAGTGGAATTCTACTAGTCTCACTTTTCTCATCTGTGTCCCTGATGAATAGGTGAGTCAGGCTCAGCTCTGGAACATTCAGCAGGAGTTTAGGGGTCTCACACGCCATGAGGCATGGATACTATACAATTTCTGAGAAGCCAAATTATTGTTTCCATGCACACCCCTATTATGTTTCAGACAAATGACTTGGAAATCAATGGGAACTTGGCTTACAAAAGGCATAAATTAAGCTTCAAAGTTCTGTTAAATTGTGTCAGATTTCTGGAAGCTATTTTCACTTATTTAAAATAAAAGACTTTAACAGATACTGTGAAGCATTCAAAGTTGTAGATGGCCTGCTGTCTGCTCACAAAGGTTTACAATCTGGTAGAGGAGAAGGGACACGCATACCACTAGTTATAATACTAAGCACAATGGGGTAAGATAAGTGTGTCATTTGCAGGCTCCATGCTTCCTGCAGAGAACTCGCAGGCCAATAAAAATCATTTCCAGTCAGGGGTAATCAGGGTAAGCTTCTCAAGAAAGTGGCTTTTGAGCAGCATTGAAGCTGGCTTTTCCCAATCTCTCAGAATAGGTCTCCTAAGTATACATTTTCTCAGCTCTATAGCCCCTTTCGTGTCTGCTACTTACAATTATTTTTGTGGTCACAAATTAATGTCTGTCTCCCTCTCTAGACTGGTTCTGCTCACCGCAGTATCCTTGGCAGCTGATATGATGCTTGGCTCACAGTTGGTTCTTAATAAATATCTGTTGGAGGAAGAACTATTTACTGAGCCCCCCTACGCAAGGCATATGCCATGTATACTTTCATTTCTTCCTCAAAATGAGTCCTCGAAACAGGAGTCATTATTCCTGAGAAAGCTAAGTCCAGAGAAGCTCACCAGTTTGCCTTTGGTCTCAGGACTAGTTTGTGGATTCAGTCCTAGGTCTGTGGGGCTGTGAAGCCTTGTTACTCACTGTATAAGTGCAAAGGGAGCAGGCCGCTTGGAGGGGATGTCTGAGAAAAGGGGCTCCAGCTGAGAGCACCAGCAATGTGCTCTTCTGAGAGTGCAGGGATGCTGGGTTAAGCATGCCCTTGAAGAAGACATCTGACTGCAACTGTTGCTCGGTTGCCAGTCCTGAATGTCTCCTTTAGCCCGGCAGTCCTGCTCTCCTCCCCACCTAACTGGCTCCCATAGAAATGAATCTGTGGTCCTTGATGCCCAGTGTGATTCATGGCTTCCAATCTATACCACTGACCTTGGCTTTTAGCACACCCAGCTTTTCAACTGGTTCCAAGTCTGACCTTGACCAACCCTGTACCTCCTCCCTATGACTTGTAGCTCAGTCTTGCCTCTGTGGCTCTCACTGCAGGCTTCTTTCCCCAGCTGTGACCCATACTCACCTCCTTGACCTCTGTCCCACTGAGTAGCAGGATCCCAGCCCTACCCACGAATGAATTCAGGTGTAGATTGGAGAGGGCAGAGAAGAAACATACACGATGCCAGAAGGCTGCCAGAATTGTTTAGTCATTGAGTGAACACAGTGGAATTAGAAGGATAGATAGAGGAGAAGATCTGAAGGGACAATTGGTGTCACTGCAAAAGACTTGATGTAGAAGGTAGGAGTGAGGATGTCGCAGGAAAAGGGGAAGAGAAGAGACACAGATAACAACCCTCCACACTTCTGTGTGGGGGAAACAATATCGCCCAATCTTATAGCAGCTAGTTTTGGTTTCTAGCAAAATTTTCATTTTTCACAAGGTGCCCTTCAAACTCAACTTTCTTCCTAGCCATAAGTTCTAGTCTCTCCCTTCCTATACTTAGTCATCCTGGATGAAGCTCACATTCTTCAGACCACTTTGCTCTTCTCTGCCTCTTTTCTATCTGTTATGTTGGTCCTTTCCTTCCATCTGTAGAAATTCTCTCCACCCTGCAAAGGCAGGGAGGCTACCTTGTCCATGGAGCTTCCCTGCTCGTACCAGTTGGAATAATGTTTCTCTTTTCTGTGTTTCTCTAAGATTTAGTCCGCTTCCAATAGTACTTCTCACATTCTACCTCATATTACAGCTACTTGAATTCATGTCTGCATCTCCACTGGTCTGTGAGTAAGACTGGAAACCTTATTTCTCTAGATTCTGAGTCTCCAAGAACCAGTACTCACTTCTACCTACCTTCTCCTCCCTGTGATACTCATCTTGGTTGATGGAGTTTGACAGATGTTGACTGTAAATTCATCACAGTGGTTACCTCTCAGGGGATGGGGAAGGGGGTGAGATTAAATACCTACGTATCAGGGACTTCTAACACAATGGTAATGTTCTTTTATAGACTAGTGGGCATGTGAGAGTTCATTGTGCATGATTCTATGTAGCTTACATATATTTTAAAATATACTTTTGTACCTACTTGATGTTTAATAAAACTAAATTTTACAAGAGACAAATATTATATAAATTGCATCTTTCTTTTTACCCTCTGACAGCAGATAATTTATCTGTCTGTCTTTTTCTCTCTCCCACTATACTTCTTTTCTTCATGTAAAACATGGTAGAATAAAGACTTGGACTCAATGTTCTGACAGCTTATTCTCGTAATTTGACTTTGTTTACTTCCCTCTCTCTTTTTTAATCTTACTTCTCTTTTCTGTCTGCATCTTTCTTAACCATTTTCAACTCTTGGTTCTATTCTGGTGGGTGATGACCTTAAGATGAGTGGAAAAAAGTTTTTGTATTTAAAAAATCTAAATAAGGTATGTTAGCAGATTACCCTGGGAGTATGACAACCAAAGATAAATTAAAAAAAATATCTTTTACATAAGAATCCATACTTTAGTAAAGACGGAGTAATGTAGAAGCTTCTGTGATTTGAAGGACATGATGAAGTGTGCTTTCATGAACAGAGAGAAAACAAAATATTTTAGTAAAGATAATACTTCATAAAATATTCTAGAAGAGTTATACCCCCACCCACCAAGAATTAAGGCTGTTACCAGAAGAAAATATGGAGATAATATTGCTGCTTACTAGAGGAATATCATTTTGTAGGTTATTAGTTAGGACACTTTCATATGCAAATAACAGCAGGCCCTAGTCAAAATAACTTAAAAGATAAAAAGGCTTATTATTTTACTTAATAGAAATTCTGAGTAGTGTTTTCAGGGTTGGTTAATTCAAGAACTCACATTATCAATCATCCTGGTTCTTTCCTCTCTTTCCTCTTTGCCAACTTTAGCTTGTTGGCTTTCATCTTCAGGCTTCGCCAGCCATAGTTTCAAAACACGATTGTATTACATAGTGGTACCACGGTCCCAAGAATAATCACATCCTTAGACCACAATGTCCTTTCTAAGAGTAAAGAAACCTTTACAAAAAGTTTGCCTTACCCTTCACCCAGCGCATTTCTCCTCATACATGGGTTCAGTGACATGAGGGTGGTGAAAAAAAATTATTGGAGCTTATTTATTTTAGCAGCAGAGTTGAGTGGTTTCAGCTTTTAGGCTCCCCCAACCCCCCCCCCCACCACCTGCCTTGGTTCTGAGCCTGGTTCTCCAGCCCTCCTTTTGATTCCGTGAGCAAGATCCTTTTCTGCAAGACCCTTTCAGAAAGATCCTTTTCCTGCCTAAGTTTCCAGAGTTGGCTTCTGTTGCCTGCTGAATACAACATCGAACATCTATTTTATTTCACAAAGCCAATGATGTCTGAGCTGTAAGAAACCTTATAAATCACCTGGCTCAACTCCCTCATTTTATAGCTAAGGAAACTGAAGCCCCAGAGGTTGAGGATTTTACAAAAGTTCACATCACAGAGCTTGTCGGTGACAGAACTTTGAATAAAACGAGCTCCCCTTTACTCATGGTAGTGCAGTCTGCTTTAAATTTTAATTTCTTGTTAGTATAAACCACAGCCTCTGCTCTCCTCTCTTTCTCACTTCCTTTCTCTCTCTCTCTCTCTCTCTCTCTCTCTCTCTCTCTCCCTCTCTCCCCTTCTCTCTCTCTGCAATACTTAATAGAAAATAATAACATGAAAATCTTAATTTGTATTCCAAAGTGACAATTTGCTTTGTGTAACTTAAAAACTTGTTATAGAGATAGATTTTTTGTTTTCTTTTCTTTTCCTTCAGAGATTTGGCATTTGGTCAAGACAGGCATCAGTTTATATCCTTATATGGTGCCTTGTTCTTTCCAGCTATTTTAAGTGTTTATTTTCTCCAGACATAAAATTCCTGTTTGGAAAGGAAGTGGTGTGCTCTAGGGAAACACATAGGCTAGGATTCTGACAGTGATTATTTACCATTCCTAAGTCTAGCTTCTAGCCGTGTGCATTTGGGGAGACCCTTTCTTGACTCACACTAATAGATATATATAATCTGATATATATATATATATATATATATATATATATATATATATATATATATATACACCCTATTTTTTCAGTAGCTTTAGGGTAGCCACAACTCATATAACCACTGCCGAAATAGTCCAATGGAGGAGAGGGGATTAATAATAATAGTACTAATTATGAAGCAGACATTATTTTAAGCACTTAGCATGTTAATCAGTTGATTTGTTTTATCTAACAATACTAGTAGGTACGTATTATCAACACCCCAATTTATAGATGAAGAAATTAAATCAGAGAGAGCTTAAGTAACTTGATAAAAGTCACACAGCTTTTAAGTGGCAGAGTTGAGATTTGAACCCAGGTTGTCTGGTTTCAAAGTACATGCACTTAACCTTCTGCTTTGTTACATCTTAATCACAGAGTTTCTTTATGGACGTAAAAGTAGATTTGTTTTTGTCTTTAGGAAAGAAATTATTGCCCAGTGCAGACGTTACGCAGACTTTAATGGTATTTCCATAAACACTTCTAACAGGAGGTTCTGTATCATGGCTCTTTTGTGTCTGAACAATGCTGAAGGGTGTACCTACAAACAATATTCCACCATGAGTACTTCTACTCAACAAACACTTCTCTTGTCTCTCCCCACATTACAAGGTACCTTTAAAGAACTCAATTATTGAGATTTGTGAGAATTGCACAGAATGAAGCTTTTTGCCCTTAATGCTCATAATATAGGATCAGTAAGTAATTGTTCTATCGATTATTTAAAAGAGTGAAATTCTTTTAACTCACCTTAAGATTCCCTGTAATGAAATATATTAATTACAATGAAAAACACCCAAATATTGATGAGAAAAGACTGTGAACCGAGTATCTGAACAGTCCCTTTTCACTTAACTGGGTTTGAAAAACATTTTTCTACTTGAAATTTACTTCAGAGAGACAAAACATCTCTATTCTCTTCCTATTTTGGCAAACAGACAATATAGTTTTTATTTTTAAGCAATTTATCATAACAAAGGTCTACTATGTCAAGACAAACTAATTGTGCTTAATTATTACATCATAATGAGATTTTTTTCTTATATTATTCTTTATTCAGAATAAAAACTTTGGTAGAAAAAGGGTACTTAAAATTATCTACTTTATTTCAGCTATCTAAGTAATGGACTAATATATACTAGGAGAAAAGTTTCCCATTATTCAGTAATAATTGGTTTCTTGCAGATTAATTAGATCAATATGAACAAAAAGGATCCCTTTCAATGGCATGTTTTAGTGCCAGAAATTTCATCGGAGACAGATGTCATTCAGGATGTATTCTAAGGAATCTGCTGGTTTGGGTGGGATGAAAAGTGGTGGAGGAGCAATAGGGAGATGAAAGACGGAGGAGAAAGGAGGTTATTCTGTCTCTCTTGGGAGCCAGGTGTACAGGCCCACCTGTCCCCCTAACAAGCCAGTGCTTGAGACTCCATCTTTCCTTCCTGTTTAATTGACACCCCACGATGGTTGAGCAGTGCAGAACCTTCCCGTCATGTCAACACCCAGACTTTGTTTATTTTCAGTTTTTTTTCAGTAAAATTTAATTGGAGTTCAGTATATAGTAATGCCTGGGATGAGCTCCCTTTTGGTTATTAACATAACTGGAGTGGAAGTCTTTTATTTGTCCATCTGTTTGTTAATGCAACACCCACCTTATGCCAGGCACAGTCCTATAGCAGAGACAGGTTATACAAACAGTTATAATGCAGTGTGGAAAGGGTTGGGCTGGATCTTAACTTCTGCACAATTGGTTTTATCCATCTTTGAATTCCCAGTATGAAGAGGAACTTGAGTCAAGGAGGAAGACAGAAGTAAGGAAAGACTTCTTGGAGGAAGAGACACAATCTGAGTCTTAAAGAATAAGTTAGTTGGCCAGG
Source organism: Macroglossus sobrinus (assembly GCA_004027375.1). Lineage (NCBI taxonomy): Eukaryota > Metazoa > Chordata > Mammalia > Chiroptera > Pteropodidae > Macroglossus > Macroglossus sobrinus. Next base: position 573,820 of record PVKZ01000739.1, read on the forward strand.
GTGGAAGAAACACATATATAGAAAAGGGACTCCAATGTGTCCTCCAAAATACACACACACACACACACACACACACTGACTCCTGACATGCAAGAAGCAGAAGTATGTTCTCTTGGCAAATAATATCTATGCTCTTATCTATTTCAAGGACATTGCAGTAATTAATGTGCAAGAGATGAGCTTTGTGAAGCTTGAGAATGTCAGAGTTCTACATGAGAAAAGTGACAATACTGTGATCTATGGTGATATTTTTTTGCACCACATAATTTGAGCTTGTAACTGATTAACCAATTAGAGATTAAGCAGGCAGGCCTGAAAGGCTACTGCACAACTAAAAGAATGATTTATAACACAAGCAGTTTCTGGAGTAGAGGAAAGCAGATTGCATTCCCAGGAACGCCACTGCAGGCTTCTCCATTCAACCTGGAGAAAAGTGGCACCGTAAATCTCCCCTTCGGAAAGCTCCAGTGCACAGTTACAAACTAAAAGGTTCAGGATGTTCCTTTAGTTAAAAAAAAAAAAAAGTTTATTAATGGTTAAACATACCTCCCAGGAAAATCCTTTTTTTCACCCTTCTCAGCTGTCCCCTAAATACCAGTTTTTGAATCACTGCAGTAAGAAAAGATTGAGACATTGGAAGATTTATGAAATTTTATCCCCCTTTTGGAATTATACTATAGCCAGTTTTAATGAAAAAGGTCAAAGATAAAATTTTTTAAAGCACAATTTTATTTGTGCTAATATTATACAGTGAGTCGTCACTTAGCATCACCAATAGGTTCTGCAACTTTATGCAAAACAGAGTATAATAAAACTGATTTTTACCATAGGCTAATTGATGTTAACAAGAATCAAGTTCTATGGCATCCCATCAACAATATGACAAAATGACATTCAACAAAATGGCATTGTTCAAGTTCCTGCTGTACTAATTTTAGAAATGCATTAGTCTATGGCATTATCAACACTGTTGAATTCTTTGATTCATACTGGTCCTCTATGGGCTCCAAACAATGCTCGGTGGCAGCTACAAAAGTTAAATTGCCACTGTAAAGAGGAAAGAGGGTACACAGTGCAAACAGCAGTCCACTAGGGTCTTTGTGGGTTTTACCCTTGAATTGACGAGGAATTGATGAAGGTGCCTGAATTGATGGGAAAATTTGATGAAGGTGCCTGAAAATTGATGAAGGCTAGGATCAAACTGTTAAGAACATTTTTTTGTGTATTTTCTGAGTGCTTGGGCCAACCAATGAAGGTTTTAATCAAAGGAATAACCAGATTTGAACTCAGAGAGTCTTCACTGTGGTGCGGTCCAGCCGTGACAGTATCCAGGGGGCCCCGAAGGTATGCAAGGCGTTGGCACGGGATATAGTCGACTACACAGCTCAGAGGCGGTGTGACATTGTTTCGTTTTATTGTGATTTGAGGACAACTTTTATACTTTCTATTTTGGCATTTGATTATACTTTGTTGTTAAGGTAACAGAGAGTTAAATTTCCGTAGTTAAGCGAAGCAGAAAATCTTATAGAGTATATTATTATTCATGATTAATTAGTACATTCTTTTTTCTCGATCATTGGAACAGAACTACCTGATGGAACAATCTAAACTTTTTATTCTTTTATCTATTACGTAAGATAAAGTTTGACTTAAGTAAAGGTGATAGATAGAGGTATTCATAACAGCACATATTGGCTCGTGGGCAGACATTGTTCTTCTTTTTGCCTGAATAAATCTTTCAGTTGCTACTTTATTTATGCTGTTATCTAAAGTTTAAGCTGAAACTTTTTCATAGCTGTTTGACAGTTTCCTTGGTGTAGTATTGAGGAAAACATTTTTAAAAATCAGTTTTACAAAGCTGCTTTTGTAAGCTAAGTTTTCGTTCCTTTGTTTTTAAGCACCAAGGAGATCCTGACCCAACCAGCCTTTCTATCAAACTTAAGCTACTAGTTTTTTATATATCCAGTAGGCCACAAAAGGAGGCCCTTCCATAGTAGGCACAGGCCTATGAGTACATTTCTGATCTTTTACTGATTTTTCTACTAACTGCGTGGGAATAGAAGTATAAGCAGGTGCTAATATTCAGTTTGTTGTAATTTATTCGTAACATCTTTAAGAGGCACGTCAAAAGGAATTTCCCTTAAATATTGTTCAAATAAAGGGTTTATGCATTCTGGATAGTCAGAGTGACTGGAGCTGATTCCATACGCAGGGAATTTACTATGTTTTTCCTCAGAGCCAATTTTGAAATCCACTTGTACAGTGTCTACACTTACTAGAATTTGTGCTACCCAAATTCTCCTTATTAATAGGATTGTTCTTAAGAAACCAATTATTCCTAAACACATGCCACGTCCCTGTTCTTGACGATGCATTCCTTGAAGCATCAGTCCCCATCTCCGGACCTTGTCATGCAGTGAGGTAGAAAGAGGATGCGGCAGTACTGACACTGCCATCATGGGTAATTAGAGAGGCCTGTGCTGATACCAAGCTGGTATTATAGGGGAGGAAAAATAATTAATAACCTATCCTTCCGAGTTCTTAGCTGAGACCCTTGTAAAAAAAGATGAACAAGAGAAAAATAAATGGAAGTTTATTAAAATGTAACCTCATGGGAGGTAGCCAGGAAAAAATGAGGAACTCAAAGAGGTGGCTTGGAATTCAGGATTCAATACTATCTTAATAGGGAAAGAGGGGTGGGGATGTAGGCCTTTAAGGAGAGAATAAATGACTTTAGGAAAGATAAATGGACGCAGATGGGCGGTATGATAGTTTGTGTCAGTCTGTCTGGGTGTGGTGTCAACTTCTATTCTTCTCTCCTATGATAAGAGTCAATCTTCCCTGGGGAGGGGAGTTCTTGAACAACTGAGTTTCTTTTAGAGGACCTGTCTTTAGGCAGCTAAGGGGAGTTCAGAGAAAGGCTCTTTCTCTGAATTTGCTGTTTTTCAAGTGCCCACAGCTCAAAATCCTCAACATAACAAAGCAGCATATTTGGGGTGCTTGTCCTGAACTCCTATAGTCATATAGTATTGGGGTAGCATATTCTGCTGTCCTTCAGTATCTATTACACTAGTTCATAGAAAGAAAGAGAATAAAATAAATAAGAATGAGGCAATAGGATAGGGGAAGATCACAAAGAAGAAGTAATTGATGGTACTTGAAAACTGATTTGGTGTTGTGGGGGAAGAAAAGCAACAGCCTAGAGTAAGAGCGAGGAATCTGGAAGGTTACACTGTGCATCCAACTAAGAGAATGTAGAAAGAGGGAGAAAGATGATGAATTTAATTTGGACATGTTTAGATTAAGTTTAGTGGGACACTCAAATACTGATGTACAGGTGTCTGATAGGAAGTTGACTCTACGGCTAGAATTCAGGAGTGAAGTCAGGGCTCCAGGTAGAAATTTGGGTGTCATCAGCACATAGGTGGGTGGTTGCAGAAACCATGAATACACCTAGTGGATTTCTCTGGTCAAACAGATTTATACAATTTTAGATGAGAGATGTGCAAAGTGAATTTCATATTGAATCTTATTTCATTTTGTAGAGTGCACCACAGTTGCAATAGTTCGTGCACCAACTGAATGGATATATCGATGGATGGAAGATTGAATGAATAAAGAGTATAGGTTTGTGAACATCAATAGATGTTCTCCTCTTAGACTTTATCTCATTATTTGTTTCAGTTTTTGCTCTGGAAAGGAGAAAAACATGACAACCTCCAAGAAGCAATAAGGCAACATTTGGAGGTGATACATGAAAGACTTTATTCTTGCCTTTAAAAATCAATGAGCCTCTAATTCTAAGCCAACTAATTTCAGATGTATTTCATGTATATTATTCTCATTAGGTAACGATGCCCAAGCGGTGACAGAACCGCTCGTGCCTTTGCAGTAAATCCAAATGGAGATGACAAGCCAAGTGACACACTGGGTACTATTCCGCAAACAAACATGTTATTTTGCACATAACTTTCCTTGTGTAAATGTGAGTCTTTAGTCAACATTCCTTGTCAGAGAACAAATGATTTTAAAAGAAAGAGAAGTGAGATACCAGGCCTTGGCTTATAAAAAGCACACCTTACATAGTGATACCACGGTATCAAGGGCTGCAGAGTACATCAACACTCTTTAATAATCAATCACACTACCATCAAGGCAATATACAGGGCAGATTGGAAACAAGTTCTATTACCATTGACGGATGATTTTTACTTTTCCGAGGAAAGGTAGTTTTGACCCTTCACGAATCATTGATGAAATGCTTAAAATGTAGTTGTAGTCCAAAATAGCCAAAATGTTTTTCACACTTCACTACATACACCAAATGGTTTGGGCAGTGCCAAGTAAATTACAAATCCATTTTATAGTTCAGGAAGGTCATTAGGACTCAGATTCATTATCTGGTGAGATTTTTTAAAAAACTTTCTTTCCATTTATTACTCTCCTTTGTGTGAGAGGAAGCTGCAGGAGCAGAGCAGAGGCCCCGGTTCATTCAACCCTGACACTTATTTGTGTCTACAATTTTGCCATAAATTTGGAGAGGGAGAGACAGAAATTGCAAATGCAGAGATTAAAATTCCCTTGTGCTACATTTGTCAAGATCAGCAGATTGTAAACTGCCTCTTGCAAATATGATATGCATCAAGCTAATAACTCTGAACCACAGACTTATTCATTTGAGTGGTGTTTCCCTCCAGAAATTTCTGAAATTGCTTCTGTAGTCGTGATGTATCCCTGAGCTGTTTAGGTTGAATAGAAAGATTAGAGAGAAAGATTAGGCTAAAGACAGAACGTCCTCTTTCAAGGAGATGAAAATGACACATTTTCCTGTTTACAGCATTGCATCAGTCTTAGCAAACTATGCATTTGAACTACTTTGTTTAGCCTTTTCTGAGGAAAGAAAAGAGATTCTCAGTCATCGAAATTGTCTGAGAACCTTGTAGGAACATTGATGACAAAGAAATCCAAATCATTTAGATGGTCTCATTCACACACTTCTGGCCCTTCTATTGAAAAATAATCTGTAGGTTTTATACTTTAAGTCTTTGTCAGGACCCTTTCCTGTTTTCTCCCTGATAAGAAGTTTTCTTTTGCTTCTTGTTTTGATTTTTGAAAATTTCATTACATAAGTCATCCATTAATATATTTTCATTATAAAAATATCTAAATATTAAAAATAACACTGCAGTCTCCTTTGATTATTATGTCAAATTCTGACATTATGCCCCACACTATCACAACACTTCCTACCCCTGGTCACAAGCATTGTTAGTTTTGTGTGTATATTTACAGATCTTGTTCAATGAGTGTGTTTATGTGTGTGTGTGTGTGTGTGTGTATGTTTGTATGCATGTGCATGTGTGTGTGGCACATTTGTGTTTGTGCATGCATGTGTTATTTTATGTAAATATACTATAAGTACCATACTGTAGCTTTCTATTTATAGTCACTAATACACCTTAGGCTTGATCTGTTAATATACAGGTCTATTTCATCTTGCTATGGACCAAAAATTTGTGTTCCTTCAAATTAAAGTGTTGAAGCCTAATCCCCAATGTGATGGTATTTGTAGGCAGTGCCTTTGGGGAGTAAGTAGGTCATAAGCATGGAACCCTCATAACTGGAATTAGTGTCCTAATAAGAAGAGACAGAAGAAAATTTCCCTCCCCCTACCTTCTCTGCTCTCCACTATGTGAGGATACAATGAGAAGACAGTCATCTACAAGCCAGACACTGGATCTACTGGCACCTTGATTTTGAACTTTCCTGCCTCCAGAACTAGAGAAATAAACGTTAATTATTTAAGCCGCTTAATGTATGCCATATTTCTTATAGCAAACCAAACTGACAAAGATACAGTCTTTTTATTCCATTTAACTGTTGCATTCTATTCCATGGTATTGGCATACCACAGTTACTTAGTTAGGTGGTTATAATTTTTCACTATAGTCTACCCCTGCCAGATGATGAGTCTTGAAAAATCCCTCATAGAGTGAATTATTCTATGAAAAAAATTAAATTGATTCACTTTAATAGGAAAAATATTTGTACATTTCTAAGTCCTCAAATCCTACCTTTTTATGCTACAACACCAAATACCACTGATATGAATGCAATTATTTCTATAGTCAACATTTTATAATATAACTCAACCAGATATTTTTTATCATTAATTACCCTATAAACCGCTATCTCCATTCTCTTATCTAGTATTTACAGACTGTACATTTGCATTTTTTAATTCAACAAGTATTTGCTGAATACCTACTATGTGTCAAGCACTGCTTTGAGTGCTGAGAATTTGGTAACGGACAAAAAAAATCCATGTCTTGTGTCTTATTCCTGAACTTACATATTAGTGCAAGAGACAGATAATAGACAAAGAATTTAGATACTGATACATCCTAGGGAGAAAATAAAAACAAAGCAGGGAAAAGAAATATAAAGTTTTGGGAGGGCAACACTGGACCCAGAGAGACCTCATTGAGAAATGGCTTTTGAATAAAGATGTGAAAGAAGTGAGGGAGGGAGCTGTGGGCCTGTCTGCAAGAAAAGCATCCTGCTCAACCCTGACTAAGATGCCCTCCAGATGCCTGACAAATGGCCACAATTTTTCTGCCCTGCAGTTCATCATTTGGTCCCTTGCCCTTTGTCACATTTCCCAGCAGTGGAATTTTTCCAAAGATAGCAGACCAGAGCTTTCTTGCAGAAGTGTCAAAATGCAATCATATTTTTCTAAGAAATGGATCACCCAACATGAAGTTCATAACGTAGGGGAGTATGGGACGTATAGGCTATCCACTTTCCTTTGGGATCAGAGGCATTGGCAGGAAAAATGTGGTTAGCCCTCTGACAGAGAGATTTGTGGAGCAATTTGTTTCTGCCTGAGGCCACAGGACAGAGAGAGGAGAACCCAGGCATTAACTAGAAGAGAAGAATTTAACCCATGGGAAAATTAGCAACTTTTCCTTTTCATGACCAGGTAGCTCCTTGTCTGTCTATGGGCTCTATCTAGCATTTTACATATTGCCTGGATATATACCTTAGCTCTTCCAATTATTAGCTGGGTCAGCTTAGGCAGATTATTGAATCTCTGAGCTTTGTTTCTCATCTGTAAATGAGTATGATAATAGTAGCTCTCTCAGAAGGTTGACATCGGGGATTAAAAGAGATTATGGAGATAAAGTATCTGGAACATAGTAATGACAAGGAGAAAATTCTGAGATGTCCTAAATTAAATTACAGCAGACAAGAGGGTAGAAGGGAGAGCCAGGAAAAGAGTTTAATCAGTTAACAACTGCAGGGCCAGCTGACTAAAAACTGCTCACGTTCCTGAGTGTGTGTTGGAACTCAGGTGGCAGTTTCTTCAATTTCCAAAAAGAGAATGGCCATATGCACTGCACCCCGGAAATCTCCACTTCTTTTGAGGCATGAACTTTCCAGACTTGCCCACAGTCAATCCAAAGGAGCAACCACTTCTTTCTACCTATCCCAGAACTGCCTCTGCTTTACCTAATCCCTCCACTCCCCCTGAATCTGTAGCCGGTGTAAATACTTTCAAAACAATTCCCATCTTTCTTCCCCCTAAAAAAAAAAAAAAAAAAAAACTCCTGTTAACTCCAAGATGGCGGACGTGGTTTAGACTTCACAGGCCAGGGCCTGGGGTTTTATGGCTCAATAAACCCTCCTTTTTAAGAATGTTTTCAGCCATGCAAGTTGCATTTTTTTAACAGTCAGTACTCAGTGAACAAATCACACTACCACCACCGTCATCATTATCATTATCACCAGTATCACCACCAACACCATTTCTTAAGCTTAATAGGGAACAGCACCAACTTCAGAAGCGAGGCTTTATTTAGCACGTCTTTAAAACATTTATCTGTAACTCACAGCACCTGGTACTGAAGAGTCAGCTGAAAGGTTGCCTAGACAAATCGAAATCTTCAAGGCAAGGAAAGCATTAAAAACTCGTCCTCTAGTACACTAGGCAGATAGTAGAGGGTTAAGGACTTCCAGGAAGGGTGGTGATTTACAAATGGGCTTCTCCTGGCAGCAGAGAAAGGGGAACAGGAGGAGGAAATAAAACCATTTTAGGAACAGCAAAGGCACCTGTGAGACAGGATGCTGTATTCACGATGACCAGGAAACTGCTTGATGTGAATGTGTGTGAAGCAGTGAAGAGGCCTTTGGTGAGAATAACCCAATAACCTCGCGTGGCTTCATTTTGCGTCTCGTTAGTCCCAGCTTGTTCTCAGTTGCATGGAAAAAAACAAAGCTGACGACCAAGTCTTTCAGCTATAAATCTACCTCACAGCATAAAGAGAGCTAAACATTTAAGTGTTTATATGCCTCTAAAAATAACACGTTACATTTCTCTTTCATTAAGACACACTGTGTAATAGTTTAAAATGCTAATCAGATCACACTGACCTGGGTTTGAATCCTGGCTGTTTATTCCAGTTGTGTAACATTAAATGGGTTATATATAATTTCTTTGGATCTCAGTGTTCTTGTTTGTGCAATGATGATTGTAATAATATCTACCTGATATATGTGCCAACACATAGTGGAAATTAAATTGGATAATGCATATAAAACAGAGTGCCCAGAACATGGTAAATACATATTATTATTATTGAAGTCTTTCAGATGGATTGTTTTTTGGTGAGATAGAGAAAGAAAAGATAATATAAATGTAGAGAAAGTGAAATAAAGAAAGAGATGTGGAAAAGAGAGGCAGGACTTTTAAAAAGCGTGAGAGAGAAAAATGATAAAGATGGCAGGAACTCAAAGGCGGAGGCTTAGCTTTGCTTCCTGCCGAGGTTTCATCCATCTGGCCTTGGCTTCTACGCTGGTTTTCCCCTCCAAGTGGCAGCTCTAGAAGCCTGGTGGTAAGACTCAGGGCAGGCAGATAGACCACCTCTGAATCACCCCAAATTTCTGTACTCAGTGAAGTCATATAATAAATGTACATATTATTCTTTTGCAGGATAGAATTCCTTTGAGACTAATACAAGAGACAAGCCTGTCAAGTGAGTCAGCAGACATAATCCTATTGCTTTTTGGCTGACAGTTCATGCAGAGAAAAATACTCTTTGATCCAAAGGTAAATGTAGCTTAAATCCCAACACAAAATCTTAACCCTCCATAATCAGCCTCTATTCCTAGTGTATGATGACCATAGACAGCAGAGATATCAGAAATGCCAACGATACATTTTTTACTGTTGGGTTGTAATAATTTAATCATTGCTGAAGGTCAAATGCCTAAAGGGTAGAATACCTCAGATTATTTTCAGGATCTAAGATCAAAAAAAAAAAACTCCAAAAAACAGAATGGTGTCTTTTCTCAGATTTTAATAGCAGATATTAGTAGTAGAGCATTAAGCATCTATTATAAATGAACATACAGAAAATGAACATAAACCTGAATAAGTTATACAATATCTAAAAGGCAAAACAAATGGTTAACCACAGGATTCTTTTCTTTTATGTGATGAATGGCTGTACTGAATCTACTCCTACTGTTTTTAAAATTCTAACCAACCACAAAATCAGGGCAAAATTGTAGTTCTAAGATGGACATTCAATATGATCACTTCTGATGCACCTTTACAAACACCAGAATTTAAGAAATCAAGTTGAAGCCTGGATCTGAATATAAAAATGTAGGGCATGCTTAAGAGGAAGCTCAAAGGGCAGTTTTTACATTATAAAAATTAGCCTGACCCTGAAATTAAATACAGATTGAAGTTATGTATCATGATCTACCCCATCTGTTCTATCTATCTATCTATCTATCTATCTATCTATCTATCTATCTATCTATCTATACACACATGTATACACACACACATGTACACACATGTGTGTATGTGTGTGTAATTTTTTTAGGAAAAAAGAGAAATATGTTTGTTTCACATTTTTGCTAAATTGCTTCCCTAAGAAGTTATGTCCTGGACCACTGGGATAGCTATGATTGGAATCTGTCTCCTTCTGTTTCTGACTTAGGCAAAGCATGGCTGGCCTGTGCAGAAGGTGATTTCCTCGATATCTGAGCACCTGGGCCACTGACTTCTACAAAGCACAGAAACATTCTCATTTCTGGGTTCAGACATCTACCCTATCTATACTTAGCACTTTCCTTTAGACTGCTCAAGGCTGGTGCTTCTTTCATCCCCTGTGAGCTCTGTAGGTCTATGTTTCCTTAGTTTCCTCAGTAGCTCACCCCTGACACTGCCTCAGCTAGTCACACCACGCATTTAACCATGAGCTTGATGTGCAGCCCAGTGTGAGACCCAGGGAAAAGAGAGATTTCTGTTTTCAGTGGGAGAGAATATTTAAGCTTAGGCCTCTGCTTTAAGATTTGGGACTCAATTTTGCCCTTTAGCAGTGCACATATCAATACCCCAAAGGAATTTTTCTTGGATGCATTTTGCTTTGAATTTGAAATATACTTTTGATGCTTTTTATTTAATAAGGCACAGGCACAAGGCTACATTCATTATTTAGACTAGAACTTATTTTGCACTTGATGTAAGAAAAATCTGGCAAGCTTGTTCAGGGTAATTGCACAGAGTGAAATGAACCCAATTTATGTAAAGGATTATTGAAGGAATAAAAAACTTCCAAAGCCAGTCTGTTAAATCATTCATTGACATCTTGCCCAAATTTGGATCCTGTGCTTTGCCAGCTTTTAAAGCAAAGCAAAGAAGCAATTATTCAAAAGTGATAGTGAAAAGCAGTATTGAAAGAGAGCAATCCTGGAGGGTGGATATATTTTAAGTGAGTATTCTCTCTTAAATAATGTAATACACAGACCGTAGAGCTAGGCCCAGGGAATCATCTCTCAGTTTATGTCTTCACCTGATCAAAAAACATGAATATGCAATGTAAATGATGTAATCTGCTTTTAAAATAATAATTATCTCTCTTATTCTTTTACAGATTTCTAACTTATTTTATGATTAAAATTTTGCTATGTACCAGATGGGTACAGTTAGGCTTAAAGTCTAATTCTGATAATCTAGCTTCTTTGAAACTATTTGTTTCTTTTACATTTCCAGTTAATGTCTATAAATTTACCTGATGCTAAAAAATCTGATGTAAAGAAATAAAAAATCTAAGTCCTTTTCTCCGATCTATATATTTAAAGTCTAAAATTTCTGAGGAGGTGGATGCAACATGTTCATCACTTAACTGTTCTCTAGACTCAATAGCAGAAATATTTTAGGTAATCAAAAAGCAAGTAAAAAATAAAGCATCTTTAATTGATTCCTTTGGATTTTTTCCAAATTGTAAATAAATCATTCTTATGTTTTCTATGTCACCATTTCAGGAGATATACAAATGAAAATGAAATGTAAATGATGTCACCCACTTTTTAAAAAATGCATTAAAAGTCTAAAATTCTTTTACAGATTGATCATTTATTTTCTGACTAAAATTTTGCTCTGCACTAAATGGGTGCAGTTAGGCTTAAAGTTTTTAATTCCAGGAATCTAGCAGGATATAGACAAATGAAATGCTATAAGATGTAGGATGACATTAAAATATCCTTACTTTGCCTGTATGGAACAAAGGTAGTCTACTCTATCAGGGGAATAAAAGCAAATCTGAAGGAAGGATTTTTCACACTTGCATAAGTATAGGCCTCATTTGCCCTGAAGAGAGCCACTGGGCTAGATGTCTTGTGACAGTGCCTGTAGGGGTGTCAGTGGGGCCCTGAAATAGCATCATATAGCACCCCAATATGAATGTTTAGAGCTCAGGAGAAGTGGCCGTTGACAACATTTCTCCTCACAGGGTCTTCTGTGCAGCCTCTCATGAATCAATATGCCAGTTAGTCAACCCACACATCAGTAATTTCTGCACTTTGGAAGCAATGATGGTATTTGCTACTGGTGAATATGTTCTGTATATTCATAAAACAGCCTGACTCAACTGCAGTAGATTTAAACGTGCATTTGTGGGGGTCTATTGTGTTGAAATCCTTTTAATTTTCTATTTGACTACTTCTAAGCTTTGTAATTAGGTTATCATGTATTTATGGTCACCAGAAGTCAGTTTTAAACTAAATACTCTTTAGTACCCCTTTTCATATATATTTTCTTCCCATATATAAAGTTTGGGATAAAAATGTTCAAGGAATATGAAAAAATACAATAAATTGAAGGGTAGAACATTTTTAAAGCCACCAATTTACCTTGTTCTTCAAATTTTTTAAGGTTTAGAAACTTTATTAGCATTTTAAAATAGTTTAAGAATTATTATAAACCCTTTTTCAGAATATCTGTATTGTATTGGGGTGAGAGCATGTTCCTCTATTGTGAGCATACAGTAGGAGCTCAATAAATGCTTGTTTCAAGTATGAATGGCTATAAAAAGATACTTATATTCCTCTTTAACCATAATTGGTAAATTTATAGATAAGTAGTGTTATCTTTGCCCATGACATTTACATAACAAAACTAAGTTCAGTATAAGAATGAATTTAAAGTAATACTACAAGAGTGAAAATTTTAAAGGTGGAAATTTAAAGGATTAAAAAAAAGTCTAGTGTCTGCCCTTGGATTTCTAAATAGAGCATGCTTGACCAGGAAAATGGCAATAAGCCCCTGTGAATGAATTTTCTATTACAGGAAATAATCAAAGCTGTGTACATTTAAATTAACATAAAGAAAACACAATTATTTGTAAAAAAACAAAAAAAACAACAAAAACCAAACCATGTACATTAAGAGAAATGATACTCGCTTTAAACTTTCATTCTCAATACTGTCTGTGCAAAGTTGCTTGTAGTGTCCTCAAATGGGTGTCTGAGGCCAGATCCATAGATAGCATCACCTTTGATGATAAACATATCAAAGCCTGCTGTTCCCTTGAACTTGAGAGGGTCTGGCCAGGTCATGGCTGTGCTTTTGAACTGATCTGGATATGTGAAACCTGCAGAACGGGCAGAAGCAGCTGAAAGGCATCCTGTATGTACGTCGTGCTATTGCAGCCCTGAGAGAGGAGAAAAATGTAGTTGAGGGGTTATTTTCATAGTTCAATCTTTCAGTTTGATAATATTCCCTCTCATCAAGTTTCACCTAATTTTATAATATTTTTTCTTGTAAAGTTGGTGATTAAAGCAAAAATAAACACATTCCTTCGGATGGTGTGAGTCTGGCTTTTAATTATCTATACTAACAGAGAGAAGAATTCACTCAAAACGAGGCAAGCCATTTCCACAGACTTTGAGGGCACATTGTTGTGTGTGTATGAATGACCCAATATGTCCAGTCTTAACTATCCACTTCCCAGACCAACTCCACTGCTCTAAAATAACACAAAAGCACAGTATGAAGGAGGCTATAGTTTGCCCTAACCTATAGATGAATAAACAAGAATGGTCTATATAAAGCTAACTGGAATTATTACTGTGCATTTACTCATAGCAAACCTTGAACACTCTCATCCTCCCACGCATGCTGATACTGTCTACTTGGTTTGGATGTTTGATGTTGCCATGTTCTGTGGTACTTTAACGTACAGTATTTGGTGGGGAGGAAGCATTTAAAATTTCAGGTAAACAAACTATGAGGAATTTTCCACTGGGGGGATGAATAAATATTTGACCTCATATTCTTCATGACTGATTTGGTAAATTAATCTGTTAATTCCTTCTGGGTGGCCAGGGGAGACATTTTCTTGTTCCATATTCTACCTCTGATCACTGCCTGGGTTTCCTCTTAATGGTGTCTGTCCCTCTGGAAACTGCCCCTGTATTTCTTGTCCCTGCTGGTTGACTCCATCCCACTGAGTGGCTGTGCCCTATAAATAACACTTGGTGCCACCACTTTGTTACTCTTGTACCTTGGTAGTATTTTCTTAACAGTAAGGCGTGACCCCTAAAAGCATCACTATAAACATTCAGGTAGCCCTCTGTGATCTGAAGTTTGGTAATTTTTAGACTATGCAATTGACAGCTATTTCAGACGGCAAAAAAAAAACAAAAAACAAAAAACAAAAACTATTGCATATGCATTGCCCATGTACAAACTTGTCAGCACCTTATGCCTTCAGCTGGGTGCTCTGTGGCTATAGTTATGCCAGTTTCTTACAGTGTGGCCCTTAATAGAAGGACTTCTTCCACCAGCCACAGTGCCTTATGACTCAAAATGTTCTTGGGACTCTTTTCGTCTAATATCACTGCTTCTGGTAAAGACACAGCAGTATCAGGGCACCTCCTACTTATGCTATGAAGTCCTGATGAGTGGAGAGGCTACAGGGCAAGTGGTTGCAGAGGGGGTACCTCTAGTCACTGAACAGGCAGAGGCTAAATTGTCTACTGATCATTTTGCCAGTCTGGAGCTTAGACCCAGCTAAATCAAAGGTTACTGTGAATGGAAGGAAGTGCCCATTTTTACAGAAATCACCATTGAACAAGAATCCCTCATTGCAGTCAATAATCATAGTGTTAAATCTGATGTCAGACTTGGCAGCAGAAATCTGCTTCTGCCAGAGGAAACAGTGACAAAAATAACATGCAAGCTTAGCGTTTCTCTTTATAATCAGGAATTCTTGAAAATTAGGTATTGTTGCTTCACCCGAGGGTTTACAGCTGGTTGAGCTCCACAAATGTACTCAAAAAAGACTGTTGATGATAAGATTTAGAATTGCAGTAACACTTGCTGCCTGAGAGAAAAAAAAACCAAAAAACAAAAAAAAATGTAGCTCTAACATTTGCTTTGATTTAGAAGTACTTTCTCTCTGGGGCCACTTACCTCTAACAATACACTATTGATCATGGGGTTAAGGACCTCAGCCTTCTTGTTGCTCTGCAGAATCAAAGAATGAAAATGACAGATTAGGTGCTCATACTACAAGGCTTGCTATATAAAATGTCATATACTGGCTTTGTTGAAGGATCTCTTAGAAAGGAAGGGGGAGAGAAGTGGAATGCTTACTCTAGACCAGGTGTCATATTTGCTGCTTCTACTACATGATCTCATTTAATTTTGACAGAAATCCTAGGAGGTAGGTAGGTACCATGATAACCCTAATTTAAAGATGAGAAAGTACAAATCAGCAAAGTTGAGCAGCTTGTTAAAGGTCACTGAGCTAGAAATTTAAACTCAAACCTTTATAACTATTTAAAGCTTATGGCAGGTCTGGGATTAGGCTGAGGTGAGTGAGGCTGAGTTGTACAAGTGCAGGTTGAATCCTATCTTTACTTAAGATGTTGATATTTTGTTCATCATCATGATTTTCTTGCATGCATTTTGATTTTTTAAAATATTGTATTATAATTACTATCTAGATGACTGAAGTTGTTTCTTTGTCTCTCTTGGGGCCCCCTAAATTCTGCAGGTGTGTTAAATACCTTATTCCCCATCCTAGTCCCAGCTCTGTTTCTTAGTCTTTTGTTTGTTTGTTTATTTGTTTCTTATTCTAAATACAAATGTGGGTACTTGGTTATAGGATGTGCCTTCAAGGTTACTAGCAAAACAAAAACATTCTTAAATATAACTTGCAAACGGGTCTGCAGATCTGAGTTTGCAAAACATAAGCCTAATATAAAGTAGATATTCAAAAAATGAGAGCTAGTGTTAGTATCATCAAGATTATTATTTCCACTATACATCTATCCATCAAAAGTCTTCTCTATCTAAAATGTTCAACTGACTCTTAGACTATAAATATTAAAGGGCCTGGAAAGAAAGAAGGCAATCTTAATTGGCTGGTTTTCCTCACTGTACCAAGAAGACTTTATGGTAAACAAAGTATGTAAATAAAATACATCTCGCCAGAAAAGCCCACTTTCATTCACATTACTCTGCTGAGGGGGAAGTAACATCTTACTGGGGAGACCATAATGGAGTCTTGGGGATAAAGAAATCTTTAAAAACCCAGTCATTTTAGTAAGAAAATCCATTATGGTATTTGCTTTCATGTTTATTTGATTATCAATAAACCTCTAAAATATAATCAAAATCAGGGAGATAAAATGACATTGGTTTTCAGACTCAATGAAATGTGCGAGCAAATTTAATAGAGTCTGGAGAGCAATACACACTCATTAACTTCAAGTTATGAATAATGGCCACTTTAGAGAACAGAAACAATGACTGGATGTAAATGATGCATCACAACACAAGATGAGGATTATTGTGGCAAGATGGCATTTCAGTAAACTCTATTTAGACTTGTATTTAGTAATAACTTGTGTGTTCCTGATTTTGTGCACCAAACATTTGTTTATAGACATATGTATATATGGTTGAACCTGAACAATGTGGGGGTTAGGTGCACTGATCCCCTCCCACATAAGTTGAAAATCTGCATATAACTTTTCAGTCCCCCAAAACTTAATTCCTAATAGCCTACTGTTGACCGGAAGTCTTATCAATAATATATATAGTCAATTAACACATTTTATATGTTATATGTATTACATACTGTGTTCTTACAATAAAGGAAGCTGCAGAAGAGATAATGTTATTAAGAAAATCACAAGGAAAATACATTTACAGTGTTTGTTGAAAAAAATCCGTGTGTAAGTGGACCTGCACAGTTCACACCTGTTCAAGGGTCAACTGTATATACATATATAAGTTCAAGTACAACATCCATCTACTAGAGCATTGCTATTCAAAAATGTAGACTGTGGATTAGGAACATTGTTATCACCCTAGGAGCTTGTTAGAAATGTAGAAACTCAGTCCTCATCCCAGACCCACTGAATCAGAATCTGCATTTTAACAAGATCTCCAGACGATTTTCTTGCACATTAAAAGTTGAAAAGCACTGTACCGGAATACAATATGTTAAAAGAAAGGGAAAGCAATACCATAACTATTATCCATTATATAAATAAGTTAATGTTTAACAGAATCATATACAACACACACACATGGAGACATATTGCTAGATGACCGTAGAGAAACAAGCAGTTGGCTGTCTGATGTTTTGATAGGCGATCAACTGGACATTGAGAGATCAATTGCAAGGGCTAGGTAAATCAGTTCACCTCTTTAGGGCTCAGTTTCTCACCTAGTAAACTGTGGAAAGAGTGAGATGAGGGTACAGTAGAGCCTTGGGGAGCAAGTCGCTGGGGCCATCCCATGCCAATTAAGATCTCACACCTCTCTGTAAACCCAGCAGTTACACTGAAGTCCATGGGTGTCAGTTAACTTAGACAACAGTGAGGACATAAACGCATTTTGTTGAGCCTGTCACATCAATGAGCTTCCACCTGCCCCTTCACTCTGCCTGCATACAGTGAAGCTCTATTGCTGAAAACCTAAAATTAGACAAATATAAAAGCTGATGTTTTATAAAATAGGAGAAACAAACTGGATTCCTAGACAACCAGAAGAAATAATGGTATGTAGCTCACCCCTTATTATGAGTCACTTATAGAAATATGGGAGACACAATCATTTCCATTTTTTTTTTTTGAAAACTGCCCTTTGCCTGAGGTAGGGGTGGGAGTGGGCTGCACCCTAGAAGCCAGGTAGGTCTACATGATAGAACTCTGTCCCCAGTCACTACTGGTGATACCTAGATGTATGATATGCATGGGATGACCCCTGCTGATGAGCCTTTCAAATCTTCTCACCCACAAACCCAGAATCTGAATGGAGAGAAACGGGAACTGCTCTAGTTGTGTCCCATTAATGGTGATAGTTTAGCAACAGGATACATGAGCTCTGGTGTTGGGTCCCCACAGCTATTCACATTCTTCCACTGCTTTTAATAAAGTCCTTTTTCTGTCTACATTATTTAGAGCTTATTTCTGTTACTTCCTGTTATGGGTTAAAGTGTGTCCCTAAAAAGATGTGTTGAAGTCCTAACCTCTAGTATACATCAGAATGTGACCTTATGTGAAGATAGGGTCATTGCAGGTGTCATTAGTTAAGATGAGGTCACACTGGTCACACCCTAATCCAATATAACTACTGTCCTTATAAGAAGAGGGACATTTAGACATAGACATGCACTTAGGAGGACAATGTGAAGAGGGAGAAAAAGGTGAGTTACACTGCCACAAGCCAAAGGATGCCTGTGGCTACCAGAAGCTGAGAGAAACCAGGAATGATTCTCCGCTAGAGGCTTCAGAGCAGGCCTGGCCCTGCCAGCATATTCATGTAACACTTCCAGCCTCCAGAACTGTGAGACAATAAACTTCTGCATTTAGGCTGCCTAGTGTGTGATTCTTGTTATAGCAGCCATAGGAAACTAATACATTTGTAACCAAATGACATTCTAATTAAAACAGGAAGTAAAATCTGCTGTTTCTCATAGAAAGAATCATCTGCCCTTGCATCCAGGGCTTTAAAAGAAAAAGTAGAAAGTTTAAAAATGATTTCTTTCTATTTGTCTTCTTTCATCCCACTAAGGTGTGGTTATATAATGTGACTAATTGCTAAGGAGACACTTAAGACGATTGGTAAAAAAATATTATTTTTTGGTTAAAGTTGAAGTGTAACAAAAAAGTTCAAGAAACTTTTCATCTTGGGTGGCTTATCAAATAGGTTCTGAGGGCAACAGTGAATGCAAATATTCAAAATTAATTATTTTAATAAAAATATTGAATTATACATCCCAGATATTAAGTAATGGAAGGAACCTTCAACTGACATTTAAACAAAGGAAGAAAGAATTAAAACCAACTAAAGTTGTTTGAAAACCCACTCAGCATCTCAGATGTCTGAGGTGGCAATGTCAGGGATTGTAACCAGCCAGATGAGAGCTGCAAGCTGCCTGTCATTAGAGAAGGTGCTCTTGGCCTGGTTTTAGTAAATGTTATGGCAGTGCTTTTGTTTTGTGGAGCTATCAGAGAAGGCAGAGCATTCTCCACTTTTCCTCAGAACCCCTCAGAGACCTATCTCCCTTAAAAAGGTGGAAAAAGAATTAGTACTGTAATCTTACCCCAACAGTGGTTAAGGAATTCATAAACTTCTTTGATAAGGAGGCCACTTCATTGCACATTGCAGTAGTTAATCTGAAATGTAAAAAAAAAAAAAAAAAAAGTAGTTTTGGGATTTTTAATAAAGTAAAATAAATTAACCATAAAGATAATTAATAAATATCATATTCCACTTAAAAGAAAGGCACACAAGCTTGAAGATGCTCTGTAGAAATGTTTTTCTCAATAATCTTTCATGATTCACAAATGCAGTTTAATGATTTTCTTTGCATGCTTCATTAAAGAACATGTAAAGGTAACTCAGCTTACCTTTTTGGAATCAAAACCACATGTAGAAAAATAGTAATCTTGAGCTCCACATATACTGGGGTATAAGACTTTTGCATAGTGGATTTTCTCCAGCTTTTTGGTCACTTTTATAGCACTGAGGTACTATGTTAAATACTTACGTATATATATTCACATTTAATACCTATAGTGACCTTATAGGGTATATTACTATTCTCATTTTATAGATAAAGAAACTGACATTTAAGAAGGTTAAATAAGGGGAATGGGTGAGAAAAGGAACAGGATTAAGAAATGCAAATTGGTAGTTATAAAAAGTCATCAGAATGTAAAGTATAGCATAAGAAATATAGTCAATAATATTGTAAGAACTATATATTGTGTCAGAAGGGTATTAGATTTATCAGGGTGATCACTTTGTAAGTTATATAAATATCTAATCACCATGTTGTATACCCGAAACTAATATAACGTTATATGCCAACTGTAATTAAAAAATAAAAAAAATATTTATAAAAAGAAGATTAAGTAACTTGCTTAGGACATGCAGTAGTAAGTGACAGAACTGGAATTCAAACTCAAGTGTCTTGAAATCTTGATTATGTTTTTATTGTATGCCTCAAAATAAAAATCCTATAGAATGTGTTTTTAAGACATATCAAAACTCCAAGTTTCTTCCAGCCATTCTACTTCTAAGACTTTACCCAAGAAAATAATGCAAGATCACAAGTATTGCACCAAAGCAATGTTTGTCATAACATTACAGATGATGACAAAATTGAAAACAATCTAATCATCTAACAATGTGGGTGTTGTCAAATTTTTAAAAATATTTAATATATATGTCTTTTATGAATAGTGATTAAAATAACTATTAGAAAAACAATAATTCTAAGTAAGAGTCTTACATGTAAAAAATCTAGTGAAGTCGGCAGAGGTAAATTTTGTTTTGAGAAATAGGGGTCCTTATCTAAGTTATGAATTCAAATTTATTGAACGATATTCACCTATACATTCATCTATCCATCCATCCACCCTCTATCCCAAATGTATCTGCAGGAAGGGTCAGGAGTTATGCTAGGAGATAGCCCAGAGCCATTCTGAGTATATTTGGGGGCAGGTGGGTGGAGAGGCACTTCTTATACAGACAGATGTGAGGCCTTATTACCCTTTGCTGTGAAGCATGGTAAAGACAGGACAATCAGGGCTGGGAATCAGAAAGGAGCTGAGAGTAAGGCCCTGTTATCCATTCTCAGAGACTTCTGAACTTACCCTCCTCTTTCAAATCAGTACAGTAAACATAAAATAGCACTTAGATGTTTTCCCGAATATTTTAAACTTTTCCTATTTTGCCTTTTCCTCTTCCTTCTATACACTTACCTATAAACTAGGTAAGTGCCTAGTTTTTCTAGACATATTAAAGGCAGGAATGTATAATTCTTATATCTTTGATTTTCACATATTTAGATAAGACAATCTAGACTAGATGACAAATCTTTATAAGTGGGGAAAATTGCCACCAGTAATACAAAGACACTGATATTGAATTTTTGGAAGGTTCTTCCACTAAAAATTTGCTCCCCAACCCATAATGCCAAATGCAGTAATAAGCAAACAGTAGTTAGCCAGCGAGGTGAATGAGTGTGTTGAGATGTGTGTGTGTGTGTGTGTGTGTGTGTGTGTGTGTGTGTGTGTATTTGAATGACACATGCATAAAAAATTGTATTTTAAATTAAAAATAACATTTACTTTATCAGAACTTTTGCCTGATCCTGAGCTGGTTTTTCCTCTTCTTGTCCATGAAGAATTAATTCTGCTACTTTATGAAGCTGTTCGATACAGCGTGCTGTGACTTCTGCCAGACTTTCAATGGACAGCATGTATACTTCCTGAAATAAGTGAATGCAAGTAAGAAAATTATTCATTGAGCAGATGCTTTAAAAAAAAAGTGATATAAATAAATAAATTATATATAAATAAAAGTGTTATAAATAAATAAATTATATATATAAGTTCTTTTAAAAAAGTGATATAAATAAATTTTATATATATATATATAAATTCTTGAAAAAAAGAACCCAAATGTGACCTGGAAAAGTTTACCCAAAGATGAATGGGCCCGTCTAAGACTCTCTAAGTGGAAATGCTGCCCTAAGATGGATGTGCCGCCAGGTGCCCGGAGACACGACCAGCCTCATCCTCAGCTCTGCCCCGGCTCCCAGCGCAGTGCTGGGCGCACAACAGGCAGGTGCTCAGGACGCGTGCAGAAGGGCGGCTGGTGAACAGGCCTCAGTGAACACTTTTCTTAGAGTGATCTCATTTTGAAAATTACTTCCTCTAAAAATAAAATTCAGTGTAAGATGAAGTTATCGGAAATTCATTTTTGAACATAGAGAGGATATAAATTACACATGTGTATTTATTAAACTAAAGAATAAAAGCTATGGCAATACAATTTTTTTCTGGAAAAAGCTTCAATTGCCTCATTAGTTATGGGGCACAAAGACATTTTATGGTTACAAATTTGCATATAAGATGGAATTTCACCCTCAAGATAAATCAACGATGTTCTTAAAGATTTTTTTTTCCTTAAATTATAATTGTAGAGCTATGGAGAAAACTTAAAATACCTGTGCCAAGTCATGGATTATGTTAGCACAAAGAAATGTTAGTGTTTATCATATTAATACTCATATTTTTATAACATGAAACAGGGTACAAACAAAAATGGCTTCTCCTCACTTACAATCAGGCTGCTAATAAAATGAACATAATATTACTGCTCTTTGGGTGGACAATCTAAAATAAATTTACCTCAACTGTCTTAGTTCTCCTGTCTTCTTTTTTGTCTTCTTCGGGGATTTCAGGTTTCTCTTCCTTTTCTTCCTTCACAGTTTTCTCCTCTGACTCCTCCATCATGTCCACTGGCACCATGCTTTGATCTTCTTCCACCCAGTCATGAGCTTTTTTCATGGCCTGCAGAGGCCCCCAAGCAAAGCGATATGTTTACTGTGCCAATATGGAGACTGAGAAATTCCAATCCTAAGAGTAAGACAGAGTTTCCCTAAATCTTCCAGGGTGGTTCTCCGTACAAAGAGTGATAGGCAATTCCTTAACCTCCTTAAAGACATCTTGTTGTTACTTTTGGGTGAATATAAAGTAAGAAAAGGGAACACAATGGACAGTATGGACAGAAGATGACAGGGCTGGAGGACTTCTTTCAAAAGCTCTCTAAAATACTCAGACAAGGATAAGAATGACAGTCATCTCGAAAGAGCGATGGTATATTTTTTTCACTTTTCATGACCGACTATACAAGAATAACAGTACTTTATATGTGTATAGGTTAGAGATTTAGCCAGGGTCATTGCTAAAGCAAATTTCCTCATCTGATATGCCTCATGAAGCCCTTAAGGTTCATGAACCTAATAATACATCACACTGGGAGGATGAAAGATGGCTCTGCTCTTCTCCATCCATGTCACATCTTCTGACCTCAAGGGCTAGGAAAGAAGAGCTGTTGGTGACCCTCTGTGACTCGTTTAATTTCGTAGGAGTGCAGTTTGAGCAACCAACCCGTGGCCTAAAAACTTATGGCTGAATTGAACACGCAGAAATCGCCTTCTCTATCTGTTACTCCCTGAATTTAGAAAGGGAGACACATCTAGCTTTTGTCATCATAGTTTAAGCTGTTTGCTTAAGTGAAAGTTGTATCGGAGCTTATGCCAAACTTAACTTCTCCTCTTAAAGCTTACATGTCGAAGTTAAATATGTGAGAGTGTTGAACGGCAAGTTAACAGCAAGAAGGTCTGGGGAGACAACAACACTATCCTTGGTGTGCCCTCTTTTAGAGACAAAGGTTTACCTGACTATGTAAATAAACCAATGAGGCCTTGGGGACACCACACACACTCCCTGAGCAGTGGCAGGTGCTGCACGGAGATGAATGAGGCAATTTCCCACTGTGTTCAAGTCACTGACCTGCCAGAATCAATGACCTCTATCAGAGATGAAGAAATTACTCATCTCTCCTCCTCACTGCCTCCCCATTCTGCCTTTTCCTCGCCTACTTTGATAAATGAGGGCCAGTGTCAACTACTGCTGGCTAAAGAGAAGACTGGGAAAACAGAGAGAGAGAATAGGACAAATGACACAGTTCTAAGTAATTAATGATCAGTGTCCTCATTAAGAAACTTCACAGCATGACCTTGTACTAACTTGCAAAACATACTGTGGCACTGTTAGAGGAACCCAGATCATTAAAGCTGGGACATTCTTAGACACAATGTAGCACCAGCATTGCAGGAGGGAGGGGACATGGGGTTGACCTGGCTGATGTTCTTCTCTCTAATTCCGGGGTGTCACTTTAGTGGTGGAAGGAAGATGGAACTTGAAAAAAGCCCCTTGGTGATTCTGCACCCCTCCTACCTCCCCTATGCTGAAGATAACCACTGCTCTGATAGAAAACATCTATTTGGAGAAGTGACTTGTTCAAGGTCACAACGTAATTAGCTAGTGAAGTTGCAACTAAAATGCAGGTCTCATGACACACTCTAGCATGTTCTCAACCATCACATTTCATTATGTTGCCTCCTCAGATCTTAATTCCTGACCTCAGACTTCCCTCCACTCATGTGCCATTTGGGGTTTGGGAGTTTTTCCATTTCAGGTAGATCTCTGGAATTTTATAACTGACACTTTTCTTTTTAAAAAACAAGAACTCTGACTCAGGTGGTGCTGACCTTATTGAGTTTGTCAGGTGTGGCTGCAACATGTAATTCAAAGAGAAGCTCTGTAAGCATGCTAGCAAATTCTTCTCCCTTTTCTTCTGAGCCTAGAAATAAAAAATGACAGAAGTAAAGAAGCATGATTTATTTTTTATCTTTCAGAATGTGGCAGCTCCCCCAGCCTTACAGCCTGCCCTCCAGCTGCTGGGCAAAGATGAGTTTCCCCCATTTGTGAGCACAGCAGTGGGGCAGCAGGCTGCTGCTGGATGGGGGCTGCTGGAGCCTTGCTGCTCACAGTGCTGGCTGGGGCGTCTCTGGGCTGGCCTGAAGGCAGAGCAAGGGCAGGGAGGGACTTATCATGTAGGTCTTGATTGCAGCTATAGGTGGTCAGTAGCTGTTTATTGAGAGAATGACTGAACAAATGAGTGACCTTTCTCAGAGCTGCACGACCTGCGACAACACTGTATTTACGACTTAGAGTATTGTTATACCTCGCATTGCACTCCGAAGGATACCCAGGGCACCCTTTTATGTCCACAGAGCCACAGTGCTGAGCAAGCAGGATTAATCTTGATGGATCATCTACTATCTGATGTAACAACATTATATCTCTGGAGAAACTTCCCAAGGTTTCCTGGGATACCTGTCTGGTCCTGCAGTATTTCTTAATGCTATGTCTTCCCTCCAGACCGGAAGCTACTTAAGGACAGAGAAGGCATTTGCTTTGCTTATTCCTGAACCCAGAGTATTTAACACGGTGCCTGGAACATAATAGGCGCTAAAATGAATATTTATAAAATAAATAATTTATTAATAAATTATATCATATATAATATATTGATTATATATTATATAACATGTTACATACAATATATATTAAAAACAAATTAATATCGTTGATGGGTAATAAAGAAGAGAGGTCTTTAAAAGTGACAATCTTATTTCTATCATTTATATCTACAAGTTGAGGCCATTTTTTTAGGCCACCTTAAAAGTGTGTGATAGGTGCTAACGAACTGATTCCACAATGGAATAAAAGCACCATTAATGCGGTCTGAATACATGATCTCGGCACCTTCTGAGAAGGAAATACTCTGGCTTATGTCAGTGGACGAAGGCAGTAGCTTCAGAGAAGACTAAGCCATGTGAGAAACACTGTATCTAACACTTCTATTTTTCTGTTTTATGGACAAAACGGTTAATGAACAGCTAGGGTACTTGTAGGTCTTTGTTCAAAACATTTGGCTTAATCAGTTTATCATTACCTCTAATTCATATATTCTCATAGGGGAGACAGATTAATAAACAAAACAGATAAGTAAAACACCTGTGTCAGGTGATAAGTTTTTATGGAGACATATACACCAAGGAAGAGGAACAGAGGCAGCTGGGGTCAGGAATTTAAATGGGAGGGCAGCTGAGAAGATGCCGTCTGAGTAATGACCTGGGGGAGGACAGGTGTGAGACACACCAGATGAGGGGGAAGAGCCTTCCAGGCTGAGGCGTCCCTGGGGCAGAGTCCAGGAGGAAGTGTGCCCAGCTTCTTAGGGACAACAAGGAAGCCAAGGTGGCTGCAGCCGGGACTGGGGCTGGTGTGCCTTGTGGATAGAGAGAAAGACGGCTCTCATCGTTAATGATGAAGGTGACAGAAGCAAGTCATTATAGGCCAAAGAGGTAAGTGCTCTGACTGAGGAGGCTTTTGCAGCACCTAATCCAGTCCTCAGAGGGGTATTTAGAAGACTTCCTGGAGGAGGTGGCTTTTGAACAGAGCTTTCAAGAGTGAGAAGGCATTAGTCACATACACAAAGTGAGAGTTTGGGGGTGGGGAAGAGAGATTGATTTTACCAAAAGCCGTAATTCTTTATCTCTCTGCTGGGCCGAGGTCTTTAGGTTGTCGAAGTAAGAAGGGCAGGGCACATCAGGGCAGTATCAACGAGATCTCATACTCAAACTGCCTGGTCCTTCTCCTTCTGCAGGAGGCCGTGTAATGGGACAGAAAGAGGCCTGGACTGAGACTTGGAAGGTGTGGGTTCTACTCCAGCTGAGTGGCTGAGTGCCCTGAAGCCAGCCACAGGACTTCTTAGCTTCCAAACCCTCTTCTGTAAATTTAGGTCAATAAAACCCACCCATCTCGTCTTTAGCAATGTTGCAAGGAACAAATAATACAACAAATGTGAAAGTATTTTGTAACACTAAAGTTTTATGTAACTATATTGTTCTGGGCTACAAGAATATAACATAGGGAGGTTAAAAATGTTTGGGAGTAATCAATACTAAATTAGGACAGAAGTATTTTATGCAGCCCTAGCTTTTAAATTCATTCTATAAAACAGGAAAATACACCAATAGCTTCTGGCAAATATTTTAGGGAAAAAAATCACAGAGGAAAATGGAAGTAGATAAAAACAGGTGATTAAAAATATTGCAACAAAGAATACCTATTACTACACCTCTTGATTTGTACATATGGCTAAGATCTTTACCTAAGCAGTAAAAAGATAAAAGAGTCTATTAAGTGCTTATAAGAAAAATGTTTGATGAAAATGTTCAGGTTTCTCCCAGAGTTTTGCTCTTAAATTGTCTGCTTAATCCCACTGTTAAAATTCCTCTCTATAGCTTTTAGATAATCCTTCGACCTTTCTGGACTTGTCAAGCTCCATCATAATTGGATTGATTTAATGACAACCCCTCTATGCTTTTCTCCCACTTCTTCTTTAAGTGTTTGAATGACATTTATTTATTAAATTAATTAAAATCAATAGTGATTTGATAATCTAGAGATGCCCATTGAGAAAAATGGATATAATACAGGAGATGACAGTGTTCTGAGTAGTGTGATGAAATCTTGTGCCATCTTGCTCCATCCCACTCTAGACTCAGCCCTTAATCACTTAGTAGCCATCTCGGTCATCAGTGTGACTTGGTCTTGCAGTGCTTGTGTTCAAATTAACCTTTATTATACTTAAATATGGCCTCAAAGCACAAAAGTAGTGATGCTGGCAATTTGGATATGCCAAAGAGAAGCCATAAAGTGTTTTCTTTATGTGTGTGTATGTGTGTGTGTGTATATATATATATGAAAAAAACACAGAATATATAGGGTTCAGGCATCCACTGCAGGCCCTAACTTGCACTGACAACAATATCTTTTTATTGTTTGAGTGAATTTGGATCCTCTTTTTGTTCTTTCTGAAATAAACCTCTAACAAGACCAAGGTCTACCTCAGGCGTTAAGAAACTGAAGAGTAATAGCCTGGTTCTTTTTGGTGATTAATTGTTACTCTAGAAAAGAGGCATCTATATTGTTTCATCTTGAATCCAGAATACTAACTGCATGACCTTCGACAGCTAGTGTCTTCGTAGACAAGGCTGTCACTCTTTGTGACTTTATAGAAACAAACAAATGCTTAAAAACATTCTCCAAGAGTCTCTTTGATATTGGCTTCTTCCTAGGCTTCAGTATAATCGATGCTTCTATTTTGATGCAATGAGCATAACGTTTGTTAAACTGAAGGCACATAAGGTCGGTATGTGGGCTAAAGCAGGAGATGATATTTGAATGACAGTTTGCAAAAGCTTAGAATGATTCTGTCCTGAGCACGGAGGCTGATCCATTGAAGCTCTTGTGTTTGAGCTCTGATTAAAGGCGCGTAACACACCTTGGTGCAAAACGCTTCAAGTTGTTGACAGTACAGATGAACATTATCACTACTCAGTGTGTGGGTAATACAAAGTGTGATCATAAATAAAAGTTACAATTTATTGCACCGTTACTATTTCTTGGCATTGTGTTAGCACTTTAAATAATAATCACACCTAACATTTTTGAGCAGTTCTGTGTCCCATGCCAGGCACTGTAATATATGTTTTACATATTTTATCTAACTTGATCCTCACAATAGCCCTTCGAAATATGTATCAGTATCTCTATTTTACAGGTGAAAATGTTTCAGATGGTTCTAGAAGCCAGCTCTGGTATGTCCATGGTGGTTTTACCTTTTAGCATAACCTTATAGAATAAATACGGTTGTAGTGTTTGGTGATAATATCAGTAAGAAGTCACTCTCCACGTACATAGCAAATGTTTTACTGCATTCTGCTCTCAAATGAACAACCTCATCATAAGCATGTCCAACTTTGAGGACACTTTTTTTCCCCTGTCAAGGAAGCCTTGCTTCTCACACAATAGCTCTTAGTGTCCTTGAGGCCATGTCATTGGCTGGCTAGAGAATTACTGGGACACTATACTTGACTCAGTTCAGTGATCGACAAACTGACATATCACATCCTGGTGCACTGGATGTCTTTGTCGAAAATGTACTTTTTTGGATGAAGCGTAGGCCACTTACAAGTACACCCTAACTCCTACACATACAAATTCAAAGGGAGAAGAAAATATAAAAAGAAATTCATTGAAAGACCTGCCCACCATCAACATCAATCACACTGAACAGCTCCCACATGCAGATAAAAAAGTCAGACATCGGAGCATAAACTTTAGTCATCGGGGCCCTGTTTGGCACTTTGTGCCCCTTGTTCATTTGAGCATATGCATTTGTTGCATGCCTGCCGTGTGCCAGGAATTGCACTGGACACCAGAGACATAAAGATGCCCCAGTCAAAGAGAGGACTATAGATCAACGTGACCAGCTCCTGCAACAGGAGCAGATGCACGGAGTGGTTTAGAAGTGGGAAAGAAGAGCACTGACTTAAATAATCCCACCTCATACAAAGGACTGTGCTTATTTAATACAGTTTCGTAAGGATTATATTGACAGTTTGCCTTGCTGTTAACTGATTCTTTCCCTTTACCTTGTTCTTCTTGATCCTCTTCATTCTCTAATTCTTTGGCTGCAAAGATGTCTTTAATGGAAATTAGGTCATTTTTTAAGAGTTCCAGCTTCTCTCCATCAAACGATGCTAAAAATGACTGAATCTATAAAAAAGAAATAGGTCAGCATAACTGCCATCCTTTCTTCTCATTAATAACATGTACATACACCTCTCCCCAGTTCTCCCAGGACTAAAGTAATTCTTGGTGTGGGAGGTAATGCTGAGTTGAATGTTGGATTTATTGACTATTAACTTTGCAACTTCAGGTAAGGTACATAAGTTCCCTTGGCCTTTTGAATTTTTAAAGTGAAATCCGCACTTCGCTGTGATCCTTTGTGCAGTAAATGGAATAGTGAATGAGAAGTACGTTGCACAAATGCACACAGCAGATGCTACATAAGTGGTGGTGGGAGCTCTTCTGTCACAGTGGTTACAAACACACTGCAGTGTCGAACCCTGGATTCAAGTATCAGCTTCTCACCAATTACGTGACCTTGTGTAATTTACTTAACCTTTCTACGTCTCAGCTTCCTTCTCTGTAAAGTGGGGACTAATAGCATCTACCTTTTAAGGTTGTTCCAAGGTTAAATAATGTTTTTTAAAGTATTTATAGGGATGATCAAGAAGTTACATACACTCACATACACATATATAGACACATATATAGACATGTAAATAAACATAAATAACTAATTAAATAAATGTTACATTATATATATAGATATATATACATACACATACACTTGTAGATGTAGGTTCTTATACTGGGGTTACAAAAATGCACAGGACAGTTTTTTTTTTTTCCTCAGAGAAAAATGTTGTCTAGAGGCAGGAGGCCCATGTGAACCAATAAAGCCGTGACAGTTGTGGATGGAGTGACAGTGGGGCACCAGGGGAGGCGCTGTCAATCCCCCCGGCGGGTGAGAGGGTGTACCAGGAGCTTCACAGAGGTCTGACGTCCTCCCTGAACTGCTGACCTCCCTGCTCAGTGTCTTCAGGACCCCTCTTTTGAAATTATCCTTTACAAACACTTAAAAATAGTTTGTACAGATGGCCAATGTCCTCTGTGAAGCGGATGATCAAACTGAATTTCCAAAACAGTCAGAGTACAAGGAGAACCATGTAAAAAATGAAGTATGAGCCTACAGTAGTAAAGCTTTTATTTTTTCATTCTGCAGGTCCACCGACTGCTCTGGAGAGAGAGCCAGCAGAGGAGCCACCATGCTCTTTAGAATAAATACTCTTTAATATTCATTATGGTAGGAGATTCGCACATCAAGGTAAGTGAGAACGTTAGAGAGGGCACCGGGATGTGAGAACATC
This sequence comes from Macroglossus sobrinus, assembly GCA_004027375.1. Taxonomy (NCBI): domain Eukaryota; kingdom Metazoa; phylum Chordata; class Mammalia; order Chiroptera; family Pteropodidae; genus Macroglossus; species Macroglossus sobrinus. The sequence goes on from PVKZ01000739.1 coordinate 603,909, forward strand.
ATTTTCTTAAACGTTGTTAATGCAGCCTGTGCCCAGGCTCTGGGAGGAAGCTCGGTGGGAAGTCATCAACACGAAACCCATTAACCATCGAGTTCGGCAGGTGGGAGCAAACAGGCCCTGCGTGACAGCTGCCGTCCCCCATATTTTTTTTCTTGCCCTGACCTTTTCAGCCTCTTCATTTCAGCTCCTACACTCATATTTAGGTCTCAGGGACCTAGATGTGCCCACATTATATTCCTACATTTCAGATATATTTTCTAAACAGTTTTCTAGTTGGCAACAAAAAAAGGGAATGAAATAAATGTGTAAGAGTATAACACTTAGTAAAACTGTACATGCACACGTGGAACGTTTTTGTTTCCCTCTGTCTTCTGGAGGGTGGCCATCCTCCAGGAGTGACTGCAGTGGGGTGTCCTGCTTTGGCATTTCCTGAGGAGCCAAAAGCAAAACACCTTTTCGTCAGCATCTTTCCATTATAGTATCTCCTTTGCTTCCTCATAGTCCATGCCAAGGTAATGTGCACTGAATCTTTACTTCAATCCAATAATAAATAATAAATTATGACTCTTCATATCATTTAAATATGGGATATAAACCTAAAAAGCAACAAATGAGCAGGACAAACAAACAGAGACTCATGCACAAGGACAATGGACTAGTGGTTACCAGAGAGTAGAGGGTGGAGGAGGAGGGGGTAGATAGACGTTTAAAGTGGGGCAAATACAGGGAGGTAGGGAGAGGGCGAAGTGGGTAAAGGGGATCAAATATATGGTAGCTGAAGGAAACTGGACTTTGAGTGGTAAACACACAATAGAATATACAGGTGTCAAATTATAATGTATAACTGAAAATTATATAATTGTATTAACCAATGAAACCTCAATAAACTGAATTAAAAAATAAAAGAAAAAAGAAAAAAGGAAAAAATAATTATGCACTCCTCAATAAATATTCGTGGAATGGTGTCTCTATGCTTGGTGTTGTGCTTAGTGTTGTCAGGGACAGCGGGTAGACAATCTGCCTTGTAAAACTTTACCCTAAAAGGGGGTGTGGGGTGCCATTTTGAAGATTCTTGTTTACTATTTTTATTAACTATTGAGTATAATTGTAATAAAAATAGTTTTTCCTTAAGATTTATAGCATACTACATTGCCATGCCTAGAGTTGATCTCATAGATAGTAATGTCAATAATTCCTTATCTTTCCATATACCCTAAGTTCTAGCCAATGGAATGTCAGCAGAGGAGGTATATGCCATTTCTGGGTCAAGGCTTTTAAAAAATGGGAGTGTCCCCTCTCCACTCGCTCTCCTTATGCTGATGGGATTAAGAAGACAGAAAGGCCCTGGAAGATGGTAAAAGCCAATATTTTACACTTAGACACAGGCCAAAGGGATGTGTCCACCTAGAGCCTACACTCTCCAGTCTAGACCACTCTCCAGGTGATGCTCCAGGTTCCCTGCCATGGCCTGCATGAACCTCTTCCTCAGGCTGTGCTCCTTATGGTGGGACCACCCACTGGCCCAAGGTCTAGGTCCAAAGATGGCCAAGAGGTGGTTGTTTGCAGGGGGTGTGGATGGAGTTTTAATTAGGGCATCTTACATGTGCACACGAGGCTTCTTGAGACGAGAGATAGCTGGAGATAGAGGGAGGAGAGCAGGCAGGAAGGTGGTATGAAAATTTGAGTTTGAGAATTCTAAATGGGGACCTGGCCTTCCGGTCATTATGAAAGTACATTTGTCAAGCCAAGATAATAGAACATATTTTCTTTAACAGTTTATTTCCAAAAGTTCTTTTACTTTTAAATATTTGATATGTGGAGGGTTGGCAGATAGATATAGGATGTTTAGGTAAATTTGAATTCCAGATAAGCAATTAATATGTTCTTAGTGTAAACGTGTGTCCCAAATATTGCATAGGACATATGTATACTAAAAATGTATTCATTGTTTATTTAAAGTTAAAATTTAACTAGTCATCCTGCATTTTTATTTACTGAATCTGACAACCCCAGCATAGGTCTCCACTCGTATTCTTGCCAGAGACTTGCAGACATTAAGATGGGTCTAGTGGAGCCACAGGATGGACGGAGCCTGACTCCTGGATCTCTAACTGCAGAAAAGCTGTCTGTCCACGGGGCACCCCCATCGTGGACAGTTAAAGGAGTTAGCATAACTGCTGATGGTTTTGACCCACGCATTTTTAGGACCGGTTATTATAGCACCTCGTCTCCATCGTTACTAAGCCAAGAAAATAATTCAGCATTCCTTACTATAAAAACTACGAAAATCTCCAGGCTGGGGAAAGGAGCTGATCCTGTGGGAGCAACGCACAAACAGAGGGAAACGCAGTCCTCCAGGGACCCAGCCTCCTGCCTAGCAACGCCAGTCAGTCCCCTGGGACTCTTGCTAAGGGCCTGAGGCTGCTTCACAGCTGAGGCCTGCAATGGAACCTGCCAGAGTGTAATCTCTACCACCACAATAGCTTTGAGGGACCATGCTCCTCTGTAATGGTTTTAGTAATAATAACAAATATATATAACATAAGAAATCATATTAAAAAATGTCATCAACATCATGTTACATATAAATATATATGTGTAAAATGGCAGCTAACATTTACTGAGTGCTTATTATGTATTAGGTATACTGTGACAAACTTCACATAAATTATCTCATTTAATTATTTTAATTCATCCTATGAAGTAGGTTTTTAATAGTATTCCCATTTCATAGATAAGGAGATTGAGGTAAGACAGGTTCAAATCATACAGTATTGAGTTGTATTTTATCACATAATATCAGACTTCAAACCTAGCTTTTGTAGGGAAAATTTTGCGCTTCAGTGGAAAACCACATTTTTGAGACCACGTCTTACCAGACTACCTGATTCTGACTCTGTGGGAGTAAATTTATACTCTATAAAATGTAGTTGGCTGGTATCAGTTGTCCACAGATGGGAATAAATTTTGTCCAGTGCAGAGACAACCTCCCCTCCTGTGGAAAAGCCAGGTTTGTGTCCATTTGCACATTCATTTCAAAATTCCTGTATGCCATATGAATTCATGCTTCTTTGGCTTTTCCTGTGAACTGGTTATAACATCTGTCTGGTTCCTTCATTTAATTAATTAGCTAAATAAATTCTTTAATTTATGTTCATTTTACATCGATATGAGTCATGACTTTGCTTTGAAAAAATTATCCATTAACAGTTTAACTACAAGACTGTCGCTGATGGTTTGTGGATAACAAAAAAGGAAATAAACACAAATAGTAATATATAACTCAGTAATCTAGGGGTGGAAATGGGGGATGTGGGTCTCCATCTTATTTGGTTCTTGGTTGCCTGTTACATGGCAGAGGTCATCTTCCCCTGACTAGGTGGGCATCAAGACTGTCTCAATTTCCTCCAAGTCCAAACATAAAAGGACAAAGCCTAGAAAGAGTCAAAATCACTTCTCTAATCTAAGGCTCACTTCCATGTTCAGCTTTCTGTCTGAGGACCTGCCTCTCCCCAGTGAATGCCACCAGGATTGCCCACAGCCCCTCAGAGGAGGTCCAGAGGGTACTGCCCAATGGCCTCCACTGGAAAAATGCCCAGAGCACAGTCAACCTGACATTCACGCGAGAGAGCCATATGTTAAATGAGTTAATAGTTGCAAAGTGCTTAGAATAGTGGCTATTATAAGTGCTATATAAATGTTTGCTAAACACAAACACATACACCTGCAGATTCTTTAAAAAGGAAATCACCAAACCCTTGATAATTTCTGCCATTCATGTTTTACCTCTTGGGCTCACAGTGGGGGAATGTGAATGTATGGGGCTGATGGGTAATTTCCCAGGTTTCTGTTAAGAGGCATTCCCAAATAGAGCTGAACTGCCCCACCACCCCGACTCCCCCACCAGTGAGATATCTCCTTGCCTTTTGCAACCCAGGCATCTTAACAAGTGGGTGATAAGTAAATAACCCATATAACTAAATATATTTAAACCCTACAGTCTGGAAGAAACATCAGCTGCTTCCTTCTCATTGGGTGGGAATGAGGACATGACTTGGTAGGGTAGCTCTGTTTTGGGTAGTACGTCACCAGAGGCATAGGGTCAGGAGACAACCAAGTATTTGAGCAGTCTTTTGCACCACGAGGTAGGGCTAGTGATGACTCTGATTTGCTGGCTTCTTGGGGGTGGCAGCGGTAACAGCTTGGCACAGGACAAAAGGAAAGAATACAGAGTATGTGGGGTCGTCAGGCTGTAGAGTATGTGTAACCTTAGTACAATAATGATAGCATAATAATGATGTCCTAAAAATGAGATCTTTCAATGGCAGAATTTCTAGTTTCTTGTTTAAGAAAATGCATTAGTAAACATGTTATTTCAAATGACCAGTGCAGACATACCTTGCTTTCGCTTTCATTGGACAGAATTTCTAGGGCCTCCAGGTGTGACAGACCTTGATACTCATCAAACAGCATCCCGTAGTGTGCAGTCCTCTCGGCCGTGAGTTGCTGTGCCAGTCTCTGCTTCTCCTTCTCCTTGGCCTCCCTTAACATCTGCAGAACACAATGTCTGCACACTCAGTGAATGCTTGAGAGCCCCATTTCCCACAAAAGTTGTAGGGGGAGATGAGGACTGATTTTGTATTTGTAAAGAATAGGTTTTGGTCACTATGAAGTTTCTAAAAAAAAAAAAAAGACTTTTGACTGATTCTACTGACGATTTTTGTGTAATATTCCATTTTGAATTCTGCACATAGCAAAACAAAGGAAAAATTCTGTGCAGAGGAAGAAGATTGGAAAGAAGCAGCATAGCAGAAGCTCAGCAGCAGTTCCCTCTAAAGTGTTTTTCATGTGTGTGATTAACTTTCTTATTCTCTAAAATGTCAAAGTTTTATATAATGAGCAAATTTATGTGCACTAGAAGAGTTTAATCTATTGTGACAGGATTAATTGCAACTTCTGCACCTAGGCAGACTTCAAAGTAGAAATAAGCTGATCTGATTTTTACATTATTTTTAATGTGGTTATTAAACCGATTCATGTGGTTATTAAACCTCTTTGATGAAAAATTAATAAATATACACTCATAATATATTCCTCATAAGATACTGAATATAAATAAGAAAGTTAGCTTATCAGTTCTCAGTCTGGTCTCGAGAAGTATGACTGTGAACTGAGTTCTCCATGTTGGTAATTTTTCTCCAGTTGTTGTTGTTGATGATTAAATAAAAAGACAAGTCCACCAATGCTCTGTTTCCTGCACTTGCTCTTATGTGTTTGATTCTTCATCAGGTAAACTAAGGCACTGAGTTTATAGGGTTCTTTAATACCTGTAAGGAGCACCATGAATACACTGGCCACCACAAGGTCATAAAGAGAAGATTGTGAAAGGAAAGATTTTAGTTTTTATCGTACACCAATAAAACAATCAGCCTCATTCTCCTTTTGGGTTTCTGAGGTGGTTAGCCAAAAACCCACTGAGCTACAGATAGAATTCTACTTCCCGTCTTTAAGACTAAAGAAATACAAGCTCTGAATTTTAAAGTTTTCAAAACAACCCCATCAAATCACTGAGCATTTTGTTTTCATAATAAAATCTACTGAAGAAGCCTGCTAAAAAATACTTATTCATTTGAAACATGGTGTTGGAGGAGAGCTCTACAGATACCCTGAACCACCAGAAAGATGAACAAGTGAGTCCCCGAGAAAATTAAACCTGAAACATCACTGGAGCCAAAAATAACAAAACTAAAGCTCTCCTACTCTGGATACATCTTATTTCCCAGAGTAATGCTGCGGAAAATAGAAGGCAGGAGGAAAAGGGGAAGACCAAATATGAGATGGAGTGACTCCATGAAAGAAGCCGTAGGCAGGAGTCCCCAGGAGCTGAGCAGGGCTGTTGAGGACAGGACATTGTGGACATGACTCATGCACAGTGTCACCAGAAGTTAGAGCTGACTCGACAGCCAGTAACACACACCCTGCTCCCCACTGACCACACTGGGTCGGACGTGGTAAAATAAAATAACAAAGCGACACTAAATGCTTCCTTTCTCTACACCAAATTCCATCTCGGATTTTGTATTGTGGAAGAAGGGGAAAGAGATAAAATGGAAGGTAAAGGGAAAACGTCACTCTGAAATGATTTGAATTCACTCAAAAAAAATAAAAAACAACAGAGAGTGAAATTCTAGTCGCCTAAAGAAGAACTGGCTTTACACAGGACATTGGTTCTGTTTTCCCTCCGGAAAAGAAAAGGAGATGGGTTTGAACAGCAGTGGGCTGTTCTGGTGTGCAGGACTTCCTGACGGAAGGACGACCCTGGAAATTGACCTCAGTGGGGTCAGAGAAATGTCATTTGGACTGTTCCGCGTACCACTGAGGCAGACCACATGAGCAACTTGGGTCGTTCAGACATGAATATTTCTGATCTCTACAGCTATTTAGTGTGGATTAGGGAAAACCTAACAGACGCCCCTCTTGGTTGACAGTAGCTTCATCCTTCCAGCTGCTCAGGACAAATGCCTTGGAGCCATCTTTGCTTCCTCCTTTTATCTCACACTCCACATTCAACCCATCCAGAGATCTAGGCTGACCAAACTGCATCGAGTCAGCCATTCTTCACCACCTTCTTGGATGCACACAGTTCTGAGCCAAATTGCCAAAGAGGCCATTAGAGTGCAGCACAAATGACCAGGAGCCCCAGATGCTGTGCTTTGAAATCCATCCCTCATTGCATGAGGTCATGTCTCCATGACCCCTTCCTGCAAATCAGATGCAGCAGGGACACTAGGCAGAACTGTTCCCAGGAGATGGGAAGACCTTGTCAGTGGACTTTGGCTGAAGGACTCCTCCCATCTTTGCCAAACCTTCCTGAGATGGCACAGCAGCCGAGGATGCTTCTGTCCAACCTGCTCTCCCTCTCTCCTTCACTGGTGTCACACTTGCATCTTGGTCTGACAGCTCTCCCAGCCTTCCTAAGTCCCCCATGCTTCTGATTTCCTATCACACAGGCATTTCCTCTAATAAAATCCTCACACGTGTAAGCCCATTTGGGCATGTGTTTCCAGGAGGATCTATGTTGATATACACTCTAACTGGTCGCCCTGCCCTTGGCCCTCTCCACTACCCAGTCTATGTTCAACACAGTAACTAGAGTGATCCTTTCAAAGTCAGATCTTGTCACTCCCCTTTTCAAAATGCTGCACTGGTTTCTCCATTTTACTAAAAGTAAAACCCAAGGTCCTTTCAAAGGTCCTCCCATTACCACTCTGGCCTCATCTTCAACAACTTTCATCTTGGCTTACTCCTCTCCTACCATGTAGCATTCTTGCTGTTCCTCATTCATACCAGACACTTCTGCCTCAGGGCCTTTGCACGAGCTTCTCTTTCTGGCTAGAATGTGCTTTACTCAGATTTCTGCATGGCCAAAGCTTTCATCTCCTTTAAGTATTTGCTCAAATGTACTCATTTCCAAAAAGCCCTCACCTCACAACCCAATTTAATATTTAAACCGTCTTCATTCCCACATTCTTGATTGCCTTCTTCCTGCTCTTCTTTTCCTTCATTTCATAGCACTCATTGCCTTTTAAAATACTAGGTAATGTTAACTGTTTGTTTGTCTCTCTTCCCTGGAACAACAGGGGTTTTTATCTATTTTGGTTACTAAATGTATCCAAAGTGCTTGAAACAGTACCTGACACATAGTGGACATTCAAATGCATTTGTGGAATGAATGGATGAATGAATGAATAAATGAATGAACAAATGAATTAATGGGAAATTACTATTTGGAAGGAGGTTAACATTGGTAGTGCTGTGGTGTTCCAGCGTAAGCAGACCATGTGAATTATAGGTGTAGTGTCAAATGTGCCCCAGACTGCTGTGTACCATGCTTTCTGCACATGTTTCAAATGTCTAATTAGAATACTCTAGATGGTTCATGTGGATTCTTGGGTGACACATTTCTATGAGCATCACTCCTTCCTCTCTAGTAGTAGATGGAATGCAGATGTGATCAAAATTGTGAAGGTGACACAGAAACTATGGCAATCTAGGAAAGTGACCAGGTCCACTTCTTCATTTTACAGGTATGTAAACTTACAGAACTATGAGAAACAAATGTTTGTTGTTTATAAGCCACGCAGTCTATGGTCTCCTGTTACAGCAGCCTGAACAGACTAAGACCAGTTGGCACAAATGGAATAATCTTCAAGAAATTATTAAGTGAATAAAGCAAGGTACAAAAGAGGGTAGTTAATATGCTATATATGACCCAACTGCTTTGTTTGAAAAAGTCTATCCATATATATGTACCTATGTATATGTATAGCTACATATCTATGTCAATCTATATGATAATTCCGATAGACTTCCTAAAAAGTGTGGTTTTCCCCCATGAGAAACTAAGTGGCTGGGGAAATGGGGTATATTAGAAACTCAATTTTCATTCTACTATTTTGTGTCATTTGAATTTGGATCATGTGCTTTTGAATAACTATTAAAAAGATAAACAAGAGTGCATTTATTTTATTGACTGAAATAAAAAATTGCAAAAGTATATAATTCTACCTGAGATAAGGAAACGGTTCTCTCCATGAGTGTCTTGGTCCGCCTAAAGCCTGGGTCACTTTCTGCAAGGACAATCATGGTTTTCTTGCCGATGAATTCCAAAGCGTCGAGACCACCTGTTAAAACGCTTTTACCCTGCACATGAGATAATTGCACGAGGTTAGATTTTTACATTTCGCTGTTTCAAAGCAGTCAGCAAGTCCTAGATGGCTCTATCTTCAAATATTAAAATCAATATGAAGTCATAAGTTTTTTCTCATCTGGAGATTTATCAGATTTATCAGCCATTTAATCCTATTTCCTTTTTTTGGGAAGGTATTCATCATATAAGTTGTAGGGCATGCAATATTATTATTTTTGTTGTTGTTTAGTTTTTTTAATTTATTTAAATTAATTTCAAGTATACAGCACATTTGTTAGACATCTATATAGTTCATAAAACTATCCCCCCAGTTGCTCCCTCCTTCCTCTGGCCCTCCACTTAAGCCATCATATTAATACTAACTTCATTCCCTCTACCAGGGAACATAACATTATTTTAAAAGAATGCTTACGAAAAACCAAAGCATAGTTCGGATTCATTTCACTAGCTCTGTGTGTTTAAATAGATATGTATCTAATACATAAAATTAATATGTGACCCAACTGCTTTGTTTGAAAAAATTTTAATCTAACTAATAGAATTATTTGGAGCAATCTATTTAAATGTCAAACACTCTAGCCAATTTAGAGAATTCTTTAATCTCAGGCCCTGGTGTATAGGACTCTCAGGCTGTTTCAGATGCTCTTACACACTTTTAGACACTAGCGATAACTGCCTACAATTAGTATGTTCATGAAATAAGATAGATTGACTTCCATAAACTGCTGTCTTTAAAAATGATTCTATTATATGGTTATTCCCTTGCAAATCCTTTTGTCAGCTACTGTTTTCCTTAAAAAAAATTTAAAACAATCAAGATTTACTCATATAAACAGAACTTAAATTCTATACAACTGCAATTACAATATGCATATATCTATTTTTTTGACCTTACATGAATTTATTTATATGCATTATATATTTTTTATTATATTGTTACCTATATGTATTTCCAGTCTTCATAATTATCACTTCAATGTCAATATTTGATTTCACTGAGTTAATATTCTGTCAGTCATTTAGACTTCGTTTTCATATTTGGAAGCCAATCAATAATCACATTATAAAACAGATTTTAAAATACACATGCTTTGGGAGGAGTATGGGAGATTAGCAATTCACACTTTTGCATAATTTATTTCTTCCTACCATTCTACGAGAATTTCTTTAGTAGAGAATAAAACAGAAAAAGGAAGGACATCGGGACTTTGAGTAAGGGCAAACCTGGTGGGGAACACATTAGTCCCCTTTTATTTACAGTTTTACTTTCCATGGTTTCAGTTACTTGCAGTCACCTGTAATTCGAAAATATTAAATGGAAGATTCCAGAAATAAACAATTCATAAATTTTAAATTGTGTGCTATTCTGAGTAGTGTGATTAAATCTTGTGCCATCCTGCTCCATCCTACCCTGGACTCATCCCTTAGTAGCCATCTCGGTTATCAGTGTGACTGTCTGGTCTCGCAGTGCTTGTGTTAAATTAACCCTTACTGTACTTAAATATGACCTCAAAGCACAAAAGTAGTGATGTTGGCAATTTGGATGTGCCAAAGAGAAACCATAAAGTGTTTCCTTTAAGTAAAAAGGTATATATAGGTATACAAATATATATGTATATGTATATATGAAAAAAATAGTATATATAGGATTCAGTACTATCTGCAGTTTCAGGCATCCACTGCAGGTCCTGGAACGTATCCCCCAAAGATAAAGGGGAAACTATTGTACCAGAAAATTGGAAAGAACACAGAAAGGAATGTGAGGATGCTATAGACAAATTCAGAATGCCCTGAATTTGTAGCTCAGGGAAACTGTGAATTCATTTCTTATACCAAAGATATTGAAAGATCTCTTTGCCATCTCCAGCCCTACAAGCTCCCCAGGATATCCTGGACTTGTCTTGCTAGTTTACTCCTAAAACACATTTTCTGCTCCTCCTTCACTCTACTTAGTCTAGAAGTTCTCTAATATCAATGAGAGAAGCAGTTATTTTCTATTTTTACCCAAAGTCCAGGTAAGATACTCTCATATGTGAGTCTATGGCCCCTCTTCCCTTATTGCATTGTATTTGCCTATTGAAGTGTCTCTGTCTTCTGGGATATTGTGCCCTCTTGTTTGCCAGGATATACCCAGTATTTAGCTCCTGGTATATAATCATTGTTTTTAAAAATGAATTAGTGAATAAATTGAACATGAGCCATCTTTCTTGTAAAACAAGTTCATTGGTTTTACATAGCAGAAAATAAACCTTTCTCCCTGACCTCATCTCAGTGGGGGTGCCTCTCCCCTTTTTTCATTATTCATCAGTGTTAGCCTATGATAGCAGGCTCCTTTAAGACATAGGCAGGGGCCTGGAAGTGGGGATGGGGATGAGATATGGAGGAGCAGGCTTTGGGTTAAAGAGAGAGTGAGAGTTGGGAAGTAGAAATGAGGAAAGAATGTTGGTCTCAGTTACCTGCAAACATGAGAAACATCTCAAGGATGTTGTTCCTGACTCCTTACCAGCATTTTTTAAATTTAAATGGCTTTATAATTTTTCAAGTTGAAGGGTAAGAGACACAGATCACTGAAGAAAAACAGCTGACCCAGCTCTAAGAAAGAGCCCTCTCTCCCCACCAACCATAGGCTGCCCTTGCAGCAGTTGGAAAGGACACTGTTACATCAGATTGAAAATGTTTCTTTTTAAGCAGCTCCTTTCCTTTAAACACAGAATGCATTTCATTTTGCCCTTATCATTTTGGTTCCAAGTTTATGCCCATTCTGTAGAAGAGAGCATAACAAAACCATAATCCTAAATTATGATGAGCAAGGCCATCTTCTCTGATGTATCTAGGTCACTCACTGGTAAATAGAGATGTCAAAGTAAGGCGCTGAGAGACACAGGGAAAACAGAGGAAGCAGCTAATGACTTACTGTGTTTTGAACCACACTGGTGATGGCCGAAAGCATGCCCCGAGACCCCGATGAAGGTGAAGTGGGCGGGCTTTCTGCGGGACTCTGATCTGTAACCACATCTGTTACTAAAGAGAAAAACATCCTTTCAGAGTTATTTTTGCTGATCTAAACTTCAAAATCTTCTATATGTGCACAGTGTAATACAGCCCAAATCCAAGAAGCCCCAAATAAATACATCACTCACTTTGAGGAACATCATTTTCAGTGTCAGGTTGGGCCTCCTCAGAAGAGCTGGAATTTACACTATGAATCCGTAGGGTGGCCCCCGCTTTTTCCTTGACTGCTGTCAATCCATGACCTATCAGGAAATTTAAAAATGGCTCATGAATACAATATAAATCCAAGGTCTGCAAATTCTATAGCTCATCTTCCAGAGCAGTTGTTAAGCAATAGGTATATATTCTGATTATAAAAGAGTGTGGTGGTGAATAGCATAGATTCTGTGATCCCTCAGATGTGGTTCCAGTCTGAGCTCAGATTCATCATTGCCTAGTCGGTGACTTTGGAGAAGTTATCTAACCTCCCAGTGACTCAGTTTCTTCTTTGGGTTGTTATGAGGAGCAAATAAGAGAAACTTCTCTAAAGTACTCCCGGATGCTATATTATCCACTTTTGCTTCTCACATTGTCTACTAGCAACCTGGGATTCCAGTCCCAAGATATTATCTGCGAATAGTGTCCTATTCTTATCTTCTTTACTATTTTTCAAGCTCCTCAAGATAGGGATGCATCATCCACTTTTTGGTAAGGCCCAGTGCATTGTAGGTACTCCATTGCTATTTGGTGAACTGAAATTAGTTGAGCCCCAACTTGCTCTTTCAATGTGTTAGTCATTCCTTTAGTATAGAGAGAAGGTCTGGAGCCAACGTATCAGCAACAAAAGGCAAGCCGGTGCAAAAACCAGAAAGGGAACCCGACTGTCTTAAGCAGCTCTGACCATTGTCTTAAGCAGGAACAATCCAAATACAAGCAGTAAAAGAAGTCAGCCAGGATGAAGGGCACTGGTTTTACTCCATCTGAACAGGTACTGAAGCTCCATCCCCCAGACCCACACAGATGGGTATTCAGTAACTATCTGGTAAATATAGAGCTGAACTTCTCATCCCCTGCCCTGCCCCAACACGTGTGTGCATGTACACACACACACACACACACACACACACACACACACTCACACCTTGGCTTGATAAACAGTCTTGTCTACATTTTATTCTGGGGCTTTTTTTCCTCCTTAGAGGCTCTCATGATGAGCTATCACTTTTCTCAGAGTTCTCAAACTGAGTGAAAAAATTAATAGTCTATTGGTGCTCCTAAGTGGCCATGTGAGCTCCTGAAGGAGAAACAGCATGAGCTGCCACAGCACTCACCTCCCCTCAGTGCTCTGGGAGAGAATGAAGGATTTCAGTCGAGACCTGGGCAACCTCAGGTTGTTAAAACCCAAGGCAGCAGCAATGTTAATACAAGGGGGGAAAAAATCTCAAATTATGCAGGATTTGAGCGCCAAAGATAACCAAACATCTATTTTAGAAGGTGTTGTTAATTGTCTATCTCCCGAATAAAAGAAAGACCTGAATGGATCCCGGGCCCAAATAGTGATATTTAATCAGCTGTGACTTTATCAGAGTGATCTTGACATAATCAGGACACTGATATTCAACACACAGATACAGGACTAATTATGTCCAGTGAGAATCACCTGTCATTATATATTATCTGGAAAACTCTGAAACTTAAAAATATTATTTACAACGTTTGTAACATTAATTACATATGTCTATATTCACATACAGATCTTTAAATACAGATCAAATTCATTGTGAGTTATACTTGTAGTGGGGGGAAAGATGCCTTGTTACTGCTAAAACAAAGAATTCATTCTCTCTAGCTTCCAATGAATTCCAAGCATTTCAATGGAAACTTATTGGAGTTTTAGTGACACCGTTAAGTTATAGGATATAACCACTTAACTTATTTACATACTAAGTCCGTATTCCTTGCCATCTTTTTAAAAAATGTATTTTTCAAAGGAAATAATGTCTATCCAGATCTGAATCTATGATTCTCATCTAGATTTCTGGGAGCTAAAATCAAGAAATAAAAGTATTTGAGAAGGCTGGGAAGCATCTGCTACAGCTTCTTGACATAAGTCATGCAAGAAAGATGATTCCACACCCTCCCTGAGACCATTCGGGGTGTATTAAACTGCACTGTCATTATCCCCTCTTTCACCTTCTCCACCCCTTGCATGTTAGGGCCATGTCTGATTCTCTTCCTAGAGAAAAACAGCTTCTCACCACGTTAGAACACAAATGATCATGGATATGTATGCATAAGCTGCCTCGAGAAAAATCAGTTTTTGGAATGAAATACCATTTTTGTGTACATATAAATGTGATGTGTCTGTTTGATATGACAATGTTACTCTAGCTACACACACACACACACACACATACACACAGCTTTATTGAGCTATAATTGATATCTAAAGAATTGCACATATTTAAGTTTTCTCCAATTATATATTTTGATAAATAATTCTTCTTTCTAAATACTTTTGTTAATGAAAGTATATCTTAACTGCATTCTACTAGAAATATAAAGCTATGGTTTTTAGCTAAGGTTTACACTCTACACCACACCCTACTTTGAAGAATAACTTCTAAAACTTTACTTAGTGTGACATCTAGTGCTCAGAACAGGGAAGTAATAATATTCAGACACTGCTGCCTTTTGACTGAGAGTAATTCATTCTTAGAGATATTGATTGGGTTCTACCAATAACAAAGAAAAACAATAAATATGAATAATACTATATAGTTCATAGATTTTTCTTCAAATGTCATCATGAACCCTAAGTATCCTCAAAGAAATTAAACCTCTCCAAATTCCATGGATCTGAAGATGGAATATTCTCTACCCCTTGATACACTGCAGTAAAAAAAGGAAAAAAGAAAAAGTGAGCATTGCAAAGAAGATAAGAATGTTGTATAAATACTATGATACTGTATCATTTAAAAACAAATGTTAAATGATTGTCTGGTGATTAATTTATCACCTATATTCTAGCAGAAAACACCCTAAACTTAGGAGTCGGGAGTTTTGTGAAGGAATTTTGGTTTCATCATGTATTAGCTGTGTGATCTTGGTGAGTTACTTAACCTCTCTGAGTCTCTGCTGTTGTTCTTCTCCGAAAGGAGGATTATAACATCTACCTTCCAGGGTTTTGAAGGTCACTGAAAAGTAATACATGAAACCTTTGGTATGGCCCACACTTACTGAGCATTTGCTATGTCCCAGATGCTGGACTAAATATTTTTAGTACAGTAAATTAGCATATTAAATCTTCTCAACACTCTTATGAGATACAGATATTATTATCCTCATTTCATAATTGAGAAAACTGAGACCTGATGACATGAAATCACTTATTCAGTGTCCCCAAGCCAATAAGCAGTGGAGACAGAATTTGAACCTACTCCTTCTGACTCTAGAATTCATATTCTCAATCAGTTATATTAAGAAAGTTTGACCTGCCATTTATAGTTCATTAAATGTTATTTTAGTCTTATTTCTATAACTCTTTGGAAATTGGATTTTTGATTAGGAGTTTCTTCATTTTTAAAACATTAGCTTGACTTAACTTACCTTAACCAAACAGCAAGATGAAAGTCACCTCTACAATGAAACTTTGGAGATCCAACCCTGTCCCTGTCAGCCATGCCTTGGTTGGCATAGCTTAATGTTTTTAAGGTCATTCCTGTGCTGTACAGGCACGAATCCCAAGACACTGTATATCTTCATGTAAGTGTTCTGAACCTTGCCCATGGTGTTCACTCTCCTCGCTTCTTGGAGTGTTATCTGCTGACAGTTCTCGCCTGAATATCTCCCTTTGAAATTCCCGTGGCCAAAGGAAACTGGTGCCCCAACTGTGCTACAATGACCAGTCAATCGGGGAGTTGGTGATACAAAACCTAGGTCCTGATTCATGTGGGACATAGGCTGGGGGCTCAGACGTAACTGCACTGCAGTTGACTTCTTGCTCACCCAGCTCTGCTTCCCAATCCTTCACACTCTTGTGAAGACTTCCCAGTAAAACTCCAGCACACTCATCTTTGCCTCAGTCTCTCTCCTGGGCATCCCCCCTAGAACACTGATCTACCTCATTCTTTTTAATGGTTGCATAGTATTATTCCACTGAATGACTATATCACATTTTCACATTATCTGTGGGTGGGTATTTTGGTTGTTTCAAGTTTTTTATATACGCCTGGTAAACTCCCTCACCTTCATTATGTCTTTGCTCAAATATCATCTCACTAAGGTCTACCTTTCATCACCCTTTTAAAAACTTTAACCTGTACTCCAAAACCTCTTATCCTTCTCCATTTTATATTTTTTATAGACTTACCACTTTCTAGCCCTCTATGTAATTTTTCTATTCAACATGTATATTGTTCTTGCTCCCACTAGCATGTAAGCAAGCTCTACTCTACTGGGGCAGGGGTCTTTGTCTTATTTGTTCACTGCTTTATCTCAAGTGCCTAAAAAAGTACCTGGCATGATAAATATTAGCTGAGTGAATTGTATATTGAACACCTCTGTATACATATATTAATGAATTTGTGCAAAGGCTTAACAGGAAAACTACTGGGCTAGAAGCTATGTGCATTGAAAATATTGTAAATAGTGCTAATGGCTCTTCTGAAATTTATACCAGTTTACACTCTCCTTTGGTGAATTTTCAAGAAATAAAACAATTTTAAAATATTGACTACATTTCAGACTCCCCTATCAATAAATTCAAGATATTATAAAAATTTGTGAGGAACAGTTGTTTAGAAAAACACACAGATGGTGTTGCTGTGTTCCACTAAGGCAAACCAGTGTGGCAAAAAGAAGAGCCAATCAACCTTATTTTTGGAAAAGTCCTCCCTCTCCATGGTGACGGTTGAAGTATAGTCTGTAATCAGACTTCTTTTTAGGTTCAAATTTGAGAAGAAGTGTTTCTGAACTGATAGTGTTTGCCCAGACGTCAAACAAATTCACTAACTCCTGGGCCTTATTCACAGATTAGAAAGGACTGTGAACAAACTCTAGTCTTTAATCCTATTATCTTTTGTATCATGATTCTTAAGAAGTCTTATATCATCATCAATGTCACATGAATCCATGTGATTTACAGTTAAGAGTTCTCATTTTAGTATCATTTTGACAAGTTTTCCATTCTCTGTAATAAACACTGCCATTATTTCTGACAGTGCTGGTAGAAGGGTTTTATTAAAATGTACAGAAGTCAAAAAACGTGTAACTTGGGAGAGGACGGGAAAGGTGACGATGTTCATTTTGAAAAGGTGACAATACAGAGTAGAGGCAGTTCCCCCTCTCCAGGTTCTCTTGCAGAAGGGGTTTAGACTCATAAAACTGTCAACACTACACTTTTAAGTAAACATTTAGGCCTTTTGTAGTATCTAGGAATACACTGCTCTGTTCTACCATGGAGGAGCTTGTCCTTCGGTACATATATCCGTATATGTTTCAGCAGTGTTGACTTTCATTCTGATTATTGATGGTCTACCACTCTTAGCAGCATATTCTAGGAACAAGTCAGGTCTCTAAGATGTTTGTGGGCGATCACATCCATTCTCACAACATCACTTTGAAATGATCATCAAGAAGATCTTTCTTCTTTCACATTTTTCCTTTCCCACTCTGGTTTCTGCCTGGATCTTAAATAATAATCATTTTTATTGCATTTTATGAACTTGTCCAAATGCATGGGTGACAGGTGATCAAGTCTCCTTGGAACGTGATGATAACACAGCTGTGGGTGAAACTAATCCAAGAATGACGGCCTCTCCAAAAATAATTGTTGGCTGAGAAATGTTTGATTTATATATGCATTGGGAAGGTTGCTTTTTCTCATTTCCCCTTAACCTTAGGGTCAAAGTAGTGAGACAAAAGACAAAATATAAAAATACAGGGTAGCAAAAAGTCAAATTTCTGTATTTTTCCACTTAGCACCATGCTTACAAATCTTTCTCTTTCTTATATAGCCATAGCCTATGGAATCATCATATTCCAGAAATTGGAAAGAACCTTAGAATATTTCAAGTTCCCCCACCCACACTTTTCCCAACAAAGAAGCTGACTCTCAGAGAGATGACATGCATGGTGTAACTAGTTAGTGACAGTTCTTTGTGATTACAAGTTAGTCGCAGCCAGGACCAGGTCTCAGCCCATATGATTCTTGATATAGTGCTCTCTCCAAAAGAGACCATCTTTTAAATGTTACCATTCTCCAATTATTCTCCTGTCAACTCTAAACAGTTCTAACTATTGTGATGGCAGTTTTTCAACAACTGTTAAGAAGTACTGGTTTCTGTTTCTAGTGTTCAATTGACAGCTCTGCATTCTGTTACAGACTATTCGTTTGGCACTCCTGTTGGCAATTGGAATTACCCTGGGGGTGACATGAGGTTTCTGAGTAGAAATCAATTATAATGGAATATATTATTCTTTTCTTTTTTCTTCATCTTTTTTTTTCACTTTCTACAGGCAATTTATAAACCTTCAAAAACACATCTTTTGCTCTGAGTGCTGTTTTCCAATAAGTTGATTCACCTTATGATAATAAACTATTAATACTGCACAGCCCTGGGTGGATATCATGCTTCTACATTATGGGAGGCGTGCCTAGCATGCATCTCTCAATCTCAAGGCAGCAGCTCAATATAGACCGCTTCCAGAATGTTACCCATAACTTTTTAAAAGCCTCTGTTCACAGATGGCTGAACCCTATTCCAATCCTGTTTCAGGCTGTGAGCCTGGCTTTGGCAGCTCTCCATTTGTGGGCACTTGTGCTTCCCATTATCTTTTGGGAGTCAAACGCCCAACCACCATCACTTCCTGTTCCCATCTTTGGAACTCATGACTTCAGCCTCTTTTTATGCTACATGTTTTAGTTTTCTATCAGGTCCACAAAGATACTTATCCTGTTTCAAAATATATATTGCAATATAATATATATGTTATAATATATTAATATATCAACATCAATATATATGTTATAATATGTATTATATTGTAATATAATATATAATATATATATATATTATAGTTTTGTTTTTATTTTAGCTATTATTATTGTGTAAAATCATAGCACATCTTGACCTTAAATCTCCAAACTATGTCTTAGGAGCAACTTAGGTGTGGTATTCAGTTATACTGCTGTTGTATTCCTTGGGGTTGTGATGACTAGTGGTGAGGAACAAATTTAGTCTCTACTTGATAGCTCCAATTTGTCTAAAAGAATTCTTAGGATGAACATTAACATTTTGAAATTACTTTACCTCCCTCATGTGCCCTTTGACCATTGTTAGTGTAGACAAGGGGAAAATGGCAAGATTCAAACGCTTTTCAAAATTTTAGCATGTAGCCAGACCCGTGAAAAGATACTAAGTTTCTGGGATTAGGGCATAACTAATGAGGATTTCAAATGGAAAAGGGAAGTATGGAAGTATTAAGAAATGGACCCCAAGAGTCTCACCTCCTCGTATACACACCCTGTATAAGCACACAACCCTCAGAGTATAGGTAAGATTATGAATATGTTCAGGTTTCCCTCCCATGATTATGTTATGTTATATGGCAAAGTTGAAGAGATTTTTCAGATGTAATTAAGGTCCTTAATCAGTTGGATTTTAGCTAATCAAAAGAGAGATCAGTCAGGCAGAAAAAGATAAATACCATGTGACCTCACTTATATGTAGAATCTAAAGAACAAAATAAATGAACAAACAAAACAGAAGCAGACTTATAGATACAGAGAACAAACTGATGATTTCCAGATGAGAGGAGGGTTAGAGGACTGGGTAGAAAAGGTGAAGAAATTAAGAGGTACAAATTAGTACTTACAAAATGGTCACAGGGATGTAAAGTATAGCATAAGGAATATAGTCAATAATATTGTAATAACTATGTATAATGCCAGGTGAGTACCAGACTACGTGGGGGGATCACTTTATAAATTGTATAAATGTCTAACCACTATGCTGTGCACCTGTAACTAATATAAAATAATATTGAATGTCCACTCTAATTGAAAAATAAAAATAAAAAGACTTTTACATGGAGAAAGAGAGAGAGATCATCCTCAATGGGCCTGAACTAATCAGGTGAGCCTTTAAAAGAGACTGGGCCCTTCTTAAAGGGAGACATTTGAAGCAAAGGGGAGATTATCCTGCTGGCTTTGAAAAAGAACTGAGGGCAACCTCAAGTTTCTGAGAGTGACCCCTGGTCATTAACCAGCAAGAAAATGGGGGACATCAGCTCTACCATTGCAAGGAATTAAATTCTGCTAACACTTTGAATAACCCTGAAAGAGGACCCTGAAAATCAGATGAGAATACAGCTGGCTGACATCTTAATTTCAGCCAGACAAGAAACTGAGCAGAGGATCCAGAAACTGTGAGATAATCAACATATGTTGTTTTAAGCCCCTAACTTTGTGGTAATTTGTTACACTGCAAAATACGAGAGAGCATGCTGGACATCACTCTGATATTTTATAGACCAAAGTATGAATGTCACACAATCTCAGAGAAACCGTATCTCCAGCAACCATAAGAGGGCAAGTGGCAGCAGTGACCAACATTAATGATCATGCTGGTCCACAGGCTGTTACCTCTCTAGGTCTTCGGGATCAATTGCTGCACAGAGCCAGTTGAGAACCACCAGAATTTTTAAGTGTTTGCAACATTAACAAGATACAATATTTATCATCTTCATGGTACCTCACACATGGGGAAACTTCAACTTCAAGAGCAACATCAAACACAAGCACAGGCTGCAGATTAAGTCATTGATTTCCGATTAAGTTAAAAGATGAGTTTCTACCAGTATGAGGGAAGAGCTGCCACAGAAATAGCATGCTGCTTTTTAAGCAGTAAAGCCAGCATCATCTACTGGTTATACTTGAACTTGGTAACAGAACCCAGAGACCTTGCAGCACAGAAAGGTCAAAGGTTGCACTAGGTTGTACATGTGCAAAGGTCAGATTATAACAGAACTCCTAAAATGCTAGATAGTAAATTTAATGGGCAAGCTGTCAGATGGTGGATGGAAAACCTTGAAAAGATCCAGCAAAGCTCAAAGTCAAGTGATGAGGCGTAGCCACTGACCAATGAGAAACAATAGCAAATATATAAACCAGGGGCAGAGCAGTTACAGGCAGGTGCACCTGTAAGTGTGCACGAAAAACACCTGAAACTGCTACCCACAGGGAAGCTGATTTCTGTATTTACTGTGGAAGAAACTTATATTTAAACTTTTAACATAAAAATAAATCTTTTATAATAGAACCTTCTGAAGCACTAAATTCGTTATAAACCAGGGGTGTCTGGACACCATTATAACTGGAAGCACTCAGAACATTTTACTGTTTTATGACACAAACCATGAGGATAGTTGTATAATTCGATGACCATATTATTTACTTTTCCACAACTTACTTCAATTTCAAAAGCTCTTAGATTCTACACTTCTAGTTTTGGGTCCAGAAAGCCTGTTACTCCTAAGTGCTACCATTCACAAGATCCATTTGATAGCCACTAAAAGCTCAAGAAAGTAGGCTGCCCGCAGGTGCTTGTTTCCACTTTCATGAAAAGATTATGTCCTGTTCAGAGAACAACACAGGCTCCTCCGCTTTAATGTGGTTAATTTTGCCATCTACATATGTAGTCTCCATAGCGTACCTGGTCCCTTCAATTAGCAATAGAGAAAATTTGCTCTCCAGACACTCACCTCAGAGAGGTCAGCATTCATTTGATCACTAACTACTTCCTGCCAGAGCTCTTGTGATATTTCACAGACATGGAATTAGGAGAATGTAATCTATCCATTTTTCCAGGGAGTCTAAATTTTATCAAATTAGATATCTGATCCTTAACGTGCTTGTGACCATGATCCACTGGAATAGAGTAAAAGACCTTCAAGCTTTCCTATCTCTCCTAGCTTAAGAAGTAATAATAGATTAGACTAACATTGGCCAATCACAAGATACTCACGGCCATGAACTATACCTTGAGAAGCCCTGTGTTAGATGACGTGAAAGCTATGTTACTTGTGGCTTCTCCTGCCTGGCTCTTTACTCTCTACCTTCAAGATGAAGTGCCTTTGCTAAATAATCTTAGGCATGTTGATGTTATACCATGTTCATAAGAAATGATCACATTAAGAATATTTTGACAAACCTGCACTGATGAAGACATTGTTCATCACATTTTCTCTTTGTATATGAGCCAATAGAATAAATTGCTTCAAAATTTAATACAAGAAAATAATAAATTTATCTAGGTGAACTGTTTTATTTTATCATTCAGTGAGAAATACTAGCAACCAAGAAGCTCAGAGTAAAGGTTAATGCTCAATTATAGTAACTCTATTAGCCTTGGGATACACACACACACATACACACATATATGTATATGTAAGTATACACACACACACACATACATATATCTCTTTCCTAACTGTATATATTTTTTCTATTTGTATTTCAATGCCCTGCTGATAAAGTGGTTTTTTTTATAGATACCTCAAATCATTTTAGGGAGTAGGTGAATTGTATATTTTAAAACATTCAAGTGAAATAATAAGCACAAAGCTTTAAGAATATATTTTAAAAGCCCAAATCCTATATTTTGAGAGGTGCTATAATATAGTGGCTTTTTATGTAAAAAGCCATACTACTTGGTTCAAACATCAACTCAGCCATTCCTGACTCTAAGCAAGGTGTTAGGTTTTTGTGATTCAGCTTCCTTATTTCTAAAATGGAGAAAATAAGGGTACCTCCTTATACCTCAGCACATGGTATGACCAAACTATCATATCTTATTAGGCTTCTGGACTTATCCATTCAAATGCAATATGTAATGCTTACCTACTGTGGCAGATGCTGATGAGAACAGAGATTTGCCCCAGGAGCCCCAGCCTGCCCATCCCCCTCCATGTGGAGGGGAATCCACCGCCTGTAGAAAAACAGATGGTCCACAATGTCAGCAGTTCAGTTTATCTCTGAATGGAAAAACATGATTTGGTTTGAAACAAAGGGATGGGTTTTTTATTTTTTATTTTTTATTTTGTTTTTAAACACTAGCCACCATTTCTCACTGGCTTATACTGTATAAGGCCCATAAAAGAACACACCAACCCACACTGCAAGATATACTTTGGAGCCAAATTGATTATTAGTGGTGTTGGCTACTGAGGGCTTGGTTTGACTAAGAAAGGAGTTTGATGTTAACAAAGACCCAAATATTCCACCATCTGGAAGATAGGGATCAGGACTGTGGGGGGAAATACTAAATATATTAGGGCACAAGAGTGATTTGAAAAGTTTAAAACAACTCTGACTCATGCAATTTTTACAGAACTAAACAACTGTGCTCTTCAAGGCTGAGTTAACTTCCAAATATCTAGAGTGGTAGGAGAGAGCTTTGCCGTGAGTAATGCTCAAAGTGTCTAGAAAAGCATCAATGAGCCTGGAGATGGGTAGCAGTAACAGGTGGCCTTTTGAGGCACACATCTTTTAAGGTATTCACTCCACCCACAATGATCCCTGTAACCATGTCTCTACCTCTCTGAATTCTTTTGCCCAGGTCTTTGTAATGGGACTGAGAGACTCTGGTTCAGCTTGAGCTGGGTGCTTGAATAGAAGATGAAACCTAGAAAATGTAGGGTAAACATATTCTATCCACCAGGCAGACTAAGAATGAAGAGAAAGCA